>BPLQ01004782.1:0-517917 GCA_021605075.1 Caerostris darwini
GTCAGGGAAAGATACACGAGTGTATTTAAAGGATTTACTTCACACCAATGCAGAAATCGCATCTATTCTCATCGTTTTATTTCTCATTGCATTAATAAACAGTTTCTTTTTTATCCTGTGAATCGAGGGACTAAAAGCAATGGCGGAACTTGTTGGCTCAACTGCAGAAAAGAATTCACTTTTGTGTGGTGCTTTGCGGAAAAAAGATTTTCAGAGAAATGGAAGTTGAATCTGCATTCGCTTTGCCATTCAGGAGAAAGGTCTCACGTGTGTGACGTGTGCAATAAAAGATTTCTTACTAAAAGTAATTTTAAGACGCACTTACTAATTCACGAAGGACTGAAATCACACGAGTGCGAAAGATGCAAAAAAACGTCACATGGTTACCCATACGGAAGAAAGGCCTCATGTGTGCCCTCTGTGCAAGAAAGCTTTTGGACAGGCATCAGATTTAAAGAAACACCTGTGGACTCACACGAAAGAGAAGCCTTATTCGTGTGAATTACGCAGTAAGGCATTTTCTGACAAGTCAAATTTACAGAGACATAACCGCGTCCACACTGGAGAGAAACCGCACGTGTGCGAAGTATGTCAGAAAGGCTTTTCCCAGAAAGGTAGTTAAACTGTTCATTTGACTTCTCATTTCCGAAGAAACCCTTTAGTTGTACTGTATGTCATGAACGATTTCCTCATAAAAAGTTTTTATCACGTCATGAGAGAACTCATACAAAACAAAGGAGTCAAAATTTATCATGAAAACTTTCCGTCAAAATAGACAATGTCTTTTAAAAATGAGACTCTAACTGAATTTCCTTTACGTCATATACGGAGATATTAATTATTTGTATGCAATTCATTTTGAGTATTGATTAAATTAGGTGTGGATCAATGTTATTTTTAATCTTATGTATATTTTAAATTTTGCTTTGGAGTGTTGAATATGTATTAGAGGGAAGTATTTTTTATGTTTTCTAAATTGTGTGTGAATGATTAAGAATAAACAAGCAGTTTTTTCTGCATGAATCCAAAAGTTTTCTTCGCCATATTTGCAGAATCGTATAGCAATTTAACTTCAGCAGTTTTTAATTAACTTAATCTTTTGAATATCGATATTTAAGGGCGTGATTTTATGTATATGTTTTTATATCTAATATGCATATAATTGTAATTTAAAAACTTAAGCTTTACTTCTATTAATATAACATTCATAAATGTAACATTTTTAAAAATTAGATTTTAATCAATTAAGGGCTTTTTATGTATTACTATTAGATATTTAAGGTACATTTTTTGATACAAATTATTTGAATAAATATGAACTAATAATTTACTTTTTCCGTAAATTTCTTTAAATTATGTGATAAATCTTTTTAGAGGATATCTTAAAATTGTCTGATGAAATATTGTATTTTCCCCTCATTATTATGAATCGTATTATCTGTAAATGTGTGTAAAAAAATGTTTCAATTAAAGATATTTATTGATTTCATGATTCTATATTTTTCAACGTTCGTTAAAATTCTTTTAATGGAAATTACGATTGCTTCTCTAATCAGTGTAAAAAGTGTGGTTTCTGCATTAAACGTTCAAATGTTTACGGCAGGAAAAAGCTGTTTTATTGAATATTTATAAATTTGATTGACTTCATATCTGAATCTGCGCAATATACGTCTAGTGGAATGAATAACTGGAATAATGAAATAAATTGTCGATGTCAAATTGATGTGCTTGCAATACAGAACATAACGTGCGGACATACCTGAAAGCTTCTACCTATGCAGAGATTACTACGGCGATTATCTCATGGTGCCCTCCTTTGCAGCTGCAGAATTAGCATTTGCAAAATATCTTAGCCTATACTTTAAAAATGACAACATATTTTTAAAAAATGAAAAAAAGAGGGGTAAAATATTATTACATAATTGCAAAAGAATACTTTGTAGCGAAATGGGTTCAAATATATTAAAATATGAATCAATAGTGTGCTGGGTCAAAAAATCTCCAGTTTTTATCTATATGTAAAGTAATCAAGTGATTTAATCCGATATATATTATATTTGCTAATATATATTCTATATGTATATATATACACACTACATTCGCTAATATATATGTAGATTTAAGCCGCTTGTAAAAGATGCATCCCGGCCGAACCTACAGTTTTGTTAGACTTCTCTACCAGTCTAACAGTAGCTTGACTTTTGCAGTGGGTGTCTAGGGTATTTGACAGACAAAACGCAGTAACGGGACGTTACTTTAACTAAAGCCATTTATTCCTACGATATTTTACAATGATATTTACATTAATTGTTAAACATTCACAACCATTTTCTACCGCTGCTTGACGCAACCTCTCCCATGTCAGCTAGCACTCTCTTCCGCGCCCATCTGAGGGCTTTCTTTTCTCATCCATGGGGACCTGTTCCTTCTCGTGGGGTCAGAGTTCAAAGTTCAATACACCCCACGTTGTAAACAGACTCTGTCAAAAGACAAGCAAGTGCCGCTATCTGGTGATTACGACACCAACAAATCTACATATATATATATATATATATTGGCGTCGGTAACAGGGTTTGGAATCGAATTTAAACAGTAGGTCTCGGTATATAATATGACTGTAGAGAGTTGGCCATAGGACAGAAAAGACTATACAAAAAAATAAAAAAAAAAAAAGAAAAAATTTACTCATATAAAAAAAGAAAAAAAATCCCTCACAGCTTCGGAATCTGTGAGAAGGCAGACAGCCTTTGTGCAGCAAGAGGATGTTGCGCCATTGCAGAAGAAGAATTTTACTGAACGTGCAATGCCTCCACCTTCACTCAGATAAAAAATTATACTTCACAACCTGGTGTTGTGAGATTTCAATTCAAGGGAAGCTTCAGTTTTTACATAGCTTTTTGTTATGCAAGTTCTATGTTGCAGTTGTTCTTTAATATCATTTCAATGAGAATATTAGAAAGCCCAAAATGCATGCTCTGTAATTTGGACATGGATTCCTCCCAACTCTTCCATCTGGTTCGCCCTGCACTTGTTCCCCTGTATTGAGTACGGTCGTTGCACTGGGAGTGCTTGGGTCCTTTTTATGTACTAAAACATGTCACTATGTGATTTCTTTCCTTTCTCCTTGTTGTATATTTCTCCATTGTGTTCTTTTATATTTTATTGTTTTTAGCCTTCTATTGGAAATTATGAACGATAACAATTTTTCACAAAATGGCTGGAAGATAAGCCTGTCACAATGAGTTCCCTCTGTTCTTTTTACTTAACTGTCATGCCATATCAGAGTGTGTGTACCTCGAATCTTAGAAACTTTCTTTCCTTTTTTGGATTCAGATTCAGTTCCTACTTATAATTTATCTCAACTACAACATATTTCAATTTATTTTTTTTTTCAAATATAGAAAGCTTCACATTTTATTTGTTGCCAATTTGATAATGCTTGTGATAATGAAATGAACCGAAGGAAATTTGCTGTCATTCATAAGAGGATACACGAGTGTATAAAGAGTTTTCTTCACGCCAATGCAAAAATCGCCTCTATTCTCATCGCTTTATTTCTCATTGAATAATAAACAGTTTTTTATCGTGTGAATCTTGGACTAAAAGCAAATGGCGGAACTTGGCGGTTCAAGTACAGAAAAGAATTCTTTTGTGTGGCGTTTGTGGAAAAGATTTTCTGAGAAACGGAAATTGAATCTGCATTCGCTTTTGCCATTCAGGAAAAAAGACCTCACGATGTGTGGCGTGCTTTATCAAAATTTCCTTACTAAAGGTAATTTAAGTAAATTTACTAATTCACGACGGTCTGAAATCGCACGAGAGTGCCAAAGATGCCAAAAAACCTTCAATCGAAAGGGTAAACCCTAAACTTCACATGTTTAGTCATACGAAAGAAAAAAAGCCTCATGTGTGCCCCTCTATTACTGAAAAAAGCTTTTGATTTTATCAAATTTAAGGGTGCACCTGAGGACACACACACGGAAAGAGAATTCGAAATTCATTCGTTGTCGAAATTTGCGCACAAGGCATTTACTCAGAAGTCAGGCTTTTACAGAAACATTATCGACGTCCACACTGGAGAAGCCATACGGTGTGCTGGGTATGTCAGAAAGGATTTCCCTGAAAGTGAATTAACTGCTCATTTGACAACTCATTCCGAAGAAAAGCCTTTTGCGTGTGCCAAATGTCATAAAAAAATTTTCTCGCAAAATATATTTATCAAGTCATGAAGAGTTCATACAAAACAAAATTGTAAAAGTTTATCCTAAAAATCTCAAAATAGACAATGTCTTTCAATTACGAGATTCTTATGTTGTTTTACTTTCAAGACAAATACGGATGTTTATTATCTGTATGCATTTCTCTTTCGCAGTATTGTTTATTTTGTCGATCAATATTATTTTTGTATTTATGTATCAAGTTTAATTTTTGCTTTTGACTGTTTAATATATATTAGAGATAAGATTTTAGAGTTTGTAAATGATTAAAAAATAAACGATATGCAGCCTATTTGTATAAATCCAATCTTCTTCTGTATGAATAAGTTTTGGCGTTTGTAGAATTATTGCAGTAATTTCATGATTTTTTATGACACATTCTTCTGAATAATATCGATAATTAATGTGTGTGATTTATGTATATATTTTATATATGCGCATTTTTTTAAGCTTAACTTTTTTAATAAAAGGTTCTTAATTTTAATCACTTAATCATGACATATCTGTAATTTTTTTAAAATTAGTTTTTAATCACTTAATGGCTTTTATGTATGACTATTGGATGTTTACAATTTGTTTGTGCATTTTATATACATGATATTTAAATAAGTATGAACTGATAATTTAATTTTCCTGTAAATCCTTTAAATGATTGGACAAATCTTTTCAGAGGATATCTCAATTTTGAATAAATATTGTATTTCTGCATCATAATTACAAATTTTTATTATCTATAAATGTGTAAAAAAATATTTTAAAAGACATTCATTCATTTTTGATTCTATTGTTTTTCAACTTTTGTTAAAATACTTTCAGTAAAATTACAACTGTTTCACTTGTCTGTGTGAAAAGTGCGATTTCTGCATTAAACGTTCAAATATTTACGGCAGAAAAATGTGGTTTTATTGCATCTTTATATACCTGATTTACTTCATATTTGTATCTATACAATACACGTACAGAGAAATAAATATTTGGATTAAAAAAACAAAATGTCGGTGTCGCATTGATGTACTTGCTATGCAGAACTATACGTTTGGTATAACTGAAAGCTTCAATCATCCACGGCGTAATTCGGCTCTGCAAAGACATGGATGATTATTGATCTTTAAGAGGACATCTGCATTAATGTATCTTACATCAAAACAAACTTTGTGATTTGCGCTTAAAAAACATATATAATTCTATTATTTAACAAATCATAATTGTCATGTAATTTAACATTCTATATCTGCACATAATTATGCCAACAATATCTGAAAAAAATCTACTAATATAATTATTAAATTCAATTTAAGAATTTCATCATCTAATTGTGAATAAAAAAATGAAATCTTACATTAAGTAATAAACACATTTATTCGGAAGACATTTAATAATTTAATAATCATATTTAATTCAAAGATAAATATTAATTATTGAAACATCAAAAAAATGAATAAGAACTTTAACTGAAAATTATTATTATTCTCAAATATATAAAGAGCTGGAATGAAAAATTACGATTTTTATGAAATTAAAATGTAATTTTTTTTTTTTTTTTTTTACTTTTGCTAATCCATATTTTGATGAAGAAAAAAAATTAACTTCACTTAATCTTCAATTATACATACAAAATGAAATACAAGAACCTCTTACTCTTCATTTAATGATTGCGAATGTATTCCACAAAATATTTTAAGAACAATCGTAAGTTTTATGTGGATTAATTATTTTTACAGGAGTCATTTAATTTTTTCCAATTGCAAAAAACAGTAAATTAAGGGGGAAAAATGATAATGGGAAATAAAAATTTCGTGAAAATTATGATCAACATTAAGGTAAACAGACAGTAATTTGATATTGCTATTGCGAAAGACAATGAGGAGTTGTATCATAGTGGCAGTTCTAAATCTAAAGGGGTTTACCATCCTTATCCAGGGTGACTGGCATAATTTGTCTCTATGGCCAAACGCCCTTTCTTCTGGGGGGGTTGTTGGAAATGGTGATGAAGTGGAATGTATTGGATATTGCCCATGTATTGTTGATGTATCTTTTTCTATATAAATATTCTGTTCATGCGTTTGTCACTGAGCTCCTCATAAACGAAAGACCCGGTATTGATGAACTATCTGTACGTGTTGGAGTGGGTCCCTGAATGGTTTCTTTCTTATACTTCATTTACACGGGCCTAAATGCTCTGGCGCTCGGTAATGGTTTGGAATCCACTTTAAACCGTAGGTCCCGGTCTAATATTGTCGTAGAGCATTGCGGGGGCATTGCGACTCCACGTCCGGGTGCTTATCTTCAAGTTACACGCGTCCCCTGGGTAATGCAAAGTGAGTAATGTCTGTGCAGCGCTTGCCTTAAGGCATCCAAGACCAAGCTGTCTGAGTGTTTGTCAGCTGCATTAGGCAAAAAAAAAATTCTTTAAATTAGACCTATTGTCATTCATAAGTTATCCATCCATTACAAGTATCTGTTACTAATAACTGAGACTGGTTACAATGTTATAAAACATTACAAATGTTGGCATTTCGCCTTCAACTCCACAAATATCAGTTTTGTTGAAAAAAATTGCAAAGCTTGCTTACAAATTTGTATGCCTGGTACAGCTTTTATTTTTTTATTGACGTAGCGTCAAATATGGCGAATGCTAAATTATGTTTTAATTGTTTCTGTTTTCATAGAGCAAAATGTATACATTTTTTGGTCAAGAACTGTTGAGGGCGTATGCAGTCCAACTTACTTATATATATATAGTACTTAACGGATGGGCTGAAAAATTCATAGGTTGACACATAGATGGCGCTACTAGTATTAAATCCATATAAATTTTAATTAGTCCTAACCTTCAAAAGACGTGTATAAATTTGACAGCTGTTGCACTATTAGTATGTGAGTTATAGCATTTTTATTGTTCATCACGTACGGTCCACTCGGCTGACTGTCGATAGGACTCCGGTGTGAAATGATGGAGCCATGTTTCATCCATTGTCACATATCGACCAAATGCGGGTTTATTACGATTGAACAGCTCCAAACACTGCTTAGAATCATCCATTCGTTGTTGTTTTTGGGTAGATTGTGAACTCGCGCGGCACCCACTTTTAACAGAGCTTTCGCATATCCAAATACCCATTCACGATATGTCCAACACGTTCCTTTGATATCTTTAGGGTACCGCTATCTCAATCAACTTCACTTTACGGTTATGAAAAATTATTTTGTGGACTTTTTCATATTTTCGTCAGTAACAACCTCTTTAGGGGAGTCCACTGCGTACATCATCCTCGGTGCTCATTTCGCCTCGTTTAAATTTATCAAACCACTTCTCTACGGTTGATTTTCCTGGTGCAAAGTCCGAATAATGTTTATCAAGCCAAGCCTTAGCTTCAATGGTATTTTTTTCGCCAAAAAAGCAGTGCTTTATTAACACACGAAATTCCTTTTTATCAATTTTTTCAAACTAACAAAAGTTGCTTCATAAAAATACTATAACTCACATACTAATAGTGCACCCGCTGTCAAATTTATACACGTGTCTTTGGAAGGTTAGGGCTAACTAAAAAAATCATATGGATTTAATACTAGTAGAGCCATCTATGTGTCAGCACTGGACTCCGAACGTAAAGAGCCTGTAATACCGATCGCCAGAGCGCTAGACAGTCGACCATCAGGCCCGGTAGCATATGCAGGACTGAATGTACCGTATTTATCCTCCTCCAACTAATCTTGCGAAAGATTTATTTCAATTCCTTCTATTGGCTGCACTCTCCCTATATATCTTGTTCAAATTTTCAATTGTTCATAAAAATACTTTGGCAATTTGACAGTTTCGATAAGGAAGTGAAATGAAGGAAATTTGCTATCAGTCAGAAAAGATACACGAGAATATTTAAAGGATACATTTTGTACCAATGTAAAAAGCGCATAAATTCTCATCGCATTAGATCAACAATTTTTTTTCATCCTGTGAATCTTGGACTAAAAGTAATGGCGGAACTTGGTGGCTTAAAGAATACCCTTTTGTGTGGTGTTTGCGGAAAAAGATTTTCGGACAAGAGGAAGCTAAATCTGCATTCGCTTTGCCATTCAGGAGAAAGGCCCCACGTGTGTGACGTGTGCGATAAAAAATTTCTTCGTAAGTGCGATTTTAAGAGGCACTTACTAATTCACTAGGGACTGAAATCGCATGGGTGCGATAGATGTAAAAAAACTTTTAGACGAAAGGGTCATCTAAAACTTCATATGGTTACTCATACGGCCGAAAAGCCTCATGTGTGCCCTCTGTGTGAAAAGGCCTTTGGACTGGCATCACATTTAAAGCGACACCTGAAGACTCACACGAAAGAAAGGCCTTATTCGTGTGAAATGTGCAATAAGGCAATTTCTGAGAAGTCAGCTTTACAGGAACATTACCGCGTCCACACTGGAGAGAAACCATACGTGTGCGACGTGTGTCATATAGGCTTTTCCCGGAAATATACTTTAACTGTTCATTTACCTACTCATTCTGCAGAAAGGCCCTTGAGGAAAGGCCCTTGAAAGGCCCTTTGAGTGTCCTGTATGTCATAAACGATTTCAGGACAAAATATTTTTATTGCGTCATGAGAGATTTCATACAAAACAAAGGTGTAAAAATATATCATAAATATCTTTCCTCGAAAAGCTTTCCTCCTTGTATTTTAAAAATCAGATTTATACTTTTTTTTACTTTCACGACAAATGCGAAGATATTAATTATCGTATGCATTTCATCTCGTGTATTATTTTACATTTTTATGGATAAATGTTATATTTTATCATAATGTATCAAGTTTTAATTTTTTTTGGACTGTTAAATATGTATTAGAGAATATATTTTATGCTTCTTAAGGTGTGTGAGTGATTAAGATTGTACGACAAGCAGTTTCTTCTGCATAAATTCCTAAGCTTTCTAAGCTTTATTTGCAGTATAAATTATTCTGCGGTTTTATTGGCATACTATTTTGAATATCTATAATGTGCGTGATTTATGTATATATTTTTATATATAATATGTATACAAGTGAGTTTTTAAATTTAAGCTTTACTTTTATTAATATAACATTCTTAAATTTACTCTTTTTAAAATTAGATTTTAATCAATTAATGGCTTTTTATGTATTACTATTAATTTAAGTTATATATTTTATATACAAAATATTTCAATAAATATGAACTAATAATTTACTTTCCCTGTAATTCCTTTAAATTACTCGACATATTTTTAGATGATATCTTAAAATTTTCTGAAGAAATATTGTATTTTTGACTCTATATTATAGATCGTATTATCTGTAAAGATATGTAATCAAATGATTTAAATAAAGACAATTTCTAAAGTTTTGTTTCCATTATTTTTTCAACGTTTTCTAAAGTACTTTCAATTGGAAATTACAACTGATTCACTTGTCTGTGTGAAAAGTGCGATTTCTGCATTAAAACTCCAATGTTTAAGGCAGAAAAAAGCCGTTTTATTGTGTCTTTTTAAATCTGATTGACTTCATAACGGAATCTGTGCAATACATGTCCAGTTAAATGAATAATTGGATTAATCATATAAATGGTCGTTGTCACATTGATGCGCTTGCAATACAGAACATAAGGTTCGGAATATCTGAAATCTTCTACCTACGCAGAGCGGAATTTGGGCAATTATCGGCTGTTGTCCTCCTCTGCTAAAACGTGGAGGATTATCGATCATTATGAGGGCATCTGGATTGCAGTGTCTTTGTGTTGTACATTTTTCATGCGAATATATCTGTTCTCTAGCCTTTTCCGCCATCTTTTATTCCACGGATTTTTTGGCAGATGAAAGACCGCGGAACTTCTTTTAAAATTAATATTTTTCTATGCGTTAAGCTAAATCAAATTAGAAGCAATCAACAAAGGATGTAACACGGTAATAATACATGTGCTTTGCTTTAGGTATATTTAGTAATAATAAAATCTTAATATCTGATATAATAATATCTTAATTAATTAATATCGTATATTTTATTAATATCTTATATCTGATATAATTAATATCTTAATATCTGAAAATTTGTTTTTTTTTTTCATACGAATTAAGAATTTTAAAGCTAGAGGAAAATTTTGGCAGGTATAGCGGCAATAGAGGCAGTATTCTGCATAGGAGAGCAGTCTACTTTAAAATTTGAAGACTACATCACCTCCATTCCTTCAATTTGGTGCGATATTCCGAGGTGTTTATAACCGAATTTTATGCATACATGCAGTCCAGTCTTCAGCAGCATCTGTATCTGTGGACGAGATGAGCAATATCCCGGACATATGCTCTTGCTTTGCACAAAACTCCCGCAGTGCAGACACTTGTTAAAGAGAGCTTCATAAAAAAAGTTGATCTGTTTTCTGACTTGCAATTTTATCTGACCCTGTCAAGTGCATTGATAACTTAGTCTTTTTTTTTTTGGTATAAGGATTTTTGAAGTAATATTATGTTTAGAGATTCTTGGGAGTGTACGGGGGTAGCGGCGGTGTACTAAATTATTTTATTGAACACTGTATAGCATCGAATGCCGTAAACAAGAATTAATACCAGAGTTTTACAGTGATTGTTCATCTAGTAGTTGAATATCTATTATTTCAATAAGATAGTTTAAATAGTTCAGATTCGGAACAAATTACACAAATTGAAACATGCACATACAAATGAAATTTTACGATATTTGGAAAACATTTAACTCAACAAGACTTAATAATAGTCCAACAGATATTCAAATAAGGAAACACAACTACTAGCACAAATAATAATCATACGAAGTCCACAAAATAATAATACTTCAAATATTATTGCACAAAATGCATACATAGGTTAAATATGTTTGTGGCTAATTCTAAATGTCCTGCATTGCGGGACGGGCATCCCATGAGTGATCTACTCATGGATGGAGGGAAAGTGGGCAACTTCTGTTGTGATGGAGCACCCGTAGGTAGAAGTCTGACTTTTGCCTACGGGTTTTTACAGTCATATGAGACCGGGAGCTACGTCTTAAAATTGATTTCGAACCACTACAAACATCCATGGCTCCGCCGGGAGTCGAGCCCGAAGCCTATGGTACCGAGCGCCAGAGCGCTAGCCACTCGACCGTTCAGGCCCCTGGTTACATTTGTTTAAATCACGATCACATATTTTAACAATATTGCAGAAATTCAAATAATGTTACTTTTTCAAAAAATTGTTTGTTGTATGCATTTAATCTTAGTCATTGCAATATATTATCTCATTTAAATTAGATGAATGATTTAAAGACAGATTTTAATTATTAACAATTCAATATCATAATTAAACACTGCTTTAAATTGCCCTTAATGGTTAACGGGACAATTTGAACTACGTTCTCATTTTCAGGTTAAAACAAACAGTTATATTTCATACATAAAGATTTCTAATGTATTTAATATTTGTGGTAAGTGACTTATATTTCAATATGTATGGTATGTAAGAGATTTTAGCAATAAATGGTATTATTTTTTTCTATGTACATATCATTGGGACCTGAATGGCCGAGTGGCTAGCGCATTGGCGCTCGGTACCACAGGTTTCGAGTTCGAGTCCCGGCGGTGCCATGGATGTTTGTAGTGGTTCGGAATCCACTTTAAACCTTAGGTCGCGGTCTAATAGGATCGTAGAGCGTTGCGGGGGCATTGTTACTCCGCGTCCGTGGTTTATCTTCAAGTTACACGCGCCCTCTGGGTAATGCAAAGTGAGTAACGTCTGTGCAGTGCTTGCCAAGGCATCCAAGGCGTTCATGTCTGTTTGTCAGCTGCATTGGAAAAAAAAATGTACATATCATTCTATTATCTAAATAGATGCAAAGGAGATCCTTCAGTTTGCTATTTCTTAGATAAAAAAAATTGTGAGTTTTGGGAGGTTAAAAATCCTCTTTTAACTTCATCAATTGGCACAGACGAAGTCAGAAAATTTGAGATTTTTATTTTGCTTAATGCTGTCTGAATATTTGAATAATCTAATATTTGTGTAACAAAATTCTCAATTTGTATGATATCATTTAGACTTAGTTTGACAACAATTTATCACCATTCTGTCTCATAATTTTAAAAGCATAATAGCATGCAATCCTCCACTACATTTAGTGGTCTGAGGTCCTATTGCCTGGCGCTCTGGCTCTTGGTACCACAGGTTGAGGTTAAAATCCTGGCGGTGGCATGGATGTTTGTGAATGGTTCGAAATCCACATTAAACTGTAGATCCCGGTCGAATTAGCCTAAAGTGTGCAAAAATGACCGTAGAGTCACAAACCAAAACCAAACGACTACATTTGTTTCAATAATACTGACGTACTTTCTAATATTGTAAGGATTCAAGTAATGCTCTGATTTCAAAATGGTTTTGTTGTGTTTATTTTCTTGTTTTAATTTTAAAAAAAATGTTTTATTACTTGATTTAAGTTAGACCGTGTAGGGAATGAAAGGCTTTCCGTAATAAAAAATATCTGTATAATTGCAGAAAAATTTTCGTTACATTGTCCTTGATGATGAAAAAAGTACTTTAACCGAACGTTGTCCATTCAAGGTTCAGTGTTCTATTACGTGATATACCATCTACATATCATAAATATTAGCGTATAACAGCTTTTTGAAATCATTAACATTTTTTCAAAGATACCATAAAATTTTCGCAATAAGTATGTATGAAATAATTTTGTAATTAGTTATTTTTGCTAAAAACTGTTGTTATAACTGTTGTTTGTTTCTTTGCCCACTTGGTAGACACCAACATCTAGAAGAAGTCAAAGGACCCATGGGGTACCATGGAAGGAGACAAAGTGAGGCGAGGAGCATCCGTAGGTAGAAGTCTGACCTCGCTCAGTGACTTTTTACGGGGTAAGGTTATCAGCCAGAGTCATATTAGATCAGGACTTATTCTTTAAAGTGGATTTCGAACCACTACAAACATCCATGACACTACCGGGATTAGAATCCGAAACTTCTGGCACCCAGCTCTATTCACTCGGCCATCAGAACCTTTATTTTAAATCTACCTTTATTTATTGGTTGATGAAATTTTCATGATGATTGTATAGATGCCATTAATAATACAGTTATCTATATAGATAGAGGTACTAAATACAATAAAGTGACAAGCTATTGTTCGTTGTATAAATAAATAGAACTTAATACACTCATGTCCATAAATTAAGGATAATGAAGTTCAGGCAAAGAAAGAGACAGAAGCAAAACAAATTTGACTTATTTGTAAAGTCTATTTATTGAACAAAAGGTAAAGAGCAAAAAAGATGCTATATGTTTGGCATAATTAATAACAATTGCGATTTTTACTCCCTGGAGCAAATTTCAAAAAAGAACCTAGTTACAAAAAACAGTATAACATGGTTAGTATGATGGTTAATATGGAGTATGTCTCCCGGACGATGCAATACAGACCTTACAACGCCTAGGCATGCTGAGTATCAAATTGTCAATCTGATCTTGGGGAATATTACACCACTCATCAAGCAATGCCCTCCGAAGTTCCGGTTGACAGGTGGGAGGGGGTGACGGGCTGCCATTCGTCGGTCAAGCATATCCCACACATGCTCTATTGGATTCAAGTCCTGTGAGTATGCTGGCCAATCTATACGGGTTATATCCTCTTATTGAAGGCATTCGTCTACAAAGTTTGCACGGTGAGGACGGGCGTTGTCATCCATAAACAGAAATACAGCACCCATGGCGCCCCGAAACAAACGTACATGTTGTTCCAGAATGGCATCCCGATAGATGTGGCCTGTCATCGTTACACTCTGAACATACAGGTCTGTTCTGGAAACAAGAATAATTCCTCCCCAAACGAGCCATCCTGCACCACCGTAACGGTGTCGTTCAATGGTGTTCTCTTGGTGGTAACGGGTACCTGGCGCTCTCCATATGAAAGTCCGGTGAGAATCAGACTGCAAACTAAACCTGGACTCGTCGGAAAACATCACACAAGACCACTGTTGCGGTGTCCACAATGCATGCTCTCTACTCCAGGTTAATCGCAGGCGACAGTGAGTTGCGGTAAGTGGAACACATCTGACAGGCCTACGAGCATATAGACCAATGTGCCCTAAGCGTATGTACACGGTCTGCCTTGAAACTGTCGTACCGGTAGCTGACGAGGCAGGTCTGATGCTGTGCTCCGTCTGTTTCTTTTGGCAGTAACTGCTAAATACCAGTCCACATTCGGCGTTGTAACTCGGGGGCGACCTGTGTTGTAACATCTACTCATATTACCACCATCTTGGAACCGTTGCCAAAGCATGGAGATGACACTCTGGGCAATTCCAAGTTCCTCGGATACTTCCAGCTGGGTACGTCCACGTTCCAGTCGTCCGATAATTCTACCACGTAAAAAATCATCCAAATGCTTCCTTTGTGCCATAACTATGCGGTTACGGATGGCACTGAAATGCTTTTAAAGCGCTTGTGAACAATTTTACTTCTTTACCACCATTCCTTATATACCCCTCTCTTACACTCTCGTCATTGTGACGTACTATCCGCGCCATCTGGTGGTTTCCTGTAATTTGCATATTCTTCTTCAAGATATGTGTGATAATTCTACAGGTGAAATTTTTATTTTAGAGTTCAATTTCTGTGTGACTCTGAATTATCCTTAATTTATGGACATGAGTGTAATTAGCAACATTTATTATTCTCAAAAACAAAAGTTCGTCGCATATGCAATGTTCAACCGCAAATTTTCAACATTCAAGCATTATGGTTGAACATGCACAATGTTCAACCATAAATGTTTCATTCATATATCATGTTTAATAACTGGCATGCAAATAAAAGTTCATGTCGTACATCATGTTCCACAAAAGAAGTTCATGGCGCAAACAATGCTCAACGGCACAATATATGACACATAAAATGTCTGTGGTATGCTTAACGTTTAAAATTAAAAGTTTCTTGGCCTATTTAAAGTTCAACAAAAGAAAAAAAAACCTCCGGTCCTTTTTGTTTAGTTTTTTTTTTCATACAAAAAATAACATAATACAACCCATACACATCCAATTTTATTATTTTTATTTTTTTAGCACAAACATGTACTGAATCTGTGTACTTGATAAAAAATATTCTGCAAAATATTTTATCGTTTTAATAACCACATAGATGCCTAGTGGCCGAATGGCTAGCGCTCCTGTGCTCGACGGCACAGGTTTCGGGTTCGAGTACCGACGGGACATGGATGTTTGTAGCGGTTAGGAATCGAATTTAAACCGTAGGTCCCAGTCTAATATGACTGTAGGGTTGATAAGCCTATCGCATATAAAGAAAAAAATAACTTCTCATATTTCGAAATCTGCCAGAAGACAGACTGCCTTTGACCAGCAAGGGGATGTTGCGTCAAAGAAGAATGTTTACTGAAACGTACGCTCACTTTCACTCAGCGAAAAAAGAATAAATTAAAACCTGGTGGTATGAGATGTCCAATGCAAGGAAACTTTTAGTTTTCCATAGCTTGTTAAGCTTAATTTCTGTGTTGCAGTTGTTATTTAATATGGTCTAAATTACTACAAACGAAGCCTAAATTAAAAACTTTCAAATAAAATATTTTATATTAAATTGCTTTAAAGGATATTTAATCATAGATACGTATGAGACAAAAATAAAAATGTTCTTTTATTTATGAAAAGCATTTTTACCTCCTTTGTTCAGTTACTTACACTTCATAGGAAGATAATCAAAGTCTGAAAATCTTGAATTCATTTTGAGGGAATTTGGATTCTATTCCATATTAATCTCCGCTGAGGATAGAATTTATTTTCCAAATTTAAGAGTAAAATGGTTTTATTTAATCGTTATCATTTTAACATTAGGAAAAAAAACAAAAAAGGACATAAAGTAAATTTATTATTAGACAGAAAATTTATATGAGTGTACATAATGCCTTTTCTCCATGTAAAAATGGTGCATCTTTCTTATTTTAGTCGATACACTAGGACATATATTATACCTTTCCAACTCGTCTTACAGATTTACTTTTTTTAAATCCGTCCCAATCAAACATCTCTTTAAAAGTAGTAGTGTTTAGCGCAAAATTCAATGCTAATCTTCTTGCAGAATTTCATTCCTAAAACTCATTTCGATCCTAAATATGATCTGGGTAATTAAAAAATATTCTTAAATAAAACGTTGTGAAAGAATGTAATCCTCTATCATAAATTTTCATAGACAGTATTAAAGCTATTATTTATACTCAAAATGCCAAATTTGCATTTACAAACATTAAACAATTTTTCAAGAAACGATTTAGTAGATAAGTCACAATGAATTTCCTCTGTTCTGCTACTAACAGAGGTAAAAATCCTTCGAATCTTAGAAACTTTCCTGCCTTTTTTGGTAGATTTAGATTTTAATTGAAATCCCTCTCACCTAAAACATATTTCGCAGAATTACTTTTTCAAATATAGAAGCACTGGGTTTTTTTTATTTGTTGGCAATTTGACAGTTATGATAATGAAATGAACTGAAGGAAATTTGCTGTCACTCAGAAAAGATACACGAGTGCATTTACAGGATTTACTTCATATCAATGCACAAATCGCATCTATTCTCATCGCTTTATTTCTCATGGTATTAGATAAATAGTTATTTTTCATCCCGTGAATTTAGGAGTAAAAGCAATGACGGAACTGGGTGGCTCGACTGCAGAAAAGAATTCACTTTTGTGCGGTGTTTGTGGAAAACGATTTTCTGAGAAATGGAAGTTGAATCGGCATTCACTTTGCCATTCAGGAGAAAGGCCTCATGTATGTGGCGTGTGTAATAAAAAATTTCTCCGTAAGTATCATTTTAAGAGACATTTACTAATTCACGAGGGACTGAAATCGCACGAGTGCGAAATATGTAAAAAATCGTTTAGTCAAATGTGTAATCTAAAACATCACATGGTTACTCATACGACAGAAAAGCCTCATGTTTGCCCTCTGTGTGAAAGAGCTTTTGGACAGGCATCATCTTTAAAGCGACACCTGAGGACTCACACGAAAGAGATGCCTTATTCGTGTGAACTGTGCAATAAAGCATTTTCTCAGAAGTCAACTTTACAGAAACATTACCGCGTCCACACTGGAGAGAAGCCATACGTGTGTGATATCTGTCAGAAAGACTTTTCCAGAAAATATAGTTTAACTGTTCATTTGCCTACTCATTCCTCAGAAAAGCCCTTTGTGTGTGCTGTATGTCCTAAACGATTTTCTCATAAAAGTTCTTTATCAAGTCATGAGAGAACTCATCAAAAATAAAGGTGCAACAGTTTATCGTGAGAACTTTTCCTCAAAATTTCCTTTAAAAACGAGATTCATAGGAATTTTTACTTTCACGACAAATACGGAGATATAAATTATTCGTATGCATTAATTCTCTTGAATGTGCATTATAGAAAGTATTTTATGCTCCATAATGTGTGCGAATGATTAAGAATAAAGGACGAGCAGATTCTTCTGTATAAATCCGAAAGGTTACTACGCCATACTTGCAGAATTATATTGCAATATAATTTCAGTATTTTTTTTAGACATTCTTTTGAAAATCCATAATTTATGTGTGTGTTTTTATGTATATATTCTTAGATATAATATGTATATAAGTGCATTTTTAAATTTAATCTTTACTTTTATTCATATAAGGTTTTAATTTTACTATTTACTAATTTTAAAATGAGATTTTAATCATTTAACGTCTTTTATGTATGACTATTAAATATTTAAGGTATATTTTATATCATAATATTTAAATAAATATGAACTGATAATTTACTTTTCGTGTAAATCCTTTAAATTATTGGACAAATCTTTTCAGAGGATATCTAAATTTTCTGAAGAAATATTGTATTTCTGCATTATTATTGCAGATCATATTATTCATAAATGTGTGTAAAAAATATTTGAATTAAATAGATTTGTTCATTTTTTGATTCTATTGTTTTTCAACTTTTGTTATACTTTCAATTGAAATTACAACCGATTCACTAACTGTGTGAAATGTGCGATTTCTGCATTAAAAGTTCAATTGTTTGTCAAAAATGCTGTTTTATTGCATCTTCATATACCTGATTTATTTTATATTTGTATCTATACAATACACGTACACAGAAATGAATAATTGTATTAATGAAATAAATTGTCGTTGCCACACTGATGCAATTGCAATACAGAACTTAACGTTTGGAATAACTGAAAGCTTCAACCATCCACAGCTTAATTCGGCTGTTAGCCCCCATCTGCACAGACATGGGGGATTATTGCTCTTTAAGAGGTCATTTCGGGTTTGAGTCCAAGTTATGTCATGGATGTTTGTAGTGGTTTGGAATCCACTTTAAACTATAGGGCCTGGTCTGTTCAGCCCAAAGCGTACACAAGATGACCGTAGAGCGGTAAACCAAACCAAACTTTTAGACGACATCTGCATTAACGTCTCTTACACCGACATAAGCAATTTTTGAGAATTTTCTCTTTAAAAAAACCATCTCTTAAATTTAAAATTATATTATTGAACAAATCTTAATTTTCATGTAATTTTACATTTTATGTCTGTACATAATTATGGCAACAATGTCTGAAAAATTTCTTTTAAACTAATTATTAAATACCATTTAATAATTTCATCATCTAATTGTGAATTAAAAAAAATAAAATCTTAAATTAAATAATAAACACAGTTATTCCAAAGACATTAATTATTGAAACATAAAAAAATGAATAAGAACATTAACTGAAAATTATTATTATTCCCAAATATATAAAGAGCTGTCATGAAAAGTTAAGATTAAAATGTAATTATTTCTTGCAACTTTTGCTAATGCACATTTTGATGGAGAAAAAAATTAACGTCACTTAATCTTAAATTAAACAAACAAATGAAACGGAAGAACCGCTTACTCTTCGTTTAATAATTGCGAATATAATTCATAAAATGTTTTAAGAAAAATCGTTTCATGTGGATTAATTCTTTCTACAGGAGTCATTTAATTTTTTGTAATTGCAGAAAACAGTAAATTACGGAAAAAGAACTGATAATGTGAAACATAATTTTGTGAAAATTATGATCAACAGAAATGTGAATAGAGATTAATTTGATATTGCTATTGCGAAAAACAATGAGGAGTTAGATCACAGTGGCAATTCTAAATCTAAAGTTCTTTACCATCCTTATCCAGAGTGATTGGCGTACTTCGTCCCTATGGACCAAAAGGCCGTATCTTCTGTTGGTTGTTGGAGATGGTGTTGATCTGAGATGTGTTGGACGAGGCTTTATATATATCTTTATATATATATATATATATATATATATATAATTCTTCTGTACATGTGTTGGTCACTGAACTCCTCCTAAACGGAAAGACCGATTTAGATAAAATTGTTTGTGTGTGTTGGAGTGGGTACCTGGATGGTTTAGATTCAAAATTGGACCTGGTATGTGACGCTGTAATCGGGTTCTTCTTTTTGTGTGTTTGTCACTGAATTCCTAAACGGATAGAGCAATTTTGATGAAATTTTTTGTTTGTGTTTGACAAAATAAGGAAATGTTTTTATGCTATCCCTTTTATTGTAGTCGCCGCCAGAGGATGCTGCAGTCTATCAACTTCTATACCGTTCAACCCATCGCTATGAAAATTGGCGATAGTATATATTTGAGTATGGAAAATAGGTTCGCGATAGCCACTGGATAGATTGCCACAAGGTGCCAAGGTGGTACTGCAACATTTCATCTTCAATACCGTTCAAATGTTATCCATGAAAATGAATATGCACATATATTGGTACATGAAGAATATATTTGCGATATGTAATTAGTTCAATGCATATTTGTTTTTGGCAGGATGATGCATGACCGTTTCTTCTAGTATCATTATACAATGCACGCATAAATAATAAGCATAACTCGGTTTTGTTGTATATATTTTGATTTATATTTGAATTTACTTAATACTTTTCAGGTTAAAATATCATAGAATTATTTTTTTGAAAAATTTTTTCCTAAAATTCATATCTAAAATAAAAAAGAAAAAAAATTATGCGTTCGATTCGGAGGAGGACAATCCTGTTATGCTCCACTGCAAAGAAAAATTTCGACTAAAACCCTAGGAGCAGGGGTGGCCAACCCAAATGATCTTCCGGGCCACTTTGGAAATGCATTACAACTCAACGGGCCGCATATAAAATTATATATCTCCGTATCAGATTTAGACTCACTATAGACATTTTTTACAATGTAAAATTGAAACATAATGAACTATTATTTTCTTGTTTACTATTATTCTTACATGTAAACATACATAATATAATACTAATGATACTAAACGCACACTGTAAAGAAATATATAACACTAAAAATGAAATATAAAAAATATATAAATATAAACGAAATAAAAAAACAATCATTAAAAAACATTTATTTTACTAAGGCGATATTTGTTTCTCCACTCATCATGAATTCACAGAATATAATTAATTTTATGCTACAAACTCATAACTGTAAACTCATCAATAAAATATGTAATATCTGCCACATATTCGCACGAATATTATTTTAAAATCAAAGTTATTTTTTCTTATAATTTCGGGAGATAATTTTTTAATATATGGATACATGCAATGGATTTTAATACAATGGTTTTCACTACTTTGGCCATTATAAAATAAATATATTTTATAAAAGTGTGATCAATCTCACGGGGAGCAAAAATGTTCAAGGCGGTCCGCGGGTTGGTCACCCCTGCCTTAGATAGTGAAAGAAGAAGAAAGTTTGGTAGTAATTGAACCAAAAAAATCTCAGCTAGAAAGTTCATGAGCTGTTCCATGTATTTTATGAAAACAAAACGATGTAAGTTGTATATGTAGATTTATGTAAGTTCTATATTTATAATTGTTGATTACAGAAATCTAAATTTAAGTAGCCGAAAGCATTTATTTACTCTGATTATGAAATAGATAAATATTCGAAGTCGTCTATTGAATATCAAGTTTGTTTTTGAACTGAAAAACTTTGCTTCGAAATTTGAAAATAAGAATACTTAACAAAAAATAATTTTTAAATTTCAGCTATTTAATACATAGAAATAAACTTTCATTTCCTTCACAAATTGAAAATTAAAAATGATTTGAAAAAAAATGGTAATTACCATTCTTGTGGAACTTGGATCTGGATCTGGTCCTGCAAATACAATGGAAACTATAAATGAGAGAAAAATGTTTCATTTTATGATTCATATATGGGGCCTAAATGGTCGAGTGGCTAGAGCTCGGTACCTCATGTTACGGGTTCGAATCTCGGCGGTGTCATGGATGTTTATAGTGATTCGGAATCCACTTTAAACCGCAGGTCCCGGTCTAACAGGATCGTAGAGCGATGCGGGGGTATTGCTACTCCGCGTCGGTAGTTTATCATCAAGCTACTCGCACCTCCTGGGTAATGCTAAGCGAGTAACGTCGGTGCAGCACTTGCCTTAAGGCATCCAAGACAACTGTCTAAGTGTTTTCCAGCTGCATTAGAACAAAAAAAATTATTCATACATTAAATACAACAATAATATAAAAAAATACAATCATTCAGATGCTTTAACACTGTTAACGTACGAACCTTTTATAGGATCTATAAAATATATATAACCTGCATGTGAAAATATAAAACATGCATATGTTATCAATAAGAATTAAAATATGTCCTGAAATTGAGTATTGTTTCGAGATGTGTTTAATATGGGATAAAAAATTCTTGAGATCCTAACATGCTTAAGAGAGAAATCATTTCCCCTTCAAATCTAAAAATAAGAATAGCTCTCATAAAAATCACTATAACTTTATAAACGCTATTAGTATGGCGTATTTCAGATTGTTTTTTTTTGTGATCTGTTATTCAAAATGGTATACAATTCGCTCCATATATGCATTCATGAAGCAGAAAAATCTATGAATTAGAGAGAAATATTGTTCCATTCTTTTTAATAAACCCATCATTGAACAAATTCTTTCTCTGAAAAAAATGTTAGGCAAACAAAATAAGTTCCATATTCCAAAAAAAAATATTTAAAAAGATATTCGACAATCATTCACGCAATGGCTGTAGGGAAAGGTTTGGGTTTTAGGAGGCACATCGTGCAACAAAGAGAAGCATATTGTTCTAGAGTCAATGCAATATTTTTTTTCTAATGCAGCTGGAGAACTCTTAGACAATTGTCTTTAATGCTTTAAGACAAGCGCTGCACCGACGTCGCTCACTTTGCACTACCCAGGAAGTACGTGTAGCTTGAAGTTGAGCTACGGACGGAGAGTAATCATGTTTGACCGAGACGATCCTGTACGATCATGAACTAAAATTATGTTATAGTAGTCATGAAATAGAAATATCTTATTTTTTTGAAAAAAAATTGAGTTCTAAAATATTATACCTTCGATTCGGAGGTGGAATTCAAAATTATATCTAAATGAGACCTATGGTTTAAAGTGGCTTCCGAACCACAACAAACCCCCACAGCACCACCGGGACTCGAACCCGAAACCTGTGGTACCGAGCGTCAGAGCGCTAGCCACTCGGCCATTCAGGCCCCGGTGTAATATTACGTAGGCTAAATATTTTCAGTAAGAGTTTTGATCCAATTATTTTAGGTACCTAATATCTAGGTTGCAAACAATCTCCTTTCTTTCATTGAAATACGGGTTTCAATGACAGAAAGGCGATTGTGAGTTCAAAATTCCTCTTCTGCTTTGCGTTCAACGCAGATGTTATCTGTGGAATGTTCCTCTCCGCATTGGAACTTCAGCTGAGCAAGAATCTGTAGTGTGTTGGGCCCTGAAGATTTCATATTTTACAGGATTTTTACAATTATCCGTGGGATGTGTAAAGGAGAAACATTACTAACACTGTCAAGGTATATCACAAAAGGACGATATTCTGATGTGCAAGCCATAATCTGCCATTCTCTGTCCTTTTTCTAAAATAGTTACTAACACCAGTATAAATAAGACAGACTCGATTCATTTTCCGGAAAATCTACAGAGTTCCGTTTCTATATATTCTTCTTTTAGTTCTTTTGCGGGATCAACCAGGTATTTATCGTAGGTTATATTGTACATTAGAAATAGAGTGTAGACTTTCTTATAAGTAAACAGATGCAGATATTGAAATGCCCATAAGAGCCTTCCTATTTGCCATTTGGGAGTTGTATAAAAAAAATCGGTAGTCATGAGTAATGTATCCTATTTAGCGATGCTCACATAATCGATGTGTTTCATGTCAGTTACTTTGAAGGAAATGTTGTCATTCAGAACTTTAGGATGCGCTTTTGGAATGGTGCCATTACTTGACTTCGAGAATTACAGCAAAGAATAGCGCACATAGACTTTAACACATAACTTTAAATTGGATATTTTAGATGGGACCCGATTTTGGAGTTTATAGCGGTAAACTTGAAGAAACACTTGTGAAAATGGTAGGACTTCATTGACCTACACTGAACAGCAAAACAAAAGATACAAGTGAATAACAAATAGCCAATATAATATTCAATGGTAATCTTTTTGCAGAATTTCAATCCTAAGAAAATTTTGATCCACAATATCATCTGAGTAATTGAAGAATTGTCTTAAATAAAACGCTGTGAAAGATTATAATCTTCTCTAAATTTTCATAGACAGTATTAACGCTATTACTTAAACTCAAGATTCGTATTTGTTCGTATTTAAAAACATTAAACATTCGGAGATTTTCTGTGACCTGTTTTCTGTTTATGCGCTGCCGACCGTTTTGCATCTGTTTGCAATTGTCTAGAGCAGTCATCTATCTGACTCTAAGGCAGCACTGCTGGCAAACAATTTCCCCCTCACACCTCAGTCTACTTCCATCGACAAATTAATCTCTTGTCTTGAAGACCTTTCTTTAAATGGCAACGATTTGGTAATGCACTGGATCCCAGGTCATTGAGGGATCCTGGGTAATAAAAAGTCGGATTCTCTTGCCAAAAAAAGGAACAACCATCATCAAAACTTTTGTAAAGACATATCTTTTAATTCGAGGAAATGGATGATCCGAGAATTGTTTCGGAAAACACTCTATCTGATATATTTCGTGTAGACAACTCATCTAAAACGTGGTTTAACTTTATTCTTAGCATCTTTGATCAGTCCAGGCATAAAGCAGCTGCCCTTTTCAGACTCCTGACTGGCTATGTGTATTTGACTAATCACATTTTGCGATTGAGAATATTAGAAAGCCCAACAGACATGCTCTGCAAACTGGGAGAGGACATGGATTCATCCCATCTTCCTGTCTGACCTGCACTTGTTTCCTTTACTGCGAATGGCCGTTAATATGAGGCTAAGGCCCTTATGGTCTAAACAGTCCCTACGTGATTTTCTTCGTTTCTAGTTGATATTTTTGTATTCCTCGTGTTCTTTTTATTTTATTGCTTATTGTAGCCTTCCATTGGAATAAAAAAAACATTAAACTATTTTTCAAGATAATTAGAAAGTAAGCAACCATGAGTTCCACCTGTTCTGCTGCTTAACTTTAATGTCACACCAGCGGTAAGAATCCCACTTTCAAGCCTTTTTTTCGTATATTTTGATTTTACTTTTAATTCATTTCAACTAAAACATATTTAGAAGAATTTTTTTTTCCAAATATAGAAGCACAAAGTTTTTTAATTTGTTTGGCAATTTGATAGTTATGATAATGAAATGAACCGAAGAAAATTTGCTATCTGTCAGGAAAGATACACGAGTGTATTTAAAGAACACATTTCACATCTATGTAAAAATCGCATCTGCTCTCATCGCTTCATTTCTCATTGTTTTAGATAAACTTTTTTTTTCATCCTGTGAATCTTGGATTAAAAGTAATGGCGGAACTTGGTGGATCGACTGCAGAAAAGATCTCACTTTTGTGCGGTGTTTGTGGAAAACGATTTTCTGAGAAATGGAAGTTGAATCTGCATTCGCTTTGCCATTCAGGAGAAAGGCCTCACGTGTGTGACGTATGCAATAAAAGATTTCTTAGTAAGAGTAATTTTAAGATGCACTTACTAATTCACGAAGGACTGAAATCGCACGAGTGTGAAAGATGCAAAAAAAGTTTTAGTCAAAAGGGAAACCAAAAACGTCACATGGTTAGTCATACGGAATGAAGGCCTCATGTGTGCCCTCTGTGCAAAAAAGCTTTTGGACAGGTATCAGATTTAAAGAAACACCTGAGGACTCGCACGAGAGAGAAGCCTTATTCGTGTGAATTATGCAATAAGGCCTTTTCTGAGAAGTGAAATTTACACAGACATAACCGCATCCACACCGGAGAGAAACCGTACGTGTGCGAAGTATGACAGAAAAGATTTTCCGTGAAATACAGTTTAACTGTTCATTCGATTTCTCATTCCGAAGAAAAACCCTTTAGTTGTACTGTATGTCATGAACGATTTCCTCATAAAAAGTTTTTATCACATCATGAGAGAACTCATAAAAAACAAAGGAGTCAAAATTTATCATGAAAACTTTCCGTCAAAATAGACAATGTCTTTTTTAAAAATGACACTCATAACTGATTTTACTTTCACGACATATACGAAGATATTAATTATTTTTATGCAATTCATTTCGAGTATTGGATTAAATTTGTTGTGGATCAATGTTATTTTTAATCTTTATGTATATTTTAAATTTTGCTTTGGAGTTTTGAATATGTATTAGAGGAAGTATTTTATGTTTTCTAAAGTGTGTTAATGATTAAGAATAAACAAGCAGTTTTTTCTGTATAAATCCAAAAGTTTTCTTCGCCATATTTGCAGAATTGTATAGCAATTTAACTTCAGCAGTTTTTAATTAACTTAATCTTTTGAATATCGATATTTAAGGCGCGTGATTTTATGTATATGTTTTTATATATAATATGCATATAATTGTAATTTTAAAACTTAAGCTTTACTTATGTTAATATAACATTCATAAATGAAAAATTTTTAAAATTAGATTTTAATCAAATAAGGGCTTTTATGTATTACTATTAGATATTTAAGGTACATTTTTGATACAAATTATTTGAATAAATATGAACTAATAATTTATTTTTCCGTAAATTCCTTTAAATTATGTGATAAATCTTTTTAGAGGATATCTTAAAATTGTCTGATGAAATATTGTATCTTCCCCTCATTATTATGAATCGTATTATCTGTAAATGTGTGTAAAAAAATGTTTCAATTAAAGATATTTATTGATTTCATGATTCTATATTTTTTTCAACGTTCGTTAAAATACTTTTAATGGAAATTACGATTGCTTCACTAATCAGTGTAAAAAGTGTGGTTTCTGCATTAAACGTTCAATTCTTTACGGCAGGAAAAAGCTGTTTTATTGAATATTTATAATTTTGACTGACTTCATATCTGAATCTGCGCAATACACGTCTAGTGGAATGAATAACTGGAATAATGAAATAAATTGTCGATGTCAAATTGATGTGCTTGCAATACAGAACATAACGTGCGGACATACCTGAAAGCTTCTACCTATGCAGAGATTACTACGGCGATTATCTCATGGTGCCCTCCTTTGCAGCTGCAGAATTAGCATTTGCAAAATATCTTAGCCTATACTTTAAAATGACAACATATTTTTAAAAAAATGAAAAAGAGGGGTAAATATTATTACACAATTGCAAAGAATACTTTGTAGCGAAATGGATTCAAATACATTAAAATATGAATCAATAGTTTGCTGGGTCAAAAAATCTCCAGTTTTTATCTATATGTAAAGTAATCAAGTGATTTAATCCGATATATATTATATTTGCTAATATGTATTCTATATGTATATATATACATACTACATTCGCTAATATATATGTAGATTTAAGCCGCTTGTAAAAGATGCATCCCGGCCGAATCTACAGTTTTGTTAGACTTCTCTACCAGTCTAACAGTAGCTTGACTTTTGCAGTGGGTGTCTAGGGTATTTGACAGACAAAACGCAGTAACGGGACGTTACTTTAACTAAAGCCATTTATTCCTACGATATTTTACAATGATATTTACATTAATTGTTAAACATTCACAACCATTTTCTACCGCTGCTTGACGCAACCTCTCCCATGTCAGCTAGCACTCTCTTCCGCGCCCATCTGAGGGGCTTTCTTTTCTCA
This sequence comes from Caerostris darwini, assembly GCA_021605075.1. Lineage (NCBI taxonomy): Eukaryota > Metazoa > Arthropoda > Arachnida > Araneae > Araneidae > Caerostris > Caerostris darwini. The sequence continues at coordinate 27,384 of BPLQ01004782.1, forward strand.
TCCATGGGGATCTGTTCACTTCTCGTGGGGTCAGAGTTCAAAGTTCAATACACCCCCACGTTGTAAACAGACTCTGTCAAAGACAAGCAAGTGCCGCTATCTGGTGATTACGACACCAACAAATCCTACATATATATATATATATATATATTGGCGTCCCGGCGGTAACAGGGTTTGGAATCGAATTTAAACAGTAGGTCTCGGTATAATATGACTGTAGAGAGTGGGCCATAGGACAGAAAAGCCTATACAAAAAAAAAATAAGAAAAAAAAATTCCTCATATAAAAAAAGAAAAAAAAAATCCTCATATTTCGGAATCTGTGAGAAGGCAGACAGCCTTTGTGCAGCAAGAGGATGTTGCGCCATTGCAGAAGAATTTTTACTGAACGTACGCTCACCTTCACTCAGATAAAAAATTATAACTTACAACCTGGTGTTATGAGATTTCCAATTCAAGGAAGCTTTCAGTTTTACATAGCTTGTTAAGTGCAAGTTCTATGTTGCAGTTGTTCTTTAATATCATTTCAATGAGAATATTAGAAAGCCCAAAATGCATGCTCTGTAATTTGGACATGGATTCATCCCAACTCGCTGTCTGCCCTGCACTTGTTTCCTGTATTGAGTATGGTCGTTACTGGGAGGCTTGGGTCCTTATGTGCTAAACATGTCACTATGTGATTTCTTTCCTTTCTCCTTGTTGTTATATTCATTGTGTTCTTTTATATTTTATTGTTTTTTTTCAGCCTTCTATTGGAAATTATGAACATTAAACAATTTTTCACAAAATGGCTGGAAGATAAGTCACAATGAGTTCCCTCTGTTCTTTTACTTAACTGTCATGCCATATCAGAGGTAAAAATTCCTCGAATCTTAGAAACTTTCTTTCCCTTTTTTGGAAGATTCAGATTCTACTTATAATTTATCTCAACTACAACATATTTCGAAGATTTATTTTTTTTAAATATAGAAGCACTACATTTTTTTATTTGTTGCCAATTTGATATAATGCTTGTGATAATGAAATGAACTGAAGGAAATTTGCTGTCAGTCAGAAGAGATACACGAGTGCGTATAAAGGATTTTCTTCACGCCAATGCAAAAATCGCCTCTATTCTCATCGCTTTATTTCTCATTGAATTAATAAACAGTTTTTTTATCCTGTGAATCTTGAACTAAAAGCAAATGGCGGAACTTGGCGGTTCAAGTACAGAAAAGAATTCACTTTTGTGTGGCGTTTGTGGAAAAAGATTTTCTGAGAAACGGAAATTGAATCTGCATTCGCTTTGCCATTCAGGAAAAAGGCCTCACGTGTGTGGCGTGTGCAATAAAAAATTTCTTACTAAAGGTAATTTTAAGTCGCACTTACTAATTCACGACGGTCTGAAATCGCACGAGTGCGAAATATGCCAAAAAACCTTCAATCGAAAGGGTAACCTAAAACTTCACATGTTTAGTCATACGAAAGAAAAGCCTCATGTGTGCCCTCTATGTGAAAAAGCTTTTGGACACCCATCCAATTTAAAGTCACACCTGAGGACTCACACGAAAGAGAAGCCTCATTCGTGCGAAATGTGCAATAAGGCATTTACTCATAAGTCAGCTTTACAGAAACATTATCGCGTCCACACTGGAGAGAAGCCATACGTGTGCCAAGTATGTCAGAAAGGATTTTCCCTGAAAGGTAATTTAACTGCTCATTTGACAACTCATTCCGAAGAAAAGCCTTTTGCGTGTGCCAAATGTCATAAAAAATTTTCTCGCAAAATGTATTTATCAAGTCATGAAAGAGTTCATACAAAACAAAATTGTAAAAGTTTATCCTAAAAATCTTCCCTCAAAATAGACAATGTCTTTCAATTACGAGATTCTTATGTTGTTTTACTTTCAAGACAAATACGGATATATTATTTATCTGTATGCATTTCCTCTCGTGTATTGTTTTAAATTTTTTTCGATCAATATTATTTTTTGTATTTATGTATCAAGTTTAATTTTTGCTTTTGACTGTTTAATATATATTAGAGATAGTATTTTAAGATTTCTAGAGTTTGTAAATGATTAAAAATAAACGATATGCAGCTTCTTGTATAAATCCAATCTTCTTCTGTATGAATAAGCCATGTTTGTAGAATTATATTGCAGTATAATTTCAGCAGATTTTTTTATTGACACATTATTCTGAATATCGATAATTAATGTGTGTGATTTATGTATATATTTTTATATATAAGTGCATTTTTAAACTTAAGATTAACTTTTATTAATAAAAGGTTCTTAATTTTAATCACTAATCGCGTATCTGTAATTTTAAAATTAGATTTTAATCACTTAATGGCTTTTATGTATGACTATTAGATGTTTGTTAAGGTATATTTAATGTGTATTTTATATACATGATATTTAAATAAGTATGAACTGATAATTTAATTTTCGTGTAAATCCTTTAAATGATTGGACAAATCTTTTCAGAGGATATCTCAATTTTTTGAATAAATATTGTATTTCTGCATCATAATTACTAATTTTATTATCTATAAATGTGTAAAAAAATATTTTAAAGACATTCATTCATTTTTTGATTCTATTGTTTTTTCAACTTTTGTTAAAATACTTTCAATGGAAATTACAACTGTTTCACTTGTCTGTGTGAAAAGTGCGATTTCTGCATTAAACGTTCAAATATTTACGGCAGAAAAATGTGGTTTTATTGCATCTTTATATACCTGATTTACTTCATATTTGTATCTATACAATACACGTACAGAGAAATAAATATTTGGATTAAAAAAACAAAATGTCGGTGTCGCATTGATGTACTTGCTATGCAGAACTATACGTTTGGTATAACTGAAAGCTTCAATCATCCACGGCGTAATTCGGCTCTGCAAAGACATGGATGATTATTGATCTTTAAGAGGACATCTGCATTAATGTATCTTACATCAAAACAAACTTTGTGATTTGCGCTTAAAAAACATATAGAATTCTATTATTTAACAAATCATAATTGTCATGTAATTTAACATTCTATATCTGCACATAATTATGCCAACAATATCTGAAAAAAAATCTACTAATATAATTATTAAATTCAATTTAAGAATTTCATCATCTAATTGTGAATAAAAAAATGAAATCTTACATTAAGTAATAAACACATTTATTCGGAAGACATTTAATAATTTAATAATCATATTTAATTCAAAGATAAATATTAATTATTGAAACATCAAAAAAATGAATAAGAACTTTAACTGAAAATTATTATTATTCTCAAATATATAAAGAGCTGGAATGAAAAATTACGATTTTTATGAAATTAAAATGTAATTTTTTTTTTTTTTTTACTTTTGCTAATCCATATTTTGATGAAGAAAAAAAATTAACTTCACTTAATCTTCAATTATACATACAAAATGAAATACAAGAACCTCTTACTCTTCATTTAATGATTGCGAATGTATTCCACAAAATATTTTAAGAACAATCGTAAGTTTTATGTGGATTAATTATTTTTACAGGAGTCATTTAATTTTTTCCAATTGCAAAAAACAGTAAATTAAGGGGGAAAAATGATAATGGGAAATAAAAATTTCGTGAAAATTATGATCAACATTAAGGTAAACAGACAGTAATTTGATATTGCTATTGCGAAAGACAATGAGGAGTTGTATCATAGTGGCAGTTCTAAATCTAAAGGGGTTTACCATCCTTATCCAGGGTGACTGGCATAATTTGTCTCTATGGCCAAACGCCCTTTCTTCTGGGGGGGTTGTTGGAAATGGTGATGAAGTGGAATGTATTGGATATTGCCCATGTATTGTTGATGTATCTTTTTCTATATAAATATTCTGTTCATGCGTTTGTCACTGAGCTCCTCATAAACGAAAGACCCGGTATTGATGAACTATCTGTACGTGTTGGAGTGGGTCCCTGAATGGTTTCTTTCTTATACTTCATTTACACGGGCCTAAATGCTCTGGCGCTCGGTAATGGTTTGGAATCCACTTTAAACCGTAGGTCCCGGTCTAATATTGTCGTAGAGCATTGCGGGGGCATTGCGACTCCACGTCCGGGTGCTTATCTTCAAGTTACACGCGTCCCCTGGGTAATGCAAAGTGAGTAATGTCTGTGCAGCGCTTGCCTTAAGGCATCCAAGACCAAGCTGTCTGAGTGTTTGTCAGCTGCATTAGGCAAAAAAAAAATTCTTTAAATTAGACCTATTGTCATTCATAAGTTATCCATCCATTACAAGTATCTGTTACTAATAACTGAGACTGGTTACAATGTTATAAAACATTACAAATGTTGGCATTTCGCCTTCAACTCCACAAATATCAGTTTTGTTGAAAAAAATTGCAAAGCTTGCTTACAAATTTGTATGCCTGGTACAGCTTTTATTTTATTGACGTAGCGTCAAATATGGCGAATGCTAAATTATGTTTTAATTGTTTCTGTTTTCATAGAGCAAAATGTATACATTTTTTGGTCAAGAACTGTTGAGGGCGTATGCAGTCCAACTTACTTATATATATATAGTACTTAACGGATGGGCTGAAAAATTCATAGGTTGACACATAGATGGCGCTACTAGTATTAAATCCATATAAATTTTAATTAGTCCTAACCTTCAAAAGACACGTGTATAAATTTGACAGCTGTTGCACTATTAGTATGTGAGTTATAGCATTTTTATTGTTCATCACGTGCAGTCCACTCGGCTGACTGTCGATAGGACTCCGGTGTGAAATGATGGAGCCATGTTTCATCCATTGTCACATATCGACGCAAAAATGCGGGTTTATTACGATTGAACAGCTCCAAACACTGCTTAGAATCATCCATTCGTTGTTGTTTTGGGTAGATTGTGAGCTCGCGCGGCACCCACTTTTAACAGAGCTTTCGCATATCCAAATACCCATTCACGATATGTCCAACACGTTCCTTTGATATCTTTAGGGTACCAGCTATCTCAATCAACTTCACTTTACGGTTATGAAAAATTATTTTGTGGACTTTTTTCATATTTTCGTCGGTAACAGCCTCTTTGGGGAGTCCACTGCGTACATCATCCTCGGTGCTCATTTCGCCTCGTTTAAATTTATCAAACCACTTCTCTACGGTTGATTTTCCTGGTGCAAAGTCCGAATAATGTTTATCAAGCCAAGCCTTAGCTTCAATGGTATTTTTCTCGCCAAAAAGCAGTGCTTTATTAACACACGAAATTCCTTTTTATCAATTTTTTCAAACTAACAAAAGTTGCTTCACTAAAAATACTATAACTCACATACTAATAGTGCACCCGCTGTCAAATTTATACACGTGTCTTTGGAAGGTTAGGGCTAACTAAAAATCATATGGATTTAATACTAGTAGAGCAATCTATGTGTCAGCACTGGACTCGAACCTGAAACCGGTAATACCGATCGCCAGAGCGCTAGACAGTCGACCATCAGGCCCGGTAGCATATGCAGGACTGAATGTACCGTATTTTATCCTCCTCCAACTAATCTTGCAGATTTATTTCAATTCCTTCTATTAGCTCACACTCTCCCTATATATATCTTGTTCAAATTTTCAATTGTTCATAAAAATACTTTTTATTCATCCAATCAAGTTCAAATAAATTCTTTTAAACTTGTAGTGGATGACACTTGATGTTCATACAGTTTTTTCAAATATTAATTCAGTAATTAAATTTAATTAGTTAATTTTAGCTTTTTTTAGATTTAAGTTGTATGTACCTACCAACAGATGGGCCCAGATAAATTTAAAAAAAAATGAATGAAAATTATCAATAAAGGACTTTCTACAAGATAGTGAAAAAAAAGCAGGAATTGACTTTAAAATTATTTTTTTTTATATTACTTGTTTTTTTTATATCAGTCATAATCAAGCATTTTCCTTAATAGTAACAGCAGTAGTAAAAGTGTCGAATGAAAAATCCAATGGCAATATCGATATTAAAACATTTTTGATCCTAAATAAGATCTGGGTAATTGAAGAACATTCTTAAATAACACGTTGTGAAAAACTGTAAACTTCTTTCATAAATTTTTATAGATAGTATTAACGTTGTTACTTATACTCAAAATATCAATTTTGCATTTCCAAACATTAAACAATTTTTTAAGAAGCGATTAGGAGGTAAGTCACTGTAAGATCCCTCTGTTCTGCTACTTAACATTCATGCCACACCAGAGGCAAAAATCCCTCGAATCTTTGAAACTTTCCTCCGTTTTTTGGTAGATTCAGATATTACTCGGAATTTATCTCACCTAAAGCATAGATCGAATAATTATTTTCTCAAATATAGAAGAACTATGTTTTTTTATTTTATTTGTTGGCAATTTGACAGTTATGATAATGAAATGAACTGAAGGAAATTTTTATATCAGTAAGAAGAGATACACAGGTGCATTTTGAAGGATTTACTTCATACCAACGCACAAATCGCATATATTCTCATCGCTTTAAAATATATATATACAGTTATTTTTCATCTTGTGAATTTAGGACTAAAAGCAATGGCGGAACTTGTTGGCTCAACTGCAGGAAAGAATTCACTTTTGTGTGGCGTTTGTGGAAAAAGGTTTTCAGAGGAAGGGAAGTTGGATCGGCATTCACTTTGCCATTCAGGAGAAAGGCCTCACGTGTGTGACGTGTGCAATAAAAGATTTCTCCGTAAAGGGGATTTTAACAGGCACTTAGTAATTCACGAGGAGCTGAAATCGCACGAGAGCGAAAAATGTAATAAAGCTTTTAATCAAAAAAGTAATCTAAAACGTCACATGGTTACTCATACTAAAGAAAAGCCTCATGTGTGCCGCTTGTGTGAAAAGGCTTTTGGACGCCCATCAGATTTAAAGAAACACCTGAGGATTCACACGAAAGAGAAGCCTCATTCGTGTGAAATGTGTAATAAGGCATTTTCTGAGAAGTCAGCTTTACAGGAACATTACCGCGTCCACACTGGAGAGAAACCATACGTGTGCGACGTGTGTCAGAGAGGCTTTTCCCGGAAATATACTTTAACTTCTCATTTACCTACTCATTCTGCAGAAAGGCCTTTTGAGTGTCCTGTATGTCATAAACGATTTCAGGACAAAATATTTTTATTCCGTCATGAGAGAGTTCATACAAAACAAAGATGTAAAAATGTATCATAAATATCTTTCCTCGAAAAGCTTTCCTCCTAGTATTTTAAAAATGAGATTTATAGATTTTTTATACTTTCACGACAAATGCGAAGATATTAATTATCGTATGCATTTCATCTCGTGTATTATTTTACATTTTTGTGGATAAATTTTATTTCTTATCTTAATGTATCAAGTTTAATTTTTTTTTTGGACTTTTAAATATGTATTAGAGAATATATTTTATGCTTCTTAAGGTGTGTGAATGATTAAGAATCCACGACAAGCAGTTTCTTCTGCATAAATCCCAAAACTTTCTAAGCTATATTTGCTGTATAAATTATTCTGCGGTTTTATTGGCATAGTATTTTGAAAATCTATAATATGCGTGATTTATGTATATATTTTATGTATAAAACGTAAACAAGTGAGTTTTTAAATTTAAGCTTTACTTTTATTAATATAACATTCTTAAATTTACTCTTTTTAAAATTAGATTATAATCAATTAATGGCTTTTTATGTATTACTATTAGTTTAAGTTATATATTTTATATACAAAATATTTCAATAAATATGAACTAATAATTTGCTTTTCCTGTAAGTCCTTTAAATTACTCGACATATTTTTATGATATCTTAAAATTTTCTGAAGAAATATTGTATTTTCGACTCATTATTATAGATATTATTATCTGTAAAGATATGTAATAAAATGTTTTAAATAAAGTCAATTACTAATTTTATGATTCTATTATTTTTTTTCAAAGTTTGTTAAAGTACTTACAATTGTAAATTACAACTGATTCATTTGTGGGTGTGAAAAGCGCGATTTCTACATTAAAACTCCAATGTCTAAGGCAGAAAAATTCCATTTTATTGCATCTTTATAAATTTGATTGACTTCATATCCGAATTTGTGCAATACATGTCCAGTTAAATGAATAATTGGATTAATCAAATAAATGGTCGTTGTGACATTGTTGCGCTTGCAATACAGAACATAAGGTTCGGAATACCTGAAAGCTTCTACCTACGCAGCGCGGAATTTGGGCAATTATCTGCTGTTGACCTCCTCTGCTAAAACGTGGAGGATTATCGATCATTAAGAAGGCATCTGGATTGCAGTTTCTTTATGTTGTACATTTTTCATGCGAATGTATCTGTTCTATGGCGTTTTCCGCCATCTTTTATTCCACGAATTTTTTGGCAGATGAAAGACCGCGGAACTTATTTTAAAATTAATATTTTTCTATGCATTAAGCTAAATCAAATTAGAAGCAATCAACAAAAGATGTAACAAGGCAATAATACATGTGCTTTGCTTTAGGTATATTTAGTAATAATAAAATCTTAATATCTGATATAATATCTCAATTAATTAATATCGTATATCTTATATCTGATATAATTAATATCTTAACATCTGAAATTTTTTTTTTCTTCATACGAATTCCGAATTTTAAAGCTAGAGGTAAATTTTGGCAGGTATAGAGGCAATAGAGGCAATATTCTGCATAGGAGAGCAGTCTACTTTAAAATTTGAAGACTGCATCACCATCATTCCTGCAATTCGTTACACTATTCCGATGTGTTTGTAACCGATTTTTATGCATACATCTTGTTCAGCCTTCATCAGTATCTGTAGCTGTGGAAAAGAGGAGCAATATTCCGGACATCTGCTCTTGCTTTACACCAAACTCCACCAGGACAGAGACTTGTTAAAGAGAGCTTCAAAAAAAGTTAATCTGTTTTCTGGTTTGCAATTTTATCTGACCCTGTCAAGTGCATTAATAATTTAGTCCTTTTCTTAATATTGTTAAGAATTTTTGAAGTAATATATTTAAAGATTTTTGGGGGTTGCACTAACGCATTTTATTGAACACTGTATTAAATGCCGTAAAAATAGAATTATTACAAGAGTTTTAAGAAGACAGTGATTGTTTATCGAGTAGTTGAACATCCATGACATGAAAAAGGCAGTTTAAATAGTTCAGATTCCGAACAAATCGCAAAACGTTCACATACGCAAGTGCATACATGTAAAAATGACAATTTAAGATTTTTGGAGAGAACTTTTAACTGAACAAGATTTGATAATTCAAGCCGCCAACAAATATTCTGATATGCAAACACAGTTACTAGTACAAAATTTGGACTACTATTTGCATTTAAAGAAAAATCTAATGGTTTCCACACACACATAAAAAAAATGTACTTCAGACATAATAATTATAGCACAAAATGCGTATGTTACATTTACTTAAATCAAGAGCACATATTTTCACGATATCGTAGAGATTAAAATTATGTCCCTTTTTCGAAACTTTTTTGTATACATATAATCTTAGACATTACAGTATATTTGTATTATATGGGTGATTTAAAGACACATTTAAATTAATAATGAATCAATATCATAATTAAAACAGCGCTTTAATATCCTCGTAATGGTTAACGGAACCATTTGGAACAAAGTTCTCGTTGACAGGTGAAAACAAACAGTTATATTTCATACATAAACATTTCCAACGTATTTAATATTTGTGGTAAGCCACTTATATTCCACTATGTATGCGCGTAAAAGACATTTTAGCCAAAAATGGTATAATTTTTTCTAACTCTATGTACTTATAATTCTATTATCTAAATAAATGCAAAGGAGAATACTCAGCTTGATGTTTCTTAGTTGAAAACAATTGTGAGTTTGGGAGGTTAAAAATCCTCTTTTAACTTCATTAATTGACACTGATGAAATCAGAAAATTTGTGATTTTTAATTAGTTTAGTGCTGTCTGATTATTTGAATAATTTAATATTTGTGTAACGAAATCCTCATTTAAATCTAATATAACTGAAACCGAATTTAACAATAATTTATCACCATTCTGTTTTATAATTGTGAAAGCATAATAGCATGCAATCCTCCGCTACATTTAGTGGCCTGATCGCCAATTGGCTGGCGTTCTGGCCCTTGGTACGACAGGTTTGAGGTTAGAATTTTGGAGGGGGGATGGATGTTTGTGAGTGGTTCGAAATCCACGTTAAACTGTAGGTCCCTGTATAATTAGCCTAAACTGTGCAAAAATGACCGTAGAGCCACAAACTAAAACCAAACATCTACATTTGTTTCAATAATACTCACATACTTTCTTAATAGTGTAAGGATTTAAGTAATGCTCTGATTTCAAAATGTTTTTGTTGTGTTTATTTTCTTGTTTTAATTAAAAAAATTTGTTACATTCTATAATTTAAGTTAGATAGAGCATGAAATAATATGTTTTTTTCCTTAATAAAAAATATTTTCGTTATTGCAAAAAATGTGCTTTAAATTGTCTTTAATGACAAACAAAGTAGTTTAACCGAGCGTTGTCCATTCAAGGTACAATGTTCTATTATCTGAGATATCATCTACACACCATGAATATGCGCGTACAAGAGCCTTTCGACCTCATTAATAATTTTTCTCATTTCAAATATGCCACTAAATTTTCGAAATGTATAAAATAATTCCGTAATTAGTTTTAGTTAATGTTGATCAAATAATTTCTCCATAATCTTATAAATCTGTTGTTATTCATTCTTATCCCACTTGGTAGACAGCAACATCTAGACCAAGTCCAAAAACACAAGTGGAGGGAAAGCAGGGGGCAGCTTCTGTGTGTTGGAGTATCTTTAGGGTATATTTGATTTGGTTTGCAGCTCTACCGTACAGACTTTAGACAAATTAGCTCGAGACCTACAGTTGAACGTGGATTTCGAACCATAAACAAACATTCATACCACCGCCTGGACTAGAACCCCAAACCTGTGTCACCGAGCGCTAGTCACTCGGCCATCAGGCCCTTTTTTTTAAATCAACCTTTATTTATAGGTTGATGAAGTTTCACGATGGCTTTATAGATGGCATAAGTAGTACACTTACCTATGTAAATAGAGATACTAAATACGATAAAGCGACAAGTTGCTGTTCGTGGCATAAATAAGTAGGGCATACTAGTCAGCAACATTTACCATTCTCGAAAACAAAAGTTCCTCGCATATACACTATTTAACCGTAAATGTTCAGAGCATACATAATGTTCAATCACAAAAGTTTGAGGCATATATAATGTTTAATAGCATGCATGCAAATAAAAGCTCATGTCTGACATCATGTTCCACAAAAGAAGTTCATGGCGCAAATAACGTTCAACGACACAATGTATGACTCATAAAATGTTTGTGGTATGCTTGATGTTCAACATCAAAATTTGTTGGCATAATTAATGTCAACAAAAGCAAAAAAAATATCTCGTGCTCTTAATTTATTTATTTATTTTTTGCAACAAAAAAATTAAATAGTACAACCTATACACATTTAATTTTATTAATCATATTTTTTTAGTACAAATATGCATTGAATCTATGTAGATGATAAAAATATTCGACAAAATGTTTTACCATTTTAATAACCACATAGGTGCCTGATGGCCGAGTGATAGGTGCCTGATGAGTGTGAAAGTGGATTCCGAACCACTCACAAACATCCATGCCATCGCCAGGATTCGAACCTAGAACCTGTGATTAGTAGTGGAACAGGAATGGAGTCCTCCCCCACATGGGATGTATAATTTATTTATTCATTTATTTTTAGATATAATTTTTAACTCAACTCAATTTTTTTTAAATAAAATAATTCAATGATATTTTAATCTAAAACAGATTAAAAAAGATAGCAAATTCAAACATCAACGAAAATGTACAACAAAAACGTGTTATGCTTATTATTCACACGCTTATTATATAATGATAGTAGCAGAAACCAGCATACGCTGTCCTGCCAAAAAAATGCATTGTACAAAATTACATATCGCGGTGCCACAGGCTTAGGGTTCGAGTACCAGTGGTGCCATGGATGTTTGTAGTGGTTCCGAATCGAATTAAAATCGTAGCGCCCGGTCAAATGTGACTGTAGATAGTTGGGCTGCAGAGCCTAGCCCGTAAAAAAAAATTATCATATTTCGGAATCAGCCTTTGTCCTTTCAAAGGGATGCTGCGTCACTGAAGAAGAATGTTTACATAAATGTGTACTTTTACATACGTTCACCTGGGGCCTGAATGGTCGAGTGGCTAGTGCTCTGGCGCTCGGTACCACAGGTTTCGCGTTCGAGTCCCGGCGGTGCCATGGTTGTTTGTAGTGGTTCGAAATCCACTTTAAAAAGTAGGTCCCGGTCTAATAGGATCATACAGCGTTGCGGGGGCATTGTTACTCCGCGTCCGTGGCTTATCTTCAAGTTACACGCGCCCCCTGGGTAATACAAAGTCAGTACGCCTGTGCAGCACTGGCCTTAAGTCATCTAAGACCAAGCTGTCTATGTTTGCTAGCTGCATTAGAAAGAAAAAACATACGTTCACTTGTACTATGTGAAAAATGAATAACTTACAACCTTGTGTTATGAGATTTCCAATACAAGGAAGCTTTCAGTTTTCCATAGGTTTTTAAGTTGAAGTTCTGTGTTGCAGTTGTTCTTTAATACGATCTGTGTTACTGCAGGAAGAGCCTAAATTAAAAGTCCTCAAACAAAACATTTTATATTAAATTGCTTTAAAGGGTATTTAATTATGGATGTTTATCAGACAAAATTAAAACTCAGTTTAACTTTTTCAGTTCAAGTATTTGCACTTCATAGCAAGATAAACAAAGTCTGAAAATGTGGAATTCATTTTGAGAGAATTTGGATTTTATTCAATATTAATCTCCATTAAAATCATGCTGGGATAAAATTTATTTTCCAAATATAAGAGTAGGACGGTTTTATTTAATCGTTATCATTTTTTACATTTGGAAAAAAAATGAAGAAATTTTTATTATTAGATAGAAAATTTATGTGAGTGTGAATAATGCATTATCTTAATAATGATATAAAAATGATCTACTTTCTCATTTTAGTAGATACATGAAGGCATATACCATATTTTTTTCCTCATAAAACCAACTTTACAGATTTATTATTTTTTTATATCTGTCAAAATCAAACATTTTTTCTAATAGTATTTGTAATAATGTCGAATGTAAAATTCAATGGCAAACTTCTTGTAGAATTTCACTCCTAAAACCGACTGTGATCCAAAATATGATCAAGGTAATTGAAGAATATCTTTAAATAAAACGCTTTGAAAGATTTTACTCTTCTGTCATAAATTTCCATAGACAGTATTACGTTGTTACCAATACTCAAAATATCAATTTCGTATTTCGAAACATTACACATTCGGAGGTTTTCTGCAAACTGTTTTCTGTTTATGACATGCCGGCCGTTTTGCATCTGTTTACATGGTGAAGTCAAAGATTTACGTAATGGCCGGACTCAATTGTAATGCCCAACAGAACAAATTTCTAGAGCAGTCATCTATCTGAGTCTAAGGCAGCACTGCTGGCAAACAGTTTCCCCTTCGCACCTCAGTCTACTTCCATCTATAAATTAATCTCTTTGCTTGAAGACCTTGCTTCAAATGGCAACGACATCGTTCTGCACTCAATCCCAGGCCATTGAGGGATCCTGGGTAATGAAAGGGCGCATTCTCTAGCCAAAAAAGGAACACCCATTACACAAACTTTTTTGTAAAGACGTCTCTTTAAATTCGATGAAACTGATGATCCGAGAATTTTTCTGGAACACTCTATCTGATAATTTCCGTGAAGGCAACTCATCTAAAACCTGGTTTAATTTTATTCTTAGCATCTTTCATCAGATTTAAAGCGGTTGCTCTTTTAAGACTCCTGACGGGCCATGAGGTTTGGCCAAACACCTTTTTCGAATGATGATATTTTACAACCAAATATGCATGCTCTGCAATCTAGGAGATGACATGGATTCCCATCTTCCTGTCTGCCCTGCACTTGTTTCCTTTACTGCGAATGGTCGTTAAATACGAGGCTAGGGCCCTTATGGTCTAAACAGTCACTTTGTAATATTCTTCGTTTCTCGTTGTTGATTTTGTATTCCTTGAGTTCTTTTTTATTTTATTGTAGCCTTCCATTGAAAATCAAAAAAAATATTAAACAATTTTTCAAGATAATTAGAAAGTAGGCTACAATCAGTTCCATCTGTACTGCTGCTTAACTGTCATGCCACATCAGTGGTAAAAATCCCGTTTTCATCCCTTTTTTTTTTTTTTTTTTTTTGCTAAAATTTTTTTTTTTTTTTTATTTTTTTTTTTTTTTTTCCCATTTTTTTTTAAAAATCCCTTTTTTTTCCTTTTTTTTTTTTTTTTTTTTTTCGTATATTTTGATTTTACTTTTAATTTATTTCAACTAAAACGTATTCAGAAGAATTACTTTTTTTCAAATATAGATTCACTAAGTTTTTTTTATTTGTTGGCAATTTGATATAATGCTTGTGATAATGAAATGAACTGAAGGAAATTTGCTGTCAGTCAGGAAAGATACACGAGTGTATTTAAAGGATACATTTCATACCATGGTAAAAACCGGATCTATTCTCATCGCTTTATTTCTCATTGTATTAGATAAATAGTTATTTTTATCCTGTAAATCGGTTACTGAAAGCAATGGCGGGACTTCGCGGCAGAACTGCAGAAAAGAATTCACTTTTGTGCGGTGTTTGTGGGAAACGATTTTCTGAGAAACGGAAGTTGAATCTGCATTCACTTTGCCATTCCGGAGTAAAGCCTCATGCGTGTGGCGTGTGCAATGAAAAATTTCTTCGTAAAGATCATTTAAAGACGCACTTGCTAATTCACGAGGGTCTGAAATCGCACGAGTGCGAAATATGTAAAAAAACGTTTAGTCAAAAGGGTAATCTAAAATTTCATATGGTTACTCATTCGAAAGAAAAGCCTCATGTGTGCCCTTTGTGTGAAAAGGCTTTTGGACACCCATCAAATTTAAGGGTGCACCTGAGGACTCACACGAAAGAGAAGCCATTTTCGTGTGAAATGTGCAATAAGGCATTCTCTGAGAAGTCATCTTTACAGGAACATTACCGCGTCCACACTGGAGAGAAACCATACGTGTGTGATATTTGTCAGAAAGGATTTTCCGTAAAATGTAATTTAACTGTTCATTTGCCTACTCATTCTGCAGAAAGACCCTTTGGGTGTGTTGTATGTCATAAACGATTTCCGCACAAAAGAGTTTTATTGCGTCATGAGAGAGTTCATACAAAACAAAGGTGTAAAAATATATCATAAAAATCTTTCCTCCTTGTAATTAAAAAATGACATTTATAGGTTATTTTACTTTCACGACAAATACGAAGATATTAATTATCCGTATGCATTGCATCTCGTGTACAGTTTTAAAATTTTTGAGGACCAATGTAATTTTTTATCTTTATGTATCAAGTGTAATATATTATGCTGCATAAATTTTGGGAATGATTAAGAAGGAACGATGAGCAGTTTCTTCGCTTAAATCCCAAAGTTTTCTGTGCTATATTTGCAAATTTATTATTGCAGTATAAATTCAGCGGTATTTATTGGCATAGTATTTTGAAAATCTATAATGCGCGTGATTTTTGTATATATTTTATATATAATATGTATACAAGTGTTTTTTTAAATTTAAGCTTTACTTTTATTAATATAACATTCTTAAATTTACTATTTTTAAAATTAGATTTTAATCAACTAATTGCTTTTATGTATTACTATTAGTTTGTTATATTTTATATAAAAAATATTTCAATAAATATGAACTAATAATTTACTTTTCCGTTAATTCCTTTAAATTACTGGACATATTTTGAAATGATATCTTAAAATTTTCTGAAGAAATATTGTTTTTTCGACTCATCATTGTAGATCGTATTATCTGTAAAGATATGTAATAAAATGATTTAAATAAAGACAATTACTAATTTTTTGAATCGATTATTTTTTTCAACGTTTGTTAAAGTACTTCCAGTTGGAAATTACAACTGACTCACTGGTCTGTGGGAAAAATGATTTCTGCATTAAAACTCAAATGTTTAAGGCAGAAAAATGCCGTTTTATTGTATAATCTGATTGACATCATATCTGAATCTGTGCAATACAGGTCCAGAGAAATGAATTATTGGATTAATGAAACAAATTCGTTGTCGCATGGACGCATTTGCAATACAGAACATGATGTTTTGAA
Source organism: Caerostris darwini (assembly GCA_021605075.1). Classification (NCBI taxonomy): domain Eukaryota; kingdom Metazoa; phylum Arthropoda; class Arachnida; order Araneae; family Araneidae; genus Caerostris; species Caerostris darwini. The sequence continues at coordinate 43,649 of BPLQ01004782.1, forward strand.
TATCTGAAAGTTTCTACCTATGCAGAGCGGAATTTGACGATTATCTGCTGTTGACCTCCTGTGCAAAAACGTGGAGGATTATCGATCATTAAGAAGGCATCTGGATTGCACTGTTATTATGTTGTACATTTTTCATGCGAATATATGTTGGCCATCTTTTATTTCACGGATTTTTTTGCAGATGGATGGCCGTGGAACAGGTTTAAAAATTAATATTTTTCTATGCGTTAAACTAAATGAAATTAGAAACAATAAAAAAAAAATTAAAAAAAAAAACATGTAACACTGCTATAATAGATATGCTTTGCTGTAAGCACATTTAGTAGTAATAAAATCTTATATATAAATGTGAAAATTTGTTTTTTCTTCATTTGAATTCAGAACTTTAAACCTGGAACTTAAAAGTTGGCACTTAAGAAGCCATGTTCTGCATAAGACAGCAGTCTACTTTCAAACTTCAAGAATATATCATATGCTTTCCTTCAATTTGATGCGATATTGCGATGTGTTTAACAGCCATTTTTATACATACATCCGGTTGTGTCTTCAGCAGCCTCGGTAGCTGTGGACAAGATGAACAATATTGCCAACATATGCTCTTGCTTTGCACAAAACTCCAGCAGTACAGACACTTGTTAAAGCGAACTTTAAAGGAGTTAATCTGTTTTCTGATTTGCAATATTAACTGACCCTGTCAAGTGCATTGATAATCTAGTCTTTTTCTTGATATAAGGATTTAAAGTAATATTAAGTTTAGAGATTCTTAGGAGTGTACTAACATATTTTATTTAGCACTGTATCAAATGCCGTAAACATAGAATTAATACAAGATTTTTAAGAAAGCAGTGACTGTTTATCGAGTAGTTGGGCATCCATTAGTTGAATAAGATAGAACCGAACAAATTGCAAAAAGCATATAGGCACACATGAATAAAAAAATAATTATTGTAATGAGTCTTGGAAACCTTTTAACTGAAGAAGAATTATTAATTCCAGCAGCCAACAGATATTCAGATAAGTAAAAACAACTACAAGAACAAAATTTGGCAGAGCATTTATCTCCAAAGAAAATTCGAACGGATTTCACACGCACACAAATAATAATAATACTTAAAATTTTATTGTTCAAAATACATATGTTACATTTGCTTAAATCATCGCGAGCATATATTTTAAAAATATTGCAGAAATTAAAGTAATGTTACTTTTCGAAAAAATTTTCTGTTGTATGCATTTAATCTTAGACTTCGCTATATATTATCTCATTTGGATTAGATGAAGGATTCAAAGACAGATTTTAATTTTTTATAAATCAATATCATAGTTAAACAGTGCTTTAAATTGTGGTACGTGACTTAAATTCCATATGTATGCGCGGTTTCGTTTGTCGCTCTACAGTCATCTTGTGCACACTTTGGGCTAAACAGACCAGGACCTACAGTTTAAAGTGGATTCCGAACCACTACAAACATTCATGGCCCCGCCGGGACTCGAACACGAAGACTGTGGTACCGAGCTCCAGAGCGCTAGCAACTCGGCCATTCAGGCCCCAATGTGTATGCGCGTAAAAGAAATTTTAGTCATAAATGGTATTATTTTTTCCAGTTCTATCTATAACATTCTTTTTCCAAGCAAAGGCAGAGGAACCAATTCAGTTTGTTGTTTCTTGGATGAAAATAATTGTGAGTTTTGGAGAGTAAAATCTGTTTTAAATTTCATTTATAGACAGACGAAGTCGAAAAATTACAGTTTTTTAAATTTGTTTAGGGATGTCTAAATATCTGAATAATTTAATATTTGAGTAACGAAAGTCTCGTTTGAATCTAATATTATTAAAACTAAATTTGACAATAATTCATCATGATTCTATTTTATAACTGTAAGCGCATAATAGCATACAATCTTCCATTACATAATGTTCACATATTTTTGTGATATTGTAAGGATTAAAGTAATGCTCTGATTTCAAAATGTTTTTGTTGTGTTTATTTTCTGGTTTTAATTTTAAGAAATTTGTTTTATTACTTGATTTAAGTTAGACTGAGTATGGTAATGGAAGGCTTTCCGTAATAAGAAATATTTGCGTAATTGCAGAAAAAATGCGTTTTAAATTGTCCTTAACGATTAACAAGTAGTTGGACTGGACGTTCTCTATTCAAGGTTCAGTGTACTGTTAAGTGAGATATCATCAACACACCGTGAATATTCGCTTATATGAGCTTTTCGACATCATTAATATTTTTTATTTAAACTATATCTCTAAATTTTCGATGTAAGCATGCATGAAATATTGTCCCAATTAGTTTTAGGTTATTTTGATAAAAATAATTGCACCCTAATCTTTTAATTTGTTTTTGTTGTTTCTTATCCCATTTGGTAGACAGCAACATCTAGACGAAGTCCAAGAACTCATGTGGTCTCATGTAAGCAGGGAAAGGGAGAGGGGGAGCTACTGTCGTGGTGGAGCCCCCGTATGTAGAAATTTGACTAGACTGACTTTTTACGGGATATGGTTGTCGGCTTTATGCCCAACGCTCTACAGCCATACTGGACCAGGACCTACGGCTTAAAGTGGATTCCGAACCACTACAAACATCTATTGCACAACCGGGACTCAAACCCGAAATCTGTGGTACCGAGTGCTACTCACTCGGCCATTACTTCTCTTCTTTTAAATCTACCTTTATTTATTGGTTGATGAAGTTTACATGATGGCTGTACAGACGGTATTAAGAATATACATATAGATAGAGGTACTAAATACGATAAAGCGACAAACTTTTGTTCGCGGCATAAATAAGTATAACATAAGAGTCAGCAACATTTATTATTCTCTAAAGCTAAAGTTTGTCGCATATGCAATGTTCAACCGCAAATGTTCAACCACAAATGTTTCAGGTATATATAATGTTTAATAACTGGCATGCAAATAAAAGTTCGTGTCATGCATCATGTTCCACAAAAGAGGTTCATGGCGCAAATAATGTTCACCGACACAATGTATGACGCATAAAATGTTCGTGGTATGCTTGATGTTCATCATCAAAATTTCATGGCCTATTTAATGTTCAACAAAAGAAAAAAAAACAGCCATAAAAAACAACATTTGCCATAAAAAATAAAATAGTACAACCTATACACAACTAATTTTATTATTATTATTTTTTAACACAAATATGGATTGGAACTATGTAGATGGTAAAGATATTCCACAATATATTTATCGTTCTAATAACCACAGAAATGTCTAATGGGCGAGTGGCTAGCGCTCTTTTGCTCGGTGCAACAGTTTTCGGGTTCGACACCCGGCCGGGCCGTGGATATTTGTAGTGGTTCGGAATTGAATTTAAACTGAAGGTCCCGGTGTAATGTGACTGTAGAGCGTTGGATGTAGGGCAGGCTCCCGTAAAAAGTAAAAAAAAAACTCCCCATACTTCGAAATCTGCCAGAAGACAGACAGCCTTTGGGCAGCAAGAGCATGTTGTGCCTTTGAAGAAGTATTTTTACTACAACGTATGCTCACCTTTACTCAGCAAAAAAAGAATAACTTTCAACCTGGTATTATGAAATTTCCAATGCAAGGAAGCTTTCAATATCGTTAAGCTTATGTTCTGTGTTGCATTTTTTCTTTAATATGATCTGGATTAAAACAGGCAGAGCCTAAATTGATTGTCTTCAAATAAAATATTTTAGATTAAATTGTTTTAAAGGATATTTAATCATGAATATTTATCAGAAAAAAAAATTTCTTCTTGTTTATGAAAAACAGTTTTACATGTTCTGTTCAGTTACTTACGCTTCATAATCAATGTCTGAAAATCATTTTGAGGGAATTTGAATTTTCTTCGCTGTTAATCTCCGCTGCAATTGTGCTTGCATATATTTTTTACCCACATATAAGAGTAAAACGATTTTATTTAATCATCATTATTTCTTCATTAGAAAAAAAAATAGCAACCTAAAGGAAATTTATTATTAGAGAGAAATTTTATATGAGTGTAAATAATGAATTATCGTAATAATAATATAAAAATGACTTTCTTTTCTTATTTTAGTAGATACAGGAAGGCATATATACTATTTTATCTTTATCCAACCTACCTTACAGATGTATCTTTTTATATCCGCCGTAATCAAAAATTTTTTAATAGTAGTGTTTAATATCAAATTCATTAGCAATCTTGTTTTAGAATTTCAATCCAAAAACCCATTTTTATCCTAAATATATTCTGGGTAATTGAAGAACATTCTTAAGTAAAACGTGAAAGATTGTAATCTTCTATCATAATTTTTCATAAATAGCATTAAAGCTGTTACTTATACTCAGAATATCAACCATACATTTCCAAACATGAAACAATTTTTCAGGAAACGATTTAGAAAGTAAGTCACTATGAAATCCATCTGTTCTGTTACTTAACTTCCAAGCCACATCAGAGGTAAAAATGCCTCGAATCTTAGAAACTTTCCTCCCTCTTTTGGAAGATTCAGATTTTACTTGGAATTTATTTCAACTAAAACGTATTTCGAAGAATTACTTTCTTTTCAAATATAGAAGCACTAGCTTTTTTTTTATTTGTTGGCAATTTGACAGTTATGATAACGAAATGAACTGAAGAAAATTTGCTATCACTCAGAAGAGATACAAGTGTATTTAAAGAATTTACTTCATACCAATGCAAACATCGCATCTATTCTCATTGCATTAATAAAGAGTTTCTTTTTATCCTGTGAATCGAGGACTAAAAACAATCGCGGAACTTGGTGGCTCAACTGCAGAAAAGAATTCACTTGTGTGTGGTGTTTGTGGAAAACGATTTTCTGAAAAACAAAAGTTAAGTCTGCATTCCCTTTGCCATTCAGGAGAAAGGCCTCACGCGTGTGACGTGTGCAATAAAAGATTTCTTCATAAGGGTAATTTTAAAAGGCACTTACTAATTCACGAGGGACTGAAATCGCACGAGTGCGAAATCTGTGAAAAAACTTTCAATCGAAAGAGTCATCTAAAACTTCACATGGTTACTCACACGAAAGAAAAGCCTCATGTGTGCCCTCTTTGTGAAAAGGGTTTTGGTCAGGCATCATATTTAAAGCGGCACCTGAGAACTCATACGAAAGAGAAACCTTATTCCTGTGAAATGTGCAATAAGGCATTTTCTGAGAAGTCAGCTTTACAGAAACATTACCTCGTCCACACTGGAAAGAAACCATATGTGTGCGAAGTATGTCAGAAAGGATTTTCCCTGAAAGGTAATTTAACTGGTCATTTGCTCACTCATTCCGAAGAAAGACCCTTTGTATGTGATGTATGTCATAAACGATTTTCATATAAAAGCTGTTTATCAAGACATGAGAGAACTCATACAAAACAAAGTGTACAAGTTCATCGTGAGTACTTATCCTCAAAATAGACTGTGTATTTTAAAAAAGAGTTTCATAGGTAACATTACTTTCATAATAAATACGGATATATTAATTATTCGTATGCATTAATGCCGTGTATTGTTTTAAATTTTTTGTGGATCAATGTTATTTTTATCTTTATGTATCAAGTTTAATTGACTGTTTAGTACATATTAGACAAAGCATTTTTAAGCTTTTTAAAGTTTGATAATGATTAAGAATAAACGTTGTACAGCTTCTTTTGTATAAATCCGAAATGTTTCTAAGCCATATTTGCGGAATAATTATATTGCAGTATAATTTTGGCAGATTTTTTTGTCATATTCCCTTTAATATTGATAATTAATTTATGTGATTTTGTGTATATATTTTTATATTTATTATGTATATAAGTGCATTTTTTAACTTAAGCTTGACTTTTATTAATGTAACATTATTAGATTTTAATCAATTAACGACTTTTAAGCATTACTAATGTATATTTTATATACAATGTATATGAATAAATATGTACTAGTAATTTACTGTTCCAAGAATTCCTTTAAATTATTGGACAAATTGTTTCAGAAGATATCTTAAAATTGCCTGAAGAAATATTATATTTTTGCATTATTATTACAAATCGTATTATCTGTAAATTTGTGTAAAAAAATGCTTCAATTAAAGATATTTATTCATTTTTTCAATTCTTCTAAAATCTCACACTCTCCCTATATATATCTTGTTCAAATTTTCAGTCGTGCATAAAATATTTTTTATTCATCCACTCAAGTTCAAATACATTTTGTTTGATTTTGTAGTGGATGATACTTAATGTTAATACAGTTTTTTCAAATATTAATTCATTAATTAAATTAAATTAATTGCATTTATTTTAGATTTAAGTTGCATATATTTACCAATAGATGGCACCAGATAAGCTTAAGAAATGAATGAAAATTATTTGTAAATTAATTTCTGCAATATAGTGAAAAAAAGTAGAAATTAACTTAATTTCTTTTTTATATTGCTTGTTTTAATTCTATTTTTCAACGTTTCTTAAACTACTTCCAATTGGAAACTACAATTGATTTAGTCTGTGTGAAAAGTGCGATTTCTGCAGTAAAAGCTCAAATGCTTATGGCAGAAAAATGTTGTTTCATTGCATCTTTATATACTTGATTTACTTCCTATCTGAATCTCTGCAATACACGTCCAGAGAAATGAATAACTGGATTGATGAAATAAATTGTTGGTGTCATACTTGCTATATAGAACATAATGTTCGGAACATCTGAAAGATTCCACCTACGCAGAACGTAATTCGGCGATTATCTCCTGGTGGCTTCCTTTGCAATGGCATGGAGGATTATCTTTCTTCAAGAGCACATCTGGATTAAAATGTCTTACATCGTCGCTGGTTTTTTTCATTGAGAATTTGCACTTAAATAACATAAATTAAATAGAAAGTTATGCATATTACGTAAATTATGTTTACAACAACCAAACGTTCCTCGACTTTGTCAAATTTCTTTACACAATTGAAATTTTAAATTTCTCTCTTTCAACAGGAAGGCAAAGTGCTACATTAAGGTGCCGTCGTAGTGAGGAACTTGAAGTTCAACTGAATAATATTTATTTCATACAGCGCAATGCAATGGCTACAACACAAAGGCTAAACTACATCTAACAAAATGATTATTATGATTTATTTTTTTTAAATGATGAATCACCTGACGGTTGCTACACATCCAGAGTCAATTTTATTATTTTTTTTTTTTCTTTCGTCTGCCAATATGCGGTCCGTTACATTTGTCTTGCGATAGTTCAGATTGAAATTAAAATGAATCTCATGGGAAACTGCTCGTTACAAGTTGACTTAATCTACTCACTTTATCAATTATTTAAAGACTAAAATATAAGCGTCTTTAATATGCAGTTTACGTTTTCTGTTCCATAGGACTCGCATTGTTAGCAAAGCCCAATATTAAAACTGTAATCCATTTCACGACAGATAGTGAGATGTATTATCGCTGTTCGTTCTCTGGTCAAATTAAATAATTTCTGTTGAAGGCAAATATCGCTTATAATGTAATACTTACGCTAACAATATTGCAAGCAATGTAATATAGTAGTATGTAATAAAACTCATTTTTGCCATTCAAAAGAATACAGCCAACAACGTGTTTCGCAGAATACGGAGTGATGTGTAATCAAGTTCATCAAAGATTTTAATTGTTATTAGAATACACATGCAGTGATATCTTGGCGATGCATTGCTGTTTGACTGGCAATAGAGAAATATTATCATCACCCCTTTTGGACTACACGTAAATCTAATGAAAAAGTCTCGTCGGCCGTAGGTGCGCACGTAAGTCATGGCGTCTTGAATGTATTCTTACATATGACGCGGAATTCCTGTATCTGATGATGGAACAATATATGCGGTACCGATGTCGTTGATGTTAGTTGTTCCGTTTACGTTACCGTTAATAACATCCCGCAATTGAATGTACTCATCAGAACGCAGATTCCCTTGATTATACTTGAAGTTCCTCGCTTTCAAATTTCGCATACATGTCAACGATGTATTGATGAAACAGCTAACGGTATCAGAGAATTGTCTTCATTGGCACGGATCAGCAACCAATCTGCGTAGAAGTTCACCGAGCTCACTTTCTTGTTGCTTTCTGCATCTGAAAAGTATATATAAAAATAATGAAAAAAGAAATTAATCGTACAGAGAAAGAAAAAAGTAAATAATGTGTAGATTGCACCTACCGCAGGATTTCTTTGTTTGAAGTTCAAATGCTATTATCTTCTTCCGAAAATATCAATGGATATTGTAAAGCGTCGTAAGAATGATGGCTGTCTTGAATTGTGTGCACCGTGTGATGACGGTCATGTAGGTGTCCTTTTGCAGTCTGTTTAAAATTGTATTGAACAATTGGAGTAACTGGTTGCGATTTCGCAAAAAAATTGTTCCGAATTCCCCATAATTTCCCGCCTGTGGTTGTATTGGCAGTTTGCGTCTATTTGTTACTCCTCATCGTCCATTAAATCTATTTACAAGAATTTTGAATCGGCATCAGGCATTGAGATTAAAGAACCATTTTGGTGACAGATACACATGGCCCTGAATCTTAAACGTTGATTCAGAATTGCAACAATCCTCATTCTAAACTATCTTTTCGGCTTTAAATGAGATCATTTGGAAGCAAGAATTGAATTTATGAATTTTAGGCAAAAACTATTTTGATTGAGGTGTTGCTCCAGCCAATAGAGTTTTCAATGGTTCTGGCGCGAATTCAATGGTGGCAGTACAACCTTTCAAGACATGCAGCAGAAACCGGCCGATTCAACCCTGTATTTCAATGCATCGCAGGATTGGCATTCTTTGTCCATAGCGCCGATCACAATTTCTGAATGTAACGAATAGTTCATATCCGACTCGTATTCGAACGCAAGGCATAGAAGTGATGCGCGTGTCAATGCGCTTAATGCTTGAAGGCTCTGTATTTCATTTGCTCCGTGTGTGTCCGTGGCTCTTTGACTCGCCATTCTTTGTCTCAATGCATTAGCTCGAAGGAGTTCGTTGTGTTGCTCTTCAATTTCATTTTCACGTCTGTTTGCAATCAGGTGTCTTATATTTGTGTTATCCGTCAATTGATCTTCTGCCGTTCTATATAACCTACGGGTGTAGACTATTTGTCAATTCAGTGTAAGTTGACCAATATTTTCTCCTCGTCCACGAAGACTTGGCATTGTTCATTGCATATACACAAAACGCAGAAATATAAGTAACTTATATTTGTATTTTATAGATGTTATAGTCCGCTTACTGAACTTACATATTGTTTATTTTCGATTAGCTCTTTCCCACCCCATAAAAGTTTATAAAATCATCAACACATATAAGCACTCAAAATAAAAATTTTGTTACTGACTAATTTTTTACAATTAAATTTTAATCTAAAATTTTGTTGCAAATTAAAAATGTGTTACTTCGACAATAAAACTACAATAAACTATGGGATTATCGCAATTACAAATTCCCACTGAACTCCAATTAGTGTGTCAAATAAATATGTATTAAAAAGTTTCAGTTTGTCAATATGAGAAACAAAATATTTTGTATGCCAAATTATATATAATGCAATTTGGACATTAGTAAAGTAGGAAATGAAATATATATAAAACAACTTTTTTCCCCTCAAAAGCAACTATATTCAAAAGCACATTACAAATATTATCAATTGCAAATATATTCTTATGCTTCATTTACATTAAACCTATTATTATTCCTAACTTATCAATCTGTTGTAACTACTGTATTAATCCATTATAACTATCGGTTACTAATAACCGGGACTGGTTACAACAACAACATAAATTAACAAACAATTGTTGACATTTCGTCTTCAACTCCACAAATATCAGTTTTGTTGCAAAAAATTGCGAAGCTTGCTTACAAATTTGTAGGCACAGCTAATTTTAACTTCAAATATGCCAAAGAACAAATTATTTTTTAATTGTTTCTGTTTTCATGTGCAAAATGTATAATTTACCGTCTTACAGACTTACAGTCAGATGCAGAGAAACCTTACACCCTCTCATAATTTTTCTCAAAAAAGCTCCGACAAAATCAATGATTTACTCATGGATACTTATCAGACTAAAATTAAAATTTTCTCTTATTTCTGAAAAACAGTTTTACCTTTTGTGTTCAGCTACTTACAGTTCATAATCAAAATCTGAAAATTTTTATTTCTTTTTGAGGGAATTTGGATTTTATTCGGTATTAATATCCACTAAAATTGGGCTTAGATAGAATTTCCTAATATATAATTATGCTTTCTTTCTAATATAGGAATAACACGGCTTTATTTAATCATTATCAACTTGACATTAGAAAAAAATGAATGAATTAAAGAAAATTTATATGAGTGTAAATAATGCATTTTCTAAATAATAATATAAAAATGGCCCGGTTTGGTTTATCGTTATACGGTCACCTTGTGCACACGAGGACTAAACAGACTAGAACTTGCAGTTTAAAGTGGATTCCTAACCACTACAAACATCCATTCACTGCCAGAACTCGAACCCGCAACCTGTGGTATTTAGAGACAGAGAGCTAGCCACTTGACAATCAGGCCCCCTAGTAGATACTGGATTGAAAATACCATATTTTATCCTTATCCAACAAATATTGCAGATTTTTTTTTTATCAGTGATAATCAAATATTTTCCTTAATAGTAATAGTAGCAGTAGTATTGTCGAATAAAAAATTCAATGGCAATTTCGAACCTAAAATATTTTTGATCCTAAATATGATCTGAGTAATTGAAGAACATTCTTTAATAAAATGTTGTAAAAGATAGTAATCTTCTATCATAAATTTTCATAGATAACTATTAAAGTTGTTACTTACACTTAAAATATCTATTTTGTATTTCCGAACAATAACCAATTTTTGAAGAAACGAGTTAGAAGGTAAGTCACTATGAAATCCATCTGTTCTGTTACTTAAATTTCTTGCCACTTCAGATGTAAAAATCCCTCGAATCTTAGAAACTTTCCTCCCTTTTATTGGTAGATTTAGTTTTTACTTCAAATATAAAAGCAAAACTTTTCTTTTTATTTGATGGCAATTTGACAGTTAAGATAATTAAATGAACTGAAGCAAATTTGCTATCAGTCAGGAAAGATACACGAATGTATCTAAATGATTTACTTCACACCAATGCAAAAATCGCATCTATTCTCATCGTTTTATTTCTCAGTGCATTAATAAACAGTTTCTTTTTATCCTGTGAATCGAGGACTAAAAGCAATGGCGGAACTTGTTGGCTCAACTGCAGAAAAGAATTCACTTTTGTGTGGTGTTTGCAGAAAAAAATTTTCAGAGAAATGGAAGTTGAATCTGCATTCGCTTTGCCATTCAGGTGAAAGGCCTCACGTGTGTGACGTGTGCAATAAAAGATTTCTTACTAAAAGTAATTTTAAGACGCCCTTACTAATTCACGAAGGACTGAAATCACACGAGTGCGAAAGATGCAAAAAAAACGTCACAAGGTTACCCATACGGAAGAAAGGCCTCATGTGTGCCCTCTGTGCAAGAAAGCTTTTGGACAGGCATCAGATTTAAAGAAACACCTGTGGACTCACACGAAAGAGAAGCCTTATTCGTGTGAATTACGCAGTAAGGCATTTTCTGACAAGTCAAATTTACAGAGACATAACCGCGTCCACACTGGAGAGAAACCGCACGTGTGCGAAGTATGTCAGAAAGGCTTTTCCCAGAAAGGTAGTTAAACTGTTCATTTGACTTCTCATTCCGAAGAAAAACCCTTTAGTTGTACTGTATGTCATGAACGATTTCCTCATAAAAAGTTTTTATCACGTAATGAGAGAACTCATACAAAACAAAGGAGTCAAAATTTATCATGAAAACTTTCCGTCAAAATAGACAATGTCTTTTAAAAATGAGACTCCTAACTGAATTTCCTTTACGTCATATACGGAGATATTAATTATTTGTATGCAATTCATTTTGAGTATTGGATTAAATTAGGTGTGGATCAATGTTATTTTTAATCTTTATGTATATTTTAAATTTTGCTTTGGAGTGTTGAATATGTATTAGAGGAAGTATTTTATGTTTTCTAAATTGTGTGAATGATTAAGAATAAACAAGCAGTTTCTTCTGCATGAATCCAAAAGTTTTCTTCGCCATATTTGCAGAATCGTATAGCAATTTAACTTCAGCAGTTTTTAATTAACTTAATCTTTTGAATATCGATATTTAAGGCGCGTGATTTTATGTATATGTTTTTATATCTAATATGCATATAATTGTAATTTAAAACTTAAGCTTTACTTCTATTAATATAACATTCATAAATGTAACATTTTTAAAATTAGATTTTAATCAATTGAGGGCATTTATGTATTACTATTAGATATTTAAGGTACATTTTTGATACAAATTATTTGAATAAATATGAACTAATAATTTACTTTTCCGTAAATTTCTTTAAATTTTGTGATAAATCTTTTTAGAGGATATCTTAAAATTGTCTGATTAAATATTGTATTTTCCCCTCATTATTATGAATCGTATTATCTGTAAATGTGTGTAAAAAAATGTTTCAATTAAAGATATTTATTGATTTCATGATTCTATATTTTTTTCAACGTTCGTTAAAATTCTTTTAATGGAAATTACGATTGCTTCTCTAATCAGTGTAAAAAGTGTGGTTTCTGCATTAAACGTTCAAATGTTTACGGCAGGAAAAAGCTGTTTTATTGAATATTTATAAATTTGATTGACATCATATCTGAATCTGCGCAATATACGTCCAGTGGAATAAATAACTGGATGAATGAAATAAATTGTTGGTGTCAAATCGATGCGCTTGCAATACAGAACATAACGTTCGGACATACCTGAAAGCTTCTACCTATGCAGAGATTACTACGGCGATTATCTCATGGTGCCCTCCTTTGCAGCTGCAGAATTAGCATTTGCAAAATATCTTAGCCTATACTTTAAAATGACAACATATTTTTGAAAAATGAAAAAGAGGGGCAAATATTATTACATAATTGCAAAGAATACTTTGTAGCGAAATGGGTTCAAATATATTGAAATATGAATCAATGGTGTGCTGGGTCAAAAAATCTCCAGTTTTTATCTATATGTAAAGTAATCAAGTGATTTAATCCGATATATATTATATTTGCTAATATATATTCTATATGTATATATATACACACTACATTCGCTAATATATATGTAGATTTAAGCCGCTTGTAAAAGATGCATCCCGGCCGAACCTACAGTTTTGTTAGACTTCTCTACCAGTCTAACAGTAGCTTGACTTTTGCAGTGGGTGTCTAGGGTATTTGACAGACAAAATGTAGTAACGGGACGTTACTTTAACTAAAGCCATTTATATTTCTACGATATTTTACAATGATATTTACATTAATTGTTAAACATTCACAACCATTTTCTACCGCTGCTTGACGCAACCTCTCCCATGTCAGCTAGCGCTCTCTTCCGCGCCCATCTGAGGGGTTTTCTTTTCTCATCTACGGGGACCTGTTCACTTCTCGTGGGGTCAGAGTTCAAAGTTCAATACACCCCCACGTTGTAAACAGACTGTCAAAGACAAGCAAGTGTCGCTATCTGGTGATTACGACACCAACAAATCCTACATATATATATATATATTGCCGTCCCGGCGGTAACATGTATGTTTGTAGTGGTTTGGAATCGAATTTAAACAGTAGGTCTCGGTATAATATGACTGTAGAGAGTTGGCCATAGGACAGAAAAGCCTATACAAAAAAAAAAATAAACAAATAAGAAAAAAAAAATTCGTCATATAAAAAAAGAAAAAACAATCCTCATATTTCGGAATCTGTCAGAAGGCAGACAGCGTTTGTGCAGCAAGAGGATGTTGCGCCACTGAAGAAGAATTTTTACTGAACGTACGCTCACCATTACTCAGATAAAAAATTATAGCTTACAACCTGGTGTTATGAGATTTCCAATTCAAGGAAGCTTTCAGTTTTCCATAGCTTGTTAAGTTCAAGTTCCATGTTGCAGTTGTTCTTTAATATCATTTCAATGAGAATATTAGAAAGCCCAAAATGCATGCTCTGTAATTTGGACATGGATTCATCCCAACTCGCTGTCTGCGCTGCACTTGTTTCCTGTATTGATTAAGGTCGTTACTGGGAGGCTAGGGTCCTCATGTGCTAAACATGTCACTATGTGATTTCTTTCCTTTCTCCTTGTTGTTATATTCATTGTGTTCTTTTATATTTTATTGTTTTTTTCAGCCTTCTATTGGAAATTATGAGCATTAAACAATTTTTCACAAAATGGCTGGAAGATAAGTCACAATGAGTTCCCTCTGTTCTTTTACTTAACTTTCATGCCATATCAGAGGTAAAAATTCCTCGAATCTTAGAAACTTTCTTCCCTTTTTTGGAAGATTCAGATTCTACTTATAATTTATCTCAACTACAACATATTTCGAAGATTTATTTTTTTTAAATATAGAAGCACTACATTTTTTTATTTGTTGCCAATTTGATATAATGCTTGTGATAATGAAATGAAATGAAGGAAATTTGCTGTCAGTCAGAAGAGATACACGAGTGCGTACAAAGGATTTTCTTCACGCCAATACAAAAATCGCCTCTATTATCATCGCTTTATTTCTCATTGAATTAATAAACAGTTTTTTTTTTATCAATGAATCTTGGACTAAAAGCAATGGTGAAACTTGGTGGCTCAAGTACAGAAAAGAATTCACTTTTGTGTGGAGTTTGTGGAAAAAGATTTTCTGAGAAACGGAAGTTGAATCTGCATTCGCTTTGTCATTCAGGAAAAAGGCCTCACGTGTGTGGCGTGTGCAATAAAAAATTTCTTACTAAAGGTAATTTTAAGTCGCACTTACTAATTCACGAGGGTCTGAAATCGCACGAGTGCGAAAGATGCAAAAAAACCTTCAGTCGAAAGGGTAACCTAAAACTTCACATGTTTAGTCATACGAAAGAAAAGCCTCATGTGTGCCCTCTATGTGAAAAAGCTTTTGGACACCCATCAAATTTAAAGTCACACCTGAGGACTCACACGAAAGAGAAGCCTCATTCGTGCGAAATGTGCAATAAGGCATTTACTGAGAAGTCAGCTTTACAGAAACATTATCTCGTCCACACTGGAGAGAAGCCATACGTGTGCCAAGTATGTCAGATAGGATTTTCCCTGAAAGGTAATTTAACTGCTCATTTGACAACTCATTCCGAAGAAAAGCCTTTTGCGTGTGCCAAATGTCATAAAAAATTTTCTCTCAAAAATTATTTATCACGTCATGAGAGAGTTCATATAAAACAAAATTGTACAATTTCATCGTGAGAACTTATCCTCAAAATAGACATTGTCTTTCAATTACGAGATTATTATGTTATTTTACTTTCACGACAAATACGGATATATTATTTATCTGTATGCATTTCTTCTCGTGTAATGTTTTAAATTTTTGTCGATCAATATTATTTTTTGTATTTATGTATCAAGTTTAATTTTTGCTTTTGACTGTTTAATATATATTAGAGAAAGTATTTTAAGATTTCTAGGGTTTGTAAATGATTAAAAATAAACGATGTACCGCTTCTTGTATAAATCCAATCTTCTTCTGTATGAATTAGCCATATTTGTAGAATTATATTGCAATATAATTTCAGCAGATTTTTTTATTGACACATTCTTCTGAATATCGATAATTAATGTGCGTGATTTATGTATATATTTTTATATATAAGTGCATTTTTAAACCTAAGCTTAACTTTTATTAATAAAAGGTTCTTAATTTTAATCACTAATCGCGTATCTGTAATTTTAAAATTAGATTTTAATCACTTAATGGCTTTTATGTATGACTATTAGATGTTTGTTAAGGTATATTTAATGTGTATTTTATATACATGATATTTAAATAAGTACGAACTGATAATTTAATTTTCGTGTAAATCCTTTAAATGATTGGACAAATCTTTTCAGAGGATATCTCAATTTTTTGAATAAATATTGTATTTCTGCATCATAATTGCAAATTTTATTATCTATAAATGTGTAAAAAAATATTTTAAAGACATTCATTCATTTTTTGATTCTATTGTTTTTTCAACGTTTGTTAAAATACTTTCAATGGGAATTATAACCGATTCACTAAGCTGTGTCAAAAGTGCGAATTCTGCATTAAAAGCTCAAATGTTTAGACAGAAAAATGCTGTTTTATTGCATCTTTATACACCTGATTTGCCTCATATCTTAATCTGTACAATATACTTGCAGAGAAATGAATAATTGGATTAATGAAACAAAATGTCGGTGTCGCATTGATGCACTTGCAATGCACAAAATAACGTTTGGAATAACTGAAAGCTTCAACCATCCACAGCGTAATTCGGCTGTTAGCCCCCTCTGCAAAGACATGGATGATTATTGATCTTTAAGAGAACATCTGCATTAACGTATCACGCGCATTAGTTTGCTTTTAAAAAAACATCAATTATATTAAAAATTCGATAATTTAACAAATCAAATTTTTCATGTAATTTAATATTCTATATCTGTACATAATTATGCCAACAATGTCTGAAAAAAATATATTCTAATTACTAAATTCCATTTAAAAATTTCATCATCTATTTGTGAATAAAAAAATTTAATCTTATATGAAATAATAAACGCATTTATTCCAAAGACAAATATTAAGTATTGAAATATCAAAAAAATGAATAAAAACGTTAACAGAAAATTATTATTTTTCACAAATATATAAAGAACTGGAATGAGAAATTACGATTTTTATGAAATTAATAAGTAATTTTTTTTTTTACTTTTGCTAATGCACATTTTGATGGTGAAAAAAAAATGTACTTCACTTAATCTTTTATTATACAAACAAAATGAAACGCAAGAACCTCTTACTCTTTATTTAATAATTGCGTAATAATCCATAATATATTTTAAGGAAAACTTTTATGTGGATAAATAATGTCTACAGGAGTCATTTAATTTTTTTGCAATTGCAAAAAACAGTAAATTACGGGGAAAAAAACTGATAATATGAATCAAAAATTTGTGAAAATTATGATCAACATAAAGTTAAATAGACATTAATTTGATATTGCTATTGTGAAAGACAATGGGGTTTTATATCATAGTGGTTTACCATCCTTATCCAGGGTGATTGGCGTACGGATCAAAAGGCCGTTCCTTCTGTTAGGCTGGTGGAAATGGTGTTGGACAAGGCTTCATATATATATATATATATACATATGTATGTATGTATATATATATATGTATGTATGTATATATGTATGTATATATATATATATATGTATGTATATATATATATATATACATATGTATATATATAAAATTCTTCTGTACATGTGTTGGTCACTGAACTCCTCCTAAACAGAAGGACCGATATTTATGTAATTGTTTGTGTGTGTTGCAGTAGGTCCCTGAATAGTTCAGAATTACAATTGAATCCGTTAGGTGACGCTGTAATCGATATATATATCTATACAATTCTCCTGTACACGTATTTGTCACTGAACTCCTCCTAAACGGCGGAACCGATTTAGATGAAATTTTTTGTGTGTATTGGACCTGGTATGTGGCGTTGTAATCGAGTTCTTCTGTATATGTGTTTGTCACTGAACTCCTAAACGGCAAGAACAATTTTGATGGAAAATTTTGTTTGTGGAGACATGGAGAATGTTTTTATGCTATCCCTTTTGTTGTAGTCACCACCAGAAGGTACTACAATCAATCAACTTCTAGGTTCAATAATATACGTATTGTACGTATATATACGTAAAATAATACGTATCGGAGTATGGAAAATAGGTTTGCGATATCCACTTTATTGCCACTTATCCACTTACTTGCCACCAGGTGGTACTGCAAAGCGTCATCTTATGTATCGTTCAAACGATATTCATGAAAATTAGTATGTACATATATTGGAATATGGAGAATACATTTGTGATATGTAGTTTTCTACAATACTTTTTTTTTTGGACAAGACAATATATGTCGGCTTCTAGTATCATTATATAATATGCTTATGAATAATAAACATAACCCGTTTTTGTTGTACATTTTCATTGATATTTAAATTTTCTAACTTTCTTAACACGCTTAAAGTTAAAATAAAATATAATTATAATTTTTTTTAAATTGATTTCCTAAAAATTATATTTAAAAAAAAATCATAGCTTTGATTCGGAGGAGATTTGGTTTGTCGCTCTACCGTTATCTTGTGTAGACTTTAGACTAAACAGTCCGGGATCTACAGTTTATCGTGGATTTCAAACCACCCACAAACATCCTCGCCATCGCCAGGATTCAAACCTGAAACCTTCAGTACCAACGTCTAGAACGCTAGCTAGTTGGACCATTTGGATATCGCGATTCGGAAGCATTTAATATTGGAACATGGAGAATCTATTCGCGATATCTAAGTAGTTCAATGCATTTTTTTTTTTTTTTTTGGCAGGACGTTGTATGGCCGTTTCTTCTGGTATCATTACATAATACGCGCATGAATAATAAGCATAACACGTTTTTTTTTTATTGATATTTGAATTTACTAACTTTCTTAATACGTTTCAGGTTAAAGTATCATAGAATTATTTTATTTAAAAAAAAATGAGTTCTTAAAATTTATATCTAAAATAAAAAAGAAAAAAAAAATTATACGTTCGATTTGGAGGAGGACTCCAATCCTGTTCTGCTCGCTTCTCCACTGCAAAGTAAAATTTCGAATAAAATCCTTATGTCAGGGGTGGCCAACCCAAATGATCTTGCGCTTTGGAAATGCATCCTAACTCCACGGGTCGCATATAAAATTATTTATCCCCCTATCAGATGTAGACCCAATAGAGACATTTTGTTGGAGTGAAAAATTGAAGCATAATGAGTTATTATTAGTATGTTTACTTTTATTCTTACATGTAAACATAGATAATATATTAATAATGATACTAAACGCACACTGTAAATAAATATATAACACTAAAAATGAAATATAATAAAATATTTCATTTATATTTAAAAAAATAAAAGAAAAAAAAGAAATTAATAAAAAATATTTATTTGACTAGTGCGATATATGTTTCTCCACTCATCATGTTCGCAGAATATAATTTAATTATTCTCCGAACTCATAACTGTAAACCCATAAATAAAATATGTAATATCTGTCACATATTCGCAAGAATATTATTTTAAAATCAAAGTTAATTTTTTCTTATAATTTCGGGAGTTAATTTTTTTAATACATGGATGCATACAATGTATTTTTTTAATACAAAGGTTTTCACTACTTTGGCCATTGTAAAATAAATATATTTTACATTTCATAAATATATTTACATTATATTATAAAAAAATATATTTTATAAAAGTGTGATCAATCTCACGGGGAGCAAAAATTTTCAAGGCGGTTTGCAGGTTGGCCACCCCTGCCTTAGATAGTGAAACAAGAAGAAAGTTTGGTAGTAATTGAACCAAAAAAATCTTAGCTAGAAAGTTCATGAGCTGTTCCATGTATTTTATGAAAGCAAAAAGATGTAAGTTGTATATATAGATTTATGTAAGTTGTATATTTATAATTGCTAATTACAAAAATCGAAATTTAAATTGCCGAATGTATTTATTTACTCTGAACATGAAATAGATAAATATTAAAAGTCATCTATTGTATATCAGGGTGATTTTTGAACTCTAAAACCTAGTTTCGAAATTTGAAAATAAAAATAGTTAACAAAAAAGTAAATTTTAAATTTCAGATATTTGTTACATAGAAATAAACTTTCATTTCATTCACAAATTGAAAATTGAAAATGACTTGAAAAAACAATTACCATTCTTGGCAGTCTGGATCAGGATCTGGTCCTGCAAATACAATGTAAACTATAAATGAGAGAAAAAGATTCATTTTATGATTCATATATGGGCCTAAATTGCCGATTGGCGGTTTCATGGATGTTTGTAGTGGTTCGGAATCCCGGTCAAACAGGATCGTAGATCGTTGCGGGATTAGTGTTAATCCGCGTCCTTAGTTTATCTTCAAGCTACACGCACCTCTTAGATAGTGCTATGTGAGAAACGTCGGTGCAGCGCTCGCCTTGAGGCATAAAAGACGACTGTCTAAGTGTTTGCCAGCTGCATCTGCTTTGCTTTCAACGCAGTTGTTACCCGTGGAATATTCCTCTCCGCAATTAATGCATTTAGGAACTTCAGTTAAGCAAGAATCTGCTGATGGTGTTGGGCGATGCATATTTCATATTTTACAGGAGTTTTACAATTATTAGTGAGATGTGTAGAGGAGAAGTGTTACTGAAACTGTCAGAGTTTACCACAAAACGACGATATTCTGGCGTACTCTGATAGTACTATTTCTAAACTAGTAATTAACACCAGTTTGGATAAAGCAGAGTCAATTTGTTTCCCAGAAAATCTACGAAGTCCATTACTCTAAAACTGTATTTGTCTTGTGATTTGACGAGATCAAGTTGAGGATTGCGACATCCAGTTGAGGGATGTTTTACAGTAGAGATGGAGTGTGAATTTTGTATATGTACGGATATGTAAATATTTTAATATCCATAAGAGCCTACCTAGTCACCAATTCGCGAGTTGTGTCAAAAAAATCGGTAGACATGAGTAATGCATCCTGTCTGGCGATGCTACTATATTCGATGTGCTATAAAGTAGTTATTTTGGAAGAAAGGTTGTCATTCAGCACTTTGGGATGTGCTTTGGGAATGGTGCTATTACTTGACCTCGGAATTATAGTAAAGGATCGTGGACCATGCTGAATGGCGATCTGTAGATTGTCGAGGAATTGTAGATTAAATTGGATATCTTCAATAGGACTTCAATAGGACTCCATGATACTGGAGTTTATAGCGCCTTTATCCGCCGTGGTGAATATCGAAGAAACACTTGTGAGAATGGTAAGACTTCTTTGACTTACATTGTACAGCAAAACAAAGAAAACAAGGGGATAAGAAATAAAATCGAAAGTAAAATGGTAAAAAATATAAAGGTGATTAAAGATAAATTGCATAATAGAAAAAATTCAACCTGAAAATGCTAATAAAGGGATAAACTGGAAATAATGCACGCTAATGTTTACTAATGAGCTTGCTGGCCGAATGACTAGCTCTCTCTCTGTTTGTGCCACGGGTTTCAGTTTCAAGTCCAGGCGGTGCAATATATATTTGTAATGATTCGGAATCCATTTTAAACAGTAAGACCCAGTCTAATAAGAGAGTAGGGCGTAGCGTTGATAACCCTGTAAATAGAAAAACATCTCATACTGCGGAATTTGCAGAAAAGCAGATGGCCTTTGTCCCTTATTAGGATGTTGCGCAATTGAAGAAGACTGTTTACTAAAACGTACGCTCACCATTACTGAGAGAAAAAAGAGTAACTTATTACCTGGTGTTTTGAGATTTCCAAGACAAGGGAGCTTTCAATTTTTCATCGCTTTTTAAACTTAAATTATGTGCTGCTGTTGTCCTTTAATATGTTATGGATTACTGCAGGCAGAGCCTAATTTAAAAACCTTCAAACAAAATATTTTATATTAAATTTCTTTAAAGAATATTTAATTAAAGGATCTATATTAATCTCCGCTAGAATTATGATGGGATAGGATTTCTTTTCCAAATATAAGAAAAAAACTATTTTATTTAATCGTTATCATTTTAAACAATTGAAAAAAAAACTAAAGAATTTTTTTTTAATAGACAGAAAGTTTATATGAGTGCAAATAATGCATTTTCTCAATAATAATAGTATAAAAAAGGCGTCTCTTTCTTATTTTAGTAGATACAAGAGGGCATATATTTTTTTTTGTCATCCAACCAACCTTACAGATTTATTTTTTTATATCCTCCCTAATCAAGCATTTTTTCTAATAATAGTAATAATAATGCCGAATATAAAATTCAATAGTAATCTTCTTGCAGAATTTCAATCCTAAAAAAATTTTGATCCACAATATGATTTGGGTAATTGAAGAATACTCTTAAATAAAACGCTGTGAAAAATTATAATTTTCTATCAATTTTCATAGACAGTATTAACATTATTACTTATACTCAAGATGTTAATTTCGTATTTCCAAACATCAAACATTCGGATGTTTTCTGCGACCTGCTTTTTGTTTATGCCCTGCCGGTCGTTTTGCATCAGCTTACATGGTGAAATCAAGATTTACGTAATGGCCGGACTCAATTGCGATGCCGAATAGAACAATTTTCTAGAGCAGTCATCTTATCTGACTCAAATGCAGCACTTCTAGCAATCAATTTCCTCCCTCGCACCTCAGTCTACTTCCATCGAAAAATTCATCTCTTGTCTTGGGCAAGGATATCGTTCTGCACTGGATCCCAGGTCATTGTGGGATTCTGGGTAATGGGAAGGCGAATTCTCTTGACAAAAAAGGAATCCCCATCAACCAAACTTTATGTAAAATCACTTTTCACTCGATGAAACTGATGATCCGAGAGTATATCCGGAACACTCTATCTGATAATTTCCGTGAAGGCAACCCACCTAAAAGATATTTTAACTTTATTCTAAACATCCCCGATCAGTCCAGGCATAAAGCAGTTGCCCTTTTCAGACTGCTTACTGGCCATGAGAAACACATTTTCCAATGAGAATATTAGAAAGCCCAAAATACATGCTCTGTAATCTGGGAGAGGACTTGGATTCTACCCACCTTGCTGTCTGCCCTGTACTTGTTTCCTCCATTGTGTATCGTCGTTACTGGGAGGGTAGGGCCCTTATGGGCTAAACATGTCACTATGTGATTTCTTTCGTTTCTCGTTGCTGTTGTTATTATATTCCTCTTTATATTTTATTGCTTAGTGTAGCCTTCAATTGGAAGTAAAAAAAAAATATTAAACAATATGTCACGAAATGTTTAGAAGGAAAGCCACAATGAGTTCACTCTGTTTTGTTGCTTAATTCTTATGCCACATCAGTGGTAAAAATCCCTCGAATCTTAGAAACTTTCCTCTTTTTTTCTGTTGGAATTCAACTCACATAAAACACATATCAAAGAATTACTTTTTCAAATATGGAAGCATAACGCTTTTATTTGTTGCCAATTTGACAGTTATGATAATAAAATGAACTGAAGAAAATTGGCTGTCACTTAGGAAAGATACACGAGTGTGTTTAAAGAATACATTTCATACCAATGTAAATATCACATCTACTCTCATCTTATTAGAAAAAAACATTTTTTTCATACCGTGAATTGAGGATTAAAAGCAATGGCGGAACTTGGCGGCGCAACTACAGAAAATAACTCACTTTTGTGTGGTGTTTGTCGAAAACGATTTTCTAAAAAATTGAAATTGAATCTGCATTCACTTTGCCATTCAGGAGAAAGGCCTCACGTGAGTGACGTGTGCAATAAAACATTTCTCCGTAAGGGTGATTTTAAGAGGCACTTACTAATTCACGAGGGACAGAAATCGCACGAGTGCGAAAGATGTAATAAAACATTTAATCAAAAAAGTAATCTAAAACGTCATATGGTTACTCATACGAAAGAAAACCCTCACGTGTGCCCTCTGTGTGGAAAAGGTTATGGTGACGCA
Organism: Caerostris darwini; assembly: GCA_021605075.1. Taxonomy (NCBI): domain Eukaryota; kingdom Metazoa; phylum Arthropoda; class Arachnida; order Araneae; family Araneidae; genus Caerostris; species Caerostris darwini. Next base: position 67,260 of record BPLQ01004782.1, read on the forward strand.
TCAGATTTAAAGAAACATCTGAGGATTCACACGAAAGAGAAACCTTATTCGTGTGAAATGTGCTATAAGGCATTTTCTGAGAAGTCAACATTACAGAAACATTATCGCGTCCACACTGGAGAGAAACCATACGTGTGAGAAGTATTCCAGAAAGGATTTTCCGTAAAATGTATTTTAACTGCTCATTTGCCTACTCATTCTGCAGAAAGGCCCTTTGAGTGTCCTGTATGTCATAAACGATTTCAGGACAAAATATTTTTATTGCGTCATGAGAGAGTTCATACAAAACAAAGATGCAAAAAGTATTCATAAAAATCTTTCCTCTAAAAGCTTTGCTCCTTGTATTTTAAAAATGAGATTTATAGCTTTTTTTAATTTCACGACAAATACGAGGATACTAATTATCCGTATGCATTTCATCTCGTGTATTATTTTACATTTTTATGTATAAATGTTATTTTTTATCTTAATGTATCAAGTTTAATTTTTTTTTGGACTGTCAAATATGTATTAGAGAATATATTTTATGCTTCTTAAGGTGTATGAATGATTAAGAATAAAACGACAAGCAGTTTGTTCTGCATAAATTCCAAAGCTTTCTAAGCTATATTTGTAGTATAAATTATTCAGCGGTTTTATTGGCATAGTATTTTGAGTATCTATAATGTGCGTGATTTATATATCTATTTGTATACAAGATGTTTTTAAATTTAAGCTATACTTTTATTAATATAACATTCTTAAATTCACTATTTTTAAAATGAGATTTTAATCAATTAATAGCTTCTATGTATTACTATTAGTTTATGTTATAAATTTTATACACAAAATATTGCAATAAATATGAACTAATAATTTACTTTTCCTGTATGTCCATTAAATTACTGGACATATTTTTTGATGATATCTTAAAATTTTCAGAACACATATTGTATTTTCGACTCATTATTATAGATAGTATTATCTGTAAAGATATGTAATAAAATGTTTTAAATAAAGTCAATTACTAATTTTATGATTCTATTATTTTTTTCAACATTTGTTAAAGTACTTCCAATTGTAAATTACAACTGATTCATTTGTGGGTGTGAAAAGCGCGATTTCTACATTAAAACTTAAATGTTTAAGGCAGAAAAATACTGTTTTATTGTATCTTTATAAATCTGATTAACTTCATATCGGAATCTGTACAATACATGTCCTGTTAAATGAATAATTGGATTAATAAAATAAATGGTCGTTGTCACATTGATGCGCTTGCAATACAGAACATATGGTTCGGAATACCTGAAATCTTCTACCTACGCAGAGCGGAATTTGGGCAATTATCGGCTGTTGTCCTGCTCTGCTAAAACGTGGAGGATTATCGATCATTAAGAAGGCATCTGGATAGCAGCGTCTTTATGTTGTACATTTTTCATGCGGATATATCTGTTCTCTAGCGTTTTCCGCCATCTTTTATTCCATGAATTTTTTGGCAGATGAAAGACCGCGGAACTTCTTTTAAAATTAATATTTTTCTATGCGTTAAGCTAAATCAAATTAGAAGCAATCAATAAAAGATGTAACACGGCAATAATACATGTTCTTTGCTTTAGGTATATTTAGAAATAATAAAATCTTAATATCTGATATTATAATATCTCAATTAATTAATATCGTATATCTTATATCTGATATAATTAATATCTTAATATCTGAAAATTTGTTTTTTCTTCATACGAATTCACAATTTTAAAGCTAGAGGTAAGTTTTGGCAGGTATAGAGGCAATAGAGGCAGTAGAGGCAATATTCTGCATAGGAGAGCAGTCTACTTTAAAATTTGAAGACTGCATCACCACCATTCCTGAAATTCGTTACGATATTCCGATGTGTTTATAACCGACTTTTATGCCTACATCTTGTTCATCCTTCATTAGTATCTGTAGCTGTGGACATTATGAGCAATATCCCGGACATCTGCTCTTGCTTTACACCAAACTCCACCAGGAAAGATACTTGTTAAAGAGAGCTTCAAGAAAAGTTAATCATTTTTCTGATTTGTTACTTTGTCTGACCCTGTCAAGTGCATTAATAATTTAGACCTTTTCTTAATATTGTTACGGATTTTTGAAGTAATATATTTAAAGATTTTTGGGGGTGTACTAACGCATTTTATTGAACACTGTATTAAATGCCGTAAAAATAGAATTATTAGAAGAGCTTTTTTTTATGTCCGGGATATTGCTCATCTTGTCCACAGCTACAGATACTGATGAAGGCTGAACAAGATGTATGCATAGAAATCGGTTATAAGCACAACGGAATATCGTAACGAATTGCAGGAATGGTGTATTATTACAAGAGCCTTTTTAGCTAGAGCTTTTTAAGAAGACAGTGATTGTTTATAGAGTAGTTGAACATCCCTGACACGAAAAAGGCAGTTTAAATAGTTCAGATTCCGAACAAATCGCAAAACGTTTACATGCGCAAGTGCATACATGTAAAAATGACAATTTAAGAATTTTGGAGAGAACTTTTAACTGAACAAGATTTGATAATTCAAGCCGCCAACAAATATTCTGATAAGCAAACACAGCTACTAGTAAAAAATTTGGATTACTACTTGCATCTAAAGAAACATCTAATGGTTTCCACACACATAAAAAAAAGTACTTCAAACATAACACTTATGGCACAAAATTCGTATGTTACATTTACTTAAATCAAGAGCACATATTTTCACAGTATCGTAGAGATTAAAAAAATGTCACTTTTTCGAAACTTTTTTGTATACTATATTATTTGTATTAGATGGAGGATTTAAAGACACATTTAACTTAATAATGAATCAATATCAAAATTAAAACAGCGCTTTCAATTCCTCTTATTGGCTAATGGGTCAATTTGACCCAACGTTCTCACTGACAGGTGAAAAGAAACATTTACATTTCATACATAAGCATTTCCAACGTATTTAATATTTGTGGTAAGGGACTTATATTCCAATATGTATGAGCGTAAAAGAAATTTTAGTAACAAATGGTATTATTTTTTTCTAATTCTATGTACATATCATTCTATTATTTAAATCAGGGGTCTCCAAACGTTTTAGCTTTAGGGCCATACTGTTTACTCCAGTAAGTACCAAGGGCCAAAACCGTTTTCATTTTTCTGCCATTATCTATCTATCTATTTTAGACTAGTCGCCGAGTACGCACTCTAAACGAGCAGGTTTATGTTCGATTCAGGATATATACATTCCAAACATCGATATACATACATATGCGATACTCTTTACCCCAACATAACTACCGAGGGTAACCGCGGGATGTTTACTAGTTTATAATGTTAGTGGGATTCATTTCAATTTGTTTGTTAGTTGTTATGCTTAAGTTAAATTTTCTGCGTATTATGCTTGTCATTAGGCCTTACCTAGCAAGTAAATAAAACCGAGTTTTTCATTCTGTGTTTAAAACAAAACAAACAAACAAAAAAAAACAATAAGCTATTCGCCGTCGCGGGCTGGATTGATGACACTGAGGGGCCGGATATCGCCCGCGGGCCTTAGTTTGTAGACCCCTGATCTAAATAAATGCAAAGGAGATCCTTCAGTTTGCTGTTTCTTAGATAAAAAAAATTGTGAGTTCGGGAGGGTAAAAATCCTCTTTTGACTTCATTAATTGGCACAGACAAAGTCAGAAAATTTGAGATTTTTAATTTCTTTAGTGCTGCCAAAATATTTGAATAATTTAATATTTGTGTAACGAAATTCTCATTTGAATGATATTATTAAGACTTAGTTTGCCAATAATTTATCACCATTCTGTTTTATAATTGTAAAAGCATATTAGCATGAAGCAAAAAGCAAATCCTCCACTACATTTAGCGCGACGTGATGGGCAATTGGCTGGCGCTCTGGCCCTTGGTACCACAGGCTTAAGGTTAGAATCCTGGCGGTGGCATGGATGTTTGAAATGGTTGGATGGTTCGAAATCCATAATAAACTGTAGATCCCGATCTAATTAGCCAAAAGTGTACAAAAATGAACGTAGAACCACAAACCAAAACCAAACAGCTACATTTGTTTCAATACTGCTCGCATACTTTCTTAATATTGCAAGGATTCAAGTAATGCTCTGAATTCAAAATGTTTTTGTTGTGTTTATTTTCCTGTTTTAATTAAAAAAATTTGTTATATTATTTTATTTAAGTTAGACTGCGTATGGAATGGAAGTCTTTAAGTAACAAAAAATATTTGCGTAATTGCAGAAAAAAGGTGTTTTAAATTGTCCTTAATGATTAACAAATAGTTGGGCCGGATGTTCTATTCAAGGTTCAGTGTTCTATTATGTGGGATATCATAGACACACCGTGAATATTCGCTTATATGAGCTTTTCGACCTCATTAATATTTTTTCTCATTTAAAATATGTCTCTAAATTTTCGATGTAACTGTGTATGAAATAATGTCACAATTAGTTTTAGTTAATTTTGATAAAAATAATTGCACCATAATCTTTCATTTGTTTTTGTTGTTTCGTATCCCATTTTGTAGACAGCAACATCTAGACGAAGTCCAAGAACTCATGTGGTCTCATGTAAGGAGGGGAGGGGGGCGTCTGTCGTGTGGAACACCTGTAGGTAGAAATTTGACTAGGATGAGTGACGTTGACTTTTTAAGGGATGGGGTTGTCCGCTTTATTCCCAACGGTCTTCAACCATACTAGACCAGGACCTAAGGCTTAAACTGGATTAAGAACCACTACAAACATCTGTTGCACAGCCGGGACTCAAACCCGAAATCTGTGGTACCGAGAGCCTCTTCTTTTAAATCTAACTTTATTTATTGTTTGATGAAGTTTACATGAGGCTCGATAGGCGGTACTAAGAATACACATACCTATATAGATAGAGGTACTAAATATGATAAAGCGACGAGCTGTTGTTCGTGGCATAAATAAGTATAACATAAGAGTCAGCAACATTTATTATTCCCGGAAGCTAAAGTTTGTCGCATATGCAATGTTCAACAGCAAATATTCAGAGCATACATAATGTTCAACCACAAAAGTTCCAGGCATATATAATGTTTAATATCATACATGCAAATAAAAGTTTGTGTCGTATATCACGTTCCTCAAAAGAACATTAGGTACCTAAAGGCACAGGACATTAGGTACCATTTTGACCTAAAGTAAATTTATTATTTGACAGAAAATTTATATGAATGTACATAATGCCTTTTCCTCATGTAAAAATGGTGTCTCTCTTATTTTAGTCGATACACTAGGACGTATATAATACCTTTCCAACCAACCTTACAGATTTAATTTTTTAAATCCGACTTAATCAAACATTTTTTTAAAAGTATTTGTGTTTAGCGGAAAATTCCGTGGTAATCTTCTTGTAGAATTTCTATCGTAAAACTCATTTCGATCGTAAATATGATCTGGGTAATTAAAGAATATTCTTAAATAAAACGCTGTGAAAGATTCTAATCTTCTATCCTAAATTTTCATAGACAGTATTAAAGCTATTATTTACAGTTAAAATGCCAATTTTGTATTTACAAACATTATACAATTTTTCAAGAAACGATTTAAAAGGTAAGTCACTACGAGATCAATCTCTCCTTTTTTTCATATTTCATGCCACACCAGAGGTAAAAATCCTTCGAATCTTTCCTCCCTTTTTTGGTAGATTCAGATTTAACTCCGAATTTATCTCAAATAAAACATAGATCGAAGAATTATTTTTTCATATATAGAAGTACTACGTTTTTTTTTTTTTTTTTATTGTTGCTGTTGGCAATTTCACAGTTAAGATAATGAAATGAACTGAAGGAAATTTGCTGTCAGTCAGGAAAGATACACGAGTGTATTTAAAAGATACACGAGGATTACTTCATATCAATGTAAAAGTCGCATCCGTTCTCATTGTATTAGATAAATAGTTTTTTTATTCTGAAAAAAGAAATCGAGGACTAAAAGCAATGGCGGGACATGGTGGCGTAACTGCAGAAAAAAATTCACTGATGTGTGGTGTTTGTGGAAAACGATTTTCGGAGAAACGGAAATTGAATCAGCATTCGCTTTGCCATTCAGGAGAAAGGCCTCATGCGTATGACGTGTGCAATAAAACATTTCTTCGTAAGCATAATTTTAAGTCACACTTACTATTTCATGTGGGGCTGAAATCGCACGAGTGTGAAAGATGCAATAAAGCTTTCCGTCTAAAGAGTCATCTAAAATTGCACATGGTTACTCACACGAAAGAAAAGCTTCATGTGTGCCCTCTTTGTGAAAAGGCTTTTGGACACCCATCAGATTTAAAGAAACACCTGAGGACTCACACGAAAGAGAAGCCTTATTCGTGTGAACTGTGCAGCAAGGCATTTTCTGAGAATAGGACTTTACGAAGACATTATCGCGTCCACACTGGAGAGAAACCATACGTGTGCGAAGTATGTCAAAAAGGATTTACTGTAAAATGTGGTTTAACTGCTCATTTGCCTACTCATTCCCCAGAAAAGGCTTTTGCGTGTACCATATGTCATAAACGATTTTCTTATAAAAGCTCTTTATCAAGGCATGAGAGAAATCATTGAAAACAAAGTTGTAAAAATTTCTCATGAAAGCATTTTTTCAAAATAGACTTTGTAATTTAAAAATGATATTCATATGTAATTTTACTTTCACGACAAATACAGAGATATTAATTATTCGTATGCATTTCATCTCGTGTATTATTTTACATTTTCGTGGATAAATGTTATTTTTTATCTTAATGTATCAAGTTAAATTTTTTGGACTGTTAAATATGTATTAGAGAATATATTTTATGCTTCTTAAGGTCTGTGAATGATGAAGAATGAACGACAAGCAGTTTCTTCTACATTCTAAGCTATATTTGCAGTATAAATTATTCTGTGGTTTTTGTTGGCATAGTATTTTGAATAACTATAATGTGTGTGATTTATGTATATATTTTTATATATAATATGTATACAAGTGAGTTTTTAAATTTAAGCTTTACTTGTATTAATATAACATTTTTAAATTTACTATTTTTAAAATTAGATTTTAATTAATTAATGGCTTTTATGTATTACTATTAGTTTAAGTAATATATTTTATATACAAAATATTTCAATAAATATGAACTAATAATTTACTTTTCCTGTAATTCCTTTAAATTACTGGACATATTTTTAGATGATATCTTAAAATTTTCTGAAGAAATATTGTATTTTCGACTCATTATTATAGATAGTATTAACTATAAAGATATGTAATAAAATGTTTTAAATAAAGACAATTACTAATTTTATGATTCTATTATTTTGTTCAACGTTTGTTAAAGTACTTCCAATTGTAAATTACAACTGATTCATTTGTGGGTGTGAAAAGCGCGATTTCTACATTAAAACTGGAATGTTTAACGCAGAAAAATGCCGTTTTATTGTATCTTTATAAATCTGATTGACTTCATAACGGAATCTGTGCAATACATGTCCAGTTAAATGAATAATTGGATTAATCAAATAAATGGTCGTTGTCATATTGATGCGCTTGCAATACAGAACATAAGTTTCGGAATACCTGAAAGCTTCAACCTACGCAGAGCGGAATTCGGGCAATTATCTGCTGTTGTCCTTCTCTGCTAAAACGGAGGATTATCGATCATTAAGAAGGTATCTGAATTGCAGTGCCTTTATGTTGTACATTTTTCATGCGAATATATCTGTTCTCTAGCGTTTTCCGCCATCTTTTATTCCACGGATTTTTTGGCAGATGAAAGACCGCGGAATTTCTTTTAAAATTAATATTTTTCTATGCGCTAAGCTAAATCAAATTAGAAGCAATCAACAAAAGATGTAACACGGCAATAATGCATGTGCTTTGCTTTACGTATATTTAGTAATAATAATATCTTAATTAATTAATATCGTATATCTTATTAATATTTTATATCTGATATATTTAATATCTTAATATCTGAAAATTTGTTTTTTCTTCATACGAATTCAGAGTTTTAAGGCTAGAGGTAAATTTTGCAGGTATAGAGGCAATAGAGGCAATATTCTGCATAGGAGAGCAGTCTACTTTAAAATATGAAGACTGCATCACCACCATTCTTGCAATTCGTTACGATATTCCTATGTGCTTATAACCGATTTTTATGCATACATCTTGTTCAGCCTTCATCAGTATCTGTAGCTGTGGACAAGATGAGCAATATCCCGGACATCTGCTCTTGCTTTGCACCAAACTCCACCAGGACAGAGACTTCTTAAAGAGATCTTCAAGAAAAGTTAATAAATTTCCTGATTTGTTACTCTGTCTGACCCTGTCAAGTGCATTAATAATTTAGTCCTTTTCTTAATATTGTTAAGGATATTTGAAGTAATATATTTAAAGATTTTTGGGGGGTGTACTAACGCATTTTATTGAACACTGTAGTAAATGCCGTAAAAATAGAATTATTACAAGAGCTTTAAGAAGACAGTGATTGTTTATCGAGTAGTTGAACATCCATGACATGAAAAAGGGAGTTTAAATAGTTCAGATTCCGAACAAATCGCAAAACGTTCACATACGCAAGTGCATACATGTAAAAATGACAATTTAAGATTTTTGGAGAGAACTTTTAACTGAACAAGATTTGATAATTCAAGCCGCCAACAAATATTCTGATAAGCAAACACAGCTACTAGTAAAAAATTTGGATTACTACTTGCATCTAAAGAAACATCTAATGGTTTCCACACACATAAAAAAAAAGTACTTCAAACATAATATTTATGGCACAAAATTCGTATGTTACATTTACTTAAATCAAGAGCACATATTTTCACAGTATCGTAGAGATTAAAGTAATGTCACTTTTTCGAAACTTTTTTGTATACTATATTATTTGTATTAGATGGAGGATTTAAAGACACATTTAACTTAATAATGAATCAATATCATAATTAAAACAGCGCTTTCAATTCCTCTTATTGGCTAACGGGTCAATTTGACCCGACGTTCACACCGACAGGTGAAAACAAACATTTAAATTTCATACATAAACATTTCCAAAGTATTTAATATTTGTGGTAAGGAAATTATATTCCAATATGTATGAGCGTAAAAGAAGTTTTAGTCACAAATGGTATTATTTTTTTCTAATTCTATGTACATATCATTCTATTATTTAAATCAGGGGTCTCCAAACTTTTTAGCCTTAGGGCCATACTGTTTACTCCAGTAAGTACCAAGGGCCAAAACCGTTTTAATTTTTCTGCCATTACCTATCCATCTGTTCTAGACTAGTCTCCGAGTACGCACTCAGAGCGAGCAGGTTTATGTTCGATTCAGGATATATGCATTCCAAACATCGATATACATACATATGCGATACTCTTTACCCCAACATAACTACCGAGGGTAACCGTGGGATGTTCACTAGTTTATAATGTTAGTGGGATTGATTTCAATTATTTGTTAGTTGTTATGCTTAATATAATTTTTCTGCGTATTTTGCTTGTCATTAAGCTTTACCTAGCAAGTAAATAAAACCGAGTTTGTCATTCTGTGTTAAAAAAAAAAAAAGCTATTCGCCGTCGCGGGCTGGATTGTTGACACTGAGGGGCCGGATTTCGCCCGCGGGCCTTAGTTTGTAGACCCCTGATCTAAATAAATGCAAAGGAGATCCTTCAGTTTGCTGTTTCTTAGATAAAAAAAATTGTGAGTTTGGGAGGGTAAAAATCTTCTTTTGAAATCTCTCAGAAAATTTGAGATTTTTAATTTCTTTAGTGCTGCCAAAAAATGAATAATTTAATATTTGTGTAACGAAATTCTCATTTGAATGATATTATTAAGACTTAGTTTGCCAATAATTTATCACGATTCTGTTTTATAATTGTAAAAGCGTAATAGCATGCAAATGTTCCGCTACATTTAGCGCGACGTGATGGGCAATTGGCTGGCGGTCTGGCCCTTGTTACACAAGCTTGAGGTTAGAATCTTGGCGGTGGCATGGATGTTTCTGAGTGGTTCGAAATCCACATTAAATTGTAGATCCCGGTCTAATTAGCCTAAAGTGTGCAAAAATGACCGTAGAACCACAAATCAAAACCAAACAGCTACATTTGTTTCAATAATGCTCGCATACTTTCTTAATATTGTAAGGATTCAAGTAATGCTCTGATTTCAAAATGCTTTTTTTGTGTTTATTTTGTGGTTTTAATGTTAAAAAATTTGTTTTAGTACTTGATTTAAGTTAGACTGAGTATGGACTGGAAGGCTTTCCGTAATAAAAAATATTTGCGTAATTGCAAAAAAGACGTGTTTTAAATTGTCCTTAACGATTAACAAGTAGTTGGACCGGACGTTCTCTATTCAAGGTTCAGTGTTCTATTATGTGAGATATCTACACACCTTGAATATTCGCTTATATGAGCTTTTCGACCTCAGTAATATTTTATTCTCATTTAAAATATATCTCCAAATTTTCGATGTCACTCTGTATGAAGTAATGCCACAATTAGTTTTAGTTAATTTTGATAAAAATAACTACACCATAATCTTTGTATTTGTTTTTGTTGTTTCTTATCCCATTTGGTAGACAGCAACATCTAGACAAAGTCCAAGAACTCATGTGATCTCATGTAAGGAGGGAAGGGGGGGGCGGGACGTCTGTAGTGTGGAGCACCCGTAGGTAGAAATTTGACTAGGATGAGTGACGTTGACTTTTTAAGGGATGGGGTTGTCCGCTTTATGCCCAACGGTCTTCAACCATACTAGACCAGGACCTAAGGCTTAAATTGGATTAAGAACCACTACAAACATCTGTTGCACAGCCGGGACTCAAACCCGAAATCTGTGGTACCCAGAGCCTCTTCTTTTAAATCTAACTTTATTTATTGTTTGATGAAGTTTACATGAGGCTCGATAGGCGGTACTAAGAATACACATACCTATATAGATAGAGGTACTAAATATGATAAAGCGACGAGCTGTTGTTCGTGGCATAAATAAGTATAACATAAGAGTCAGGAACATTTATTATTCCCGAAAGCTAAAGTTTGTCGCATATGCAATGTTCAACAGCAAATATTCAGAGCATACATAATGTCCAACCACAAAAGTTTCAGGCATATATAATGTTTAATAACATACATACAAATAAAAGTTCGTGTCTTACATCACGTTCCACAAGAAGTTCATGGCGCAAATAATGTTCACCGACACGATGTATGAGACATAAATTGTTCGTGGTATGCTTGATGTTCATCATCAAAATTTCATGGCATATTTAATGTTCAACGAAAGAAAAAAAACTATCGTGCTGTTTGTTTATTTGCCATAAAAAATAAAATAGAACAACCTATACACATCTAGTTTTATTATTATTATTTTTTAACACAAATATGCATTGGGACTATGTAGATGGTAAAGATATTCCACAAAATATTTATCGTTCTAATAACCATAGAAATGTCCAAAGGGCGAGTGGCTAGCGCTCTTTTGCTCGGTGCAACAGGTTTCGGGTTCGACACCCGGCCGGGCCGTGGATATTTGTAGTAGTTCGGAATTGAATTTAAACTGAAGGTCCCGGTATAATATGACTGTACAGCTTTGGGTGTAGGGCTGGCTCGAGTAAAAAGTAAAAAATTCCCCATACTTCGAAATCTGCCAGAAGGTAGACAGCCTTTATCCAGCAAGAGCATGTTGCGCTTTTGAAGAAGAATTTTTACTAAAACGTACGCTCACCTTTATTCAGCGAAAAAAAGATTAACTCAAAACCCGATGTTATAAAATTTCCAATACAAGGAAGCTTTCAATTTCGTTAAGCTTAAGTTGTGTGTTGTATTTTTCTTTAATATGATCTGGATTACTACAGGCAGAGCCTAAATTGATTGTCTTCAAATAAAATATTTTAGATTAAATTGTTTTAAAGGATATTTAATCATGAATATTTATCAGAAAAAAAATAAATTTCTTCTTGTTGATGAAAAACAGTTTTACATTTTCTGTTCAGTTACTTAAACTTCATAATCAAAGTCTGAAAATGTTGAAATCATTTTGAGAGAATTTGAATTTTCTTCGCTGTTAATCTCCGCTACAATTGTGCTTGCACATATTTTTTACCCAAATATAAGAGTAAAACGATTTTATTTAATCATCATTATTTTTTCATTAGAAAAAAAATAACAAACTAAAGGAAATTTATTATTAGAGAGAAATTTTATATGAGTGTAAATAATGAATTATCGTAATAATAATATAAAAATGACTTCCTTTTCTTATTTTAGTAGATACAGGAAGGCATATATACTATTTTATCTTTATCCAACCCACCTCACAGGTGAATCTTTTTATATCCGCCGTAATCAAAAATTCTTTAATAGTAGTGTTTAATACGAAATTCATTGGCAATCTTGTTTTAGAATTTCAATCCAAAAACCCAATTTGATCCTAAATATGTTCTGGGTAATTGAAGAACATTCTTAAGTAAAACGTGAAAGATTGTAATCTTCTATCATAATTTTTCATAAATAGTATTAAAACTGTTACTTATACTCAAAATATCAACCATGCATTTCCAAACATGAAACAATTTTTCAAGAAACGATTTGGAAAGTAAGTCACTGTGAAATCCGTCTGTTCTGTTACTTAACTTCCATGCCATATTAGAGGTATTCGGCCTCGAATCTTAGAAACTTTCCTCCCTCTTTCGGAAGATTCAAATTTTACTTGGAATTTATTTCAACTAAAACGTATTTCGAAGAATTACTTTCTTTTCAAATATAGAAGCACTAGCTTTTTCTTTATTTGTTGGCAATTTGACAGTTATGATAACAAAATGAACTGAAGAAAATTTGCTATCACTCAGAAGAGATACAAGTGTATTTAAAGGATTTACTTCATACCAATGCAAACATCGCATCTATTCTCATCGCATTAGATAAAAAGTTTCTTTTATCCTGTTAATTAAAGACGAAAGTTATGACAGAACTCGGTGGCGCAACTGCAGAAAAGAATTCACTTTTGTGTGGTGTTTGCGGAAAACGATTTTCTGAAAAACAAAAGTTGAATCTGCATTCACTTTGCCATTCAGGAGAAAGGCCTCACGCGTGTGACTTGTGCAATAAAAGATTTCTTCATAAGGGTAATTTTAAAAGTCACTTACTAATTCACGTGGGACTGAAATGGCACGAATGCGAAATATGTGAAAAAACTTTCAGTCGAAAGAGTCATCTAAAACTTCACATGGTTACTCATACGAAAGAAAAGCCTCATGCGTGTCCTTTGTGTGGAAAGGGATTTGGTGACGCATCTAATTTAAAGAAACACCTCAGGACTCACACGAAAGAGAAACCTTATTCGTGTGAAATGTGCAATAAGGCATTTTCTGCGAAGTCAACTTTAAAGAAACATTACCGCGTCCACACTGGAGAGAAGCCATACGTGTGCGAAGTATGTCAGAAAGGATTTTCCGTAAAATGTAATTTAACTGTTCATTTGCTCACTCATTCCGAAGAAACACCCTTTGTATGCGATGTATGTCATAAACGATATTCATATAAAATCTCTTTATCAAGACATGAGAGAACTCATACAAAACAAACGTGTACAAGTTCATCGTGAGTACTTATCCTCAAAATAGACTGTGTATTTTAAAAAAGAGTTTCATAGGTAACATTACTTTCATAACAAATACGCATATATTAATTATTCGTATGCATTAATGTCGTGTATTGTTTTAAATTTTTTGTGGGTCAATGTTATTTTTATCTTTATGTATCAACTTTAATTGACTGTTTAATATATATTAGACAAAGCATTTTTAAGCTTTCTAAAGTTTGGTAATGATTAAGAATAAACGTTGTACAGCTTCTTTTGTATAAATCCGAAATGTTTCTAAGCCATATTTGCGGAATAATTATATAGCAGTATAATTTCGGCAGATTTTTTTTGTCATATTGCCTTTAATATTGATAATTAATTTGTGATTTTATGTATATATTTTTATATTTAATATCTATATAAGTGCTTTTTTAAACCTAAGCTTTACTTTTATTAATGTAACATAAATAGATTTTAATCAATTAACGACTTTTATGCATTACTAATGTACATTTTATATACATTGTATATGAATAAATATGTACTTGTAATTTACTGTTCCAAGAATTCCTTTAAATTATTGGACAAATCGTTTCAGAGGATATCTTAAAATTTCCCGAAGAAATATTATATTTTTGCATTATTATTACAAATCGTATTATCTGTAATTTTGTGTAAAAAAAATGTTTCAAATAAAGATACTTATTCATTTTTTTCAATTCTTCTAAAAGCTCACACTCTCACTATATATATATCTTGTTCAAATTTTCAATCGTTCATAAAATACTTTTTATTCATCCACTCAAGTTCAAATACATTTTTTTGAACTTGTAGTTGATGACACTTAATGTTACTACAGTTTTTTCAAATATTAATTCAGTAATTAAATTAAACTCATTAATTTTATTTATTTTAGATTTAAGTTGCATATACAGTGAGCCACAAAATTGAGTATACACCTCTAAAACTCTTAGACTTCTTCCAATTACAAATTAAATATTGATTTAAATAGATAAATTTTTTTATCCTAGATACTTTAACCTCTGCTTTACCATCCTATAATAACACAATTCTATAGTTAACTTATTTATTACGAAAAAAGTTAAGCGATTCGAAGAAAAGATAGAAAACCATGCCACAAAATTGAGTATACACTTCTTATATTTGTAAATTATGCCACCACTTTTTTTAATTTCAAATTTTCTTTAAAGAATTTCAGGAGTAGCTGCTGCTTATAACACGTGCTAATGCATTTCAACGCTTTTAAATAGTATTTTTTCTCATTAAAAATCGTAAAACGAGCTCGTAGAGAAACTACTGAACCTGAGCGTTTATTGGTTGTAAAATTGTCGAAAGAGGGCAAATCTCTTCGAGAAATCGCTTCGTTGATTGGTGTAACTCATGGTTGTGTCCAAAAAATACTACAGAAGTATAAAAAAAACTGGATCTGTGGCCAATATTCCTGGAAGAGGACGTAAAGAAATACTGAGTACTACAGCGAAGAGGAAGATCATTCACTCAGTAAAGAAAGATCCGAGGGTGAGTGCCTCTAAACTAGCTTTATCGATGTCCTCTACAATCGGGAAAAAGATCTCAGTTGAAACAATTCGACGTACCCTTCATCAATATGGGTTTCATGGCCGTACACCAATACGAAAGCCACTCATCAAGTATGTGAATAGACAAAAGAGAGTGATTTTCGCCAAAGAACATCGTTTAAAGCCTATTTCTTTCTGTAATATTTCCTGATGAAAGTAAGTTTAATCTTTACGGAAGCGATGGACGATTTGAAATATGGAGAGAAGCTGGGAAAGCACTGGCACCTAAAAACACAATTAAGACAGTAAAGTTCGGAGGTGGATCTGTCCTCGTTTGGGGTAGTATGTCGGCTGGAGGAGTTAGAGAGCTTGCTTTTATTGATGGTATTATGGACAAACATGTATATTTGGGGATTTTAAATGATAACTTGAAAAAAAGGGCCAGTAAGTTGGGGCTTGGGTCAAGCTTCATATTCCAGCAGGACGATGACCCCAAGCATACAGCGAAGATTGTGCAGTTATACTTGCTGTACCATTGCAAGAAGCAATTACACACTCCAGCCCAGTCTCCAGACCTAAACGTCATCGAAAATTTGTGGTCGCAATTAGAGAAAACTGTACATGAGCAAAAGGTTATGCAACAAAATATTAATTTGTACGTTAAAAGGAAATTAATAAAGGTGTATACTTATTTTTGTGGTGGTGTTTTTCCTCTCGTCTCAGATCTTTTATTTTTTTTTCGTAAAAAATAAATAAACGTGACAATTTTATAAGTATAGTACGGTAAAGCATAGACTAAAGTATATAAGGTAAAAAATTCAATCATCTTAAAGCAATATTTAATTTGTAATTGCAAAAAGTCTCTAAGTTTCTAAGGTGTATACTCAATTTTGTGGCCCACTGTATTTACCAATAGATGGCACCAGATAAGCTTAAGAAATGAATGATAATTATTTATAAATTAATGTCTGCAATATAATGAAAAAAAAGTAGGAATTAACTTAATTTTTTTTTTATATTACTTTTTTTAATTCTATTTTTCAACGTTTGTTAAACTACTTCCAATTGGAAATTACAACTGATTTAGTCTGTGTGAAAAGTGCGATTTCTGCACAAAAATTTCAAATGCTTATGGCAGAAAAATATTGTTTCATTGCATCTTTATATACCTGATGTACTTCCTATCTGAATCTGTACAATACACGTGCAGAAAAATGAGTAATTGGATTATTGAAATAAATTGTTGGTCTCACACTTGCTACATAGGACATAATGTTCGGAACATCTGAAAGATTCCACCTACGCAGAACGTAATTCGGCGATAATCTCCTGTTGGCTTCCTTTGCAAAGGCATGCGGGATTATAGTTTTTCAAGAGGACATCTGCATTAACGTGTCTTAATTCGCTGCTTGTGTTTTTCCCTGAGAATTTTCACTTATAAAGCATGAATTAAATTGAAAATTCGATTTTAGCATGAATATTATGTATACAACAAGCAAACGTTCCTTGACAAGCTCAAATTTCTTTACATAATTGAAATTTTAAATTTCTCTATTTCAATAGGAAGGCCAAGTGCTACATTAAGATGCAGTTCTTGTGAGGAAGTTGAAGTTAAACTGAATAATATTTATTTTATGCAACGCAAAGCAATGGCTACAACACAAAGGCTAAATCTAAAATTAATAATTTAAAATCTAAAATTTTGTTACAAAACAAAAATTTGTTTCTTCGACAAGAAACTATGTGATTATCGCAATTACAAGTTCACACTGAACTCCAATTAGGGAGTCAAACAAATATGTATTAAAAGGTTTGAGTTTGTCAAGATGACAAACAAAATACTTTGCATGGCTAATTATATATAATGAAATTTGAAAATTAGACGCAGGATATGAAAGACATGTAAAACAACTTTTTATCCCTCAAAAGCAATTATATTCTGACAATAGCACATTGCACATAATTTCTTTCTTATACTTAAGTTATATTAGACCTATTATCATTCATAAGTTATCAATCTGTTATAACTAGGTTACCTGGGTATTAATAACCAGGACTGGTTACAATCTGTTATAAATCCTTACAATTTTTGGCTTTTCGCCCTGAACTCCACAAATATCAGTTTTGTTGCAAAATATTGCAAAGATTGCTTACAAATTTGTATGACTGGTACCGCTAATGTTATTTTATTGACGTAACTATAAATATGACAAATATTAAATTCTATTTCCATAGTGCAAAATATGTACTTTTTTTGTCCAAGAATCCTTGAGGGCGTATGCTTAACTTATCTGTTTACTTACAGTAAGATGCATAGATACCTTATCGCCTCTTACACTTTTTCTCAAAAACTGTCTGACAAAATCAAAATTTTTTTGTTTCTATCTTAATGCAGTTTTATGAGCAAACTTGATGGTTGCTATCACGAGAGCAAGCAAAATATAATTGATAGTTAATGTTGAGAATGTGTGTGTAAGTGATATGCGAAAATGTTTTAAAAAAATAAAAAACTAGAAAAATTTCAGCAAAATTAGTTCACCCGTTTAGGAGGAGTTCAGTGACAAAGAAACAGAAGAAATAAATATGTAAAGATTTCTTTAAAGGATATTTTATCATGGATACTTATCAAACTAAAATTAAAATTTTCTGTTATTTATTTATTATTCTCTGTTAATTTAATTTTCTGTTATAAAAATTTTCTGTTTCGCCTTTTCTGTTCAGTTACTTACACTTCATAATCAAAATCTGAAAATTTTTATTTCTTGTTGAGGGAATTTGGATTTTATTCGGTATTAATCTCAACTAAAATTAGGATTAGATAGAATTTCCTAATATATAATTATGCTTTCTTTCTAATATATAAATAACACGGCTTTATTTAATCATTATCAATTTGACATTAGAAAAAAACGAATGAATTAAATAAAATTTATTATTAGACAGAAAATTTGTATGAGTATAAATAATGCATCTTTTTAATGATAATATAAAAATGGCCCATTTTGGTTTGTCGTTCTACGGTCACCTTGTGCACACGAGGACTAAACATACCAGAACCTACAGTTTAAAGTGGATTCCGAACCACTACAAACATCCATGCCACGGCTGGACTCTAACCCGAAAAATGTGGTACCTAGCGACAGAGCGATAACGACTCGGCCATCAGGCCCCCTAGTAGATACAGGACTGAATATACTTAATACATTTGATATGATAAATATATACTAATAATAATATACGAATATACTGAATATACTTATAATAATATACTTAATAGTTTTTTATCCTTATCTAACAAATATTGCAGATTGTTATCAGTGATAATCAAATAGTTTCCTTAATAGTAATAGTAGTAGTAGTAATGTCGAATAAAAAATTCAATGGCAATTTCGAAACTAAAATATTTTTGATCTTAAATATGATCTGAGTAATTAAAGAACATTCTTAAATAAAATGTTGTGAAAAATTGTAATCTTCTTCCATAAATTTTTATAGATAGTATTAATGTTGTTACTTATACTGAAAATATCAATTTTGCATTTCCAAACATTAAACAATTTTTTTAAGAAGCTATTAGAAGGCGAAGTCACTATAAGATTCCTCTGTTCTATTACTTAACTTTCATGCCACATCAGAGGACCTCATTCCTCGAATCTTAGAAATTTTCCTCCCTTTTATTGATATATTTAGATTTTACTTCAAATATAAAAGCAAATGACAGTTTTATTTGATGACAATTTACAGTTAAGATAATGAAATGAAATGAAGCAAATTTGCTATCAGTCGGGAAAGATACACGAATGTATTTAAAGGATTTACTTCATAAAAATGCAAAAATCGTATCTATTCTCATCGTTTTATTTCTCATTGCAGTAATAAACAGGTTTTTTTTATCCTATGAATCGAGGACTAAAATTAATGGCGGAACTTGTTGGCTGAACTGCAGAAAAGAATTCACTTTTGTGTGGTGTTTGCGGAAAAAGATTTTCGGAGAAACGGAAGTTGAATCTTCATTCGTTTTGCCATTCAGGAGAAAGGCCTTATGCGTGTGATGTGTGCAATAAAAATTTCTACGTAAGGATCATTTTAAGAGGCACTTTCTAATTCACGAGGGACTGAAATCGCATGAGTGCGAAATATGTAAGAAAAATTTCAATCGATAGAGTCATTTAAAACTTCATATGGTTACTCATACGAAAGAAAAGCCTCATGTGTGCCCTCTATGTGGAAAGGCTTTTGGTGATGCATCAAATTTAAAGCGACACCTGAGGTCTCACACGAAAGAGAAGCCTTTTTCCTGTGAACTGTGCAATAAGGCATTTTCTGAGAAGTCAAATTTACAAAAACATTACCTCGTCCACACTGGAGAAAAACCATACGTGTGCGAAGTATGTCAGAAAGGCTTTTCCCAGAAAGGTAGTTTAACTGTTCATTTAACTTCTCATTCCGAAGAAAAGCCCTTTGGATGTGCCATATGTCATAAACGATTTTCTTATAAAATATCTTTATCAAGACATGAGAGAACTCATACAAGATAAAGGTGTACAAATTTATCATGAAAACTTTCCGTCAAAATAGACAATGTCAAATCAACCAAAATGAGGTGCATAGGTAATTTTACTTTCACGACAAATACGGAGATATTAATTATCCGTATGCATTAATCTCGTGTATTGTTTTAAATTTTCGTGGACCAATATTATTTTTTATGTTTATGTATCAAGTTTAATGTTTGCTTTTGACTGTTTAATATGTATTAGAGAAGCTATTTTAAGCTTTCTAAGGTTTGTGAATGATTAAGAATAAGCAATGTTTCTGCTTCTTCTGTATGATTTAGCCATATTTGTAGAATTATACTGCAGTATAATTCCAGCAGATTTTTTTATTGGTACATTCTTCTGAATATCGATAATTAATATGCGTGATATATGTATGTATTTTATATGCATTTTGTATATAACTGCATTTTTAAGCTTAGGCTTCACTTTTATTAATAAAAGGATCTTATTTTTAATCACTAATCACGTATCACTAATTTTAAAATTAGATTTTAATCATTTAATGGTTTTTATGTATGAGTATTAGATATTTAATGCATATTTTATATACATACTATTTGAATAAATATGAATCAAAAATATACTTTTCCGTTAATTCCTTTAAATTATTTGACAAATCTTTTCAGAGGATATCTTAAAGTTTTCATAAGAAATATTGTATTTTTGTATCATTATTAAACATCGTATTATCTGTAAAGTTTTGTAAAAATATTTCAATTAAAAACATTTTATTTTTTAATTCTATTTTTTTTTTCGACGTTCGTTAAATTACTTCCAAATGGAAATTACAACTGTTTCACTTGTCCGTGTGAGAAGTGCGAATTCTGCATTAAAAGCCCAAATGTTTACGACAGGAAAATGGTGTTTTATAGCATCTTTATATACATGGTTTACTTTATAACTTAATGTGTACAATACACGTCCATAGAACTGAATAATTGGATTAATGAAATAAAATGTCGGTGTCACACTGAGGCACTTGCAGTACAAAAAATAAAGTTTAGAATAACTGAAAGTTTCAACCATCCACAGCGTAATTTGGCTGTTAGCCCCCTCTGCAAAGACATGGAGGATTATTGGTCTTTAAGAGGACATCTGCATTAATGTATCTCACACCGACACGTTCTTTTTTTGAGAATTTGCTCTTTAAAAAGATCAATTAAATTGAAAATTCAATTATTTAACAAATCAAAATTTTCATGAAATTCTATATCTGTACATAATTATGCCAACAATGTCTGAAAAACATCTACTATCCTAAATACTAAATTATATTTAAAAATTTCAACATCTGATTGTGAATTAAAAAAAATGATATCATGCATTAAATAATAAAAACATTTATTCCAAGGATAAATATTAATTGTTGAAACATAAAAAAAATTAATAATAAGAACATTAACTTATAATTATTATTATTCTCAAATATATGAAGAGCTGGAATGAAAAGTTATGATTTTTATGAAGTTAAATAACATTTAATTATTTTTGTGGCTTTTGCTAATGCACATTTCGATGGAGAAAAAAAGGGAACTTCACTTAATCTTTAATTATACAAACAAAATGAAACCCAAGAACCTCTTACACTTCATTTAAAAATTGTGAATGTAATTCATAAAATATTTTAAGAAAAATTGCAAGTTTTATTCGGATTAATAACTTCTACAGGAGCCATTTAATTTCTCTGCATTTGCAGAAAACAGTAAATTACGAAAAAAAAAACTGATAATGTGAAGCAAAATTTTCTGAAAATTATGATCAACATAAAGGTAAATAGCCATTGATTTGATATTGCTATTGCGAAAGGCAATGAGGATTTATATCATAGTGGCAATTCTGAATCTAAAGCTCTTTACCATCCTTATCCAGGGTGACTGGCATAGGGACCAAAAGGCCGTTTCTTCTGTTAGGCTGGCGGAAATGGTGTTGATCTGAGATGTGTTGGACGAGGCTTCATATATATCTTTATATATATATAATTCTTCTGTACATGTGTTGGTCACTGAACTCCTTCTACATGGAAGGACCGATATTGATGTAATTGTTTGTGTGTGTTGGTGTGGGTCCCTGGATAGTTTAGATTCCAAATTGGACACTGTAGGTGGCTGTACAATCGGGTTCTTCTGTATGTGTGTTTGTCACTGTAGAAACTTGTCACTTGAAGAAATTTTTTGTGTGTGTTTGACGAAACATGTAGAATGTTTTTATGCTGTCCCTTTTGTTGTAGTCGCCACCAGAAGGTGCTGCAGGCTCTCAACTTCTAGGTTCATCCGATCGCTATGAAAATAGATAACAATACGAATTGGAGTATGGAAAATAGGTTCCTGCTATCCACTTTCTTGTTACTTGCCACCAGAGGGCGCTGAAGTATTTCATCTTAAATTCCGTTTAAACGATATCCAGAAAAATTAGTATTACCTATATTAGAACATGGAGAATATAATAGCGATATGTAATTTTCTACATTGCATTTTATTTATTTATTTATTATTATTTTATTTTTTTTGGCAGGAAAATGTATGCCGGTTTTTTTCTTGTATTATCATATAATACGCGTATGAATAATAAGCATAACACGGTTTTGTTGTACATTTTCAATGATTTTTTTTATTTACTAACCTTCTTAATACGTTCCAGGTTAAAATATCGTAGAATTATTTTTTTGAAAAAAGTTTTTCTTAAAATTTATATTTAAAATAAAGAAAAATAATTATACGTTCGATTCGGAGGATGACTCCAATCCTGTTCTGCTCGCTTCTCCACTGCAAAGTAAAATTTCGATTAAAAACCTTAGATGAGGTGTGACCAACCCAAATGATCTTGCGCTTTGGAAATGCGTCCTAACTCCGCGGGTCGCATATCATATTATGTATCCCCATATCATATTTAGTCCCACTAGAGACATTTTGTTTTAGTGAAAAATTGAAGCATGATGAGTTATTATTGCTGAGTTTACTATTATTCTTGCATGTAAACATAGATAATATAATAATAATGATACTAAACGCACATTGTAAAGAAATATATAATACTAAAAATGAAATATAATAAAATATTTCATTTATATTTGTAAATGAAATAAAAAAAAAATTATTAGAAAATATTTTATTTGACTAGTGCGATATTTTTCTCCACTCATCATGAGTTCGCAGAATATAATTTAATTATTCTGCGAACTCTTAACTCTAAACTCATCAATAAAACAGGCAATATCTGTCGCATATTCGCAAGAATATTATTTTAAGATCACAGTTAATTTTTTCTTAATATTTTGGCAGTTGGATTTTTGAATATATGAGCGCACACTAAATGTATTGGTTTCCACTACTTTGGTCATTAACACATTGCTGTTGTACATTTTCATTGATTATTGAATTTATTAACTTTCTTAATATGTTTCAGGTTAAGCTGTCATAGAATTATTATTATTATTATTATTATTTTTTTTTTTTTGGAAAAAAAATTGAATTTATAAAATGTAAAGGAAAAAATTATACCTTCGATTCGGAGATGGAATTCAGTGCTCTGTGGAGGCGGCACTGCACAGAAAAACTTCGATTCAAATCACCCTTAGATAGTGACACAAAAAAAAGGTTTGGCAGCAATTCAACCTTCCTGAGCTGTCCCATGAGATTTATAAAAACAAAGGGATATTTTTAAAGTTGTATAATTATGATTGTTGATTACAGGGATTGAAATTTAAGTAGCCGAAGACAATTATGTACTCTCAATACGAAATAGATAAATGTTAGAAGTCTTCTTTGTGTGTCAAGTTGGTTTTCGAATTGAGAAACATTGTTTCGAGATTTGAAAATAAAAATACTTAACCAAAAATAATTTTTAAATTTCATCTATTTGATAAATAGAAATAAACTTTCATTTCATTCACAAATTAAAAATTAAAAATCATTTGAAAAAAAAAAATAGTAGCAATTCATGTGGGAGCTGGGATCTGGGTATGGGCCTGCAAATACACCAGAAACCATAAATGAGAGAAACATTCTTTCATTTTAGGATTCTTTTATGGGGCCTAAATGGCCGAATGGCTAGCGCTCTGGCGCTCGGTACCACATGTTTCGGGTTCGAAACTCGGTGGTGGCATGGATGTTTGTAATGGTTTGGAATCCACTTTCAACCGTAGGTCCCGGTCTAACAGCGTTGTGGGGGTAGTGTTACTCCGCAGTAGCTTATGTTCAAGCTACGCGAACCTCCTGGGTAGTGCTAAGTGAGTAACGTCGGTACAGCGCTTGCCTTAAGGCATCCAAGACAGCTGTCTAAGTGTTTGCCAGCTGCATTAGAACAAAAAAATAATTCATATAATAAATAAAAAAATACAATAATTCAGCTGTTTTATCACAATTAATGTACGAAACCTTTTTAGGATCTATAAAATATACATAACCTTTATGTGGAACATATTAAACTTGCATATGCTATCAATTAGAATTAAAATATGTCCTCAAATTCAGTATTGCTTTGAGATGTGTTTACACTGCAGTGACAAAAGTCATGGGATAGCAATATGCAAATTTTCAGATGGCAGTAGCATCGCGTAGAACAGGTATAAATGCGCAGTGCTTTCGCAGAGCTTTCATTTCTGTTCAAGTTATTCATGTGAAGAGGTTTTGACGTGATGATGACCGCACGACGGGAATTAACAGACTTTGAACGCGGAATGTTAGTTGGAGCTAGACGCATGGGTCATGCCATGTCGGAAATCGTTAGGGAATTCAACATTCCCAGATCCACTGTGTCAAGAGTGTGCCGAGAGTATGAAATTTCAGGCAGAACATCCCACCATGGACAGCGCAGTGGTCGACCGCCTGCACTTAACGACCGAGACCGGCGACGTCTGCAAAGAGTCGTAAATTCTAACAGACAAGCAACACTGCGTCAAATAACCGCAGAAATCAATGTGGGACGTACAAGCGACTTGTCTGTTAGAACTGTGCGGAGAAATTTGGCTTTCTTGGGCTATTCCAGCAGAAGACCGACTCGAGTGCCTTTACTGACAGAACGACATCGCTTGCAGCGACTCTCGTGGGCACGTGAGCATATCGGTTGATCCCTAGATGAATGGAAAACCGTGGCCTGGTCCGATGAGTCACGATTTCAGTTGGTAAGAGCTGATGGTAGGGTTCGAGTGTGGCGCAGACCCCACGAAGCCATGGACCCAAACTGTCAGCAAGGCACTGTTCAAGCTGGTGGTGGCTCCGTAATGGTGTGGGCTGTTTTTTCATGGCATGGACTTGGTCCTCTGGTGCGACTGGACCGAACATTGACTGGAAATGCTTATGTTCAGCTACTTGGAGATCACTTGCAGCCATTCATGGACTTCATGTACCCAAACAACGATGGGATTTTTATGGATGACAATGCGCCATGTCACCGGGCCACAACTGTTCGCGATTGGTTTGAAGAACATTCTGGACAATTCCAACGAATGATCTGGCCACCTAGATCGCCCGACATGAATCCCATCGAGCATTTATGGGACATCATCGAGAGGTCTGTTCGTGCCCAAAATCCTGCACCATCAAGGCTTTCGCAATTATGGACGTCTATCGAGACAGCATGACTCAATATTCCTGCAGAAGACTTCCAACGACTTGTTGAGTCCATGCCACGTCGAGTTGCTGCACTTCGCCGGGCGAAAGGAGGGCCGACACGATATTAAGAGGTATCCCATGGCTTTTGTCACTTCAGTGTAATATGGGGTTAAAAAATCTAGAGATTATATCAAGCTTAACAGAAAAAAATTTCCCCTCAAAACAAAAATTAAGAATAACTCTCATAAGAATTAGTATAAATTTGTAAACGCTCAATAGTATGGCATATTTCAGATTAATGAAGCAGAAAAATCCAGGAATTAAGGAGAAAGATAGTTCCATTCTTTTTAATAATCCTATCACTGAACAAATTTTTTTCACTTAAAAATTGTTATGAACACAGAATAAGTTCCATATTCCAGAAAATTATTTTAACAGATATTCGGCAATCATTCACGTAATGGCTGTAGAGAAAGGTTTGGGTTTTAGGAGGCCCATTGTGCAACAAAAAGAAGCACATTGTTCTGGAGTTAATGTAATATTACGTTGGCTACATATTTTCAGTAAGAATTTTGATCCAATTATTTGGGTACCTGGATCTTTATGGCCAAATGGCGCTCAGTATCACATGTTTCGGGTTCGAGTCCCGGCGGCGCCCTGGATGTTTGTAGGGGTTCGGAATCCACTTTTTTCGTAGAGCATTCTGGGGATATTGCTACTCCGCGTCCTTTTCTTATCCTCAAGCTACACGCACCTCCTGGGTAGTGCTAAGTGAGTGACGTCGGCGCAGTTCTTGCCTTAAGGCTTCCAAGAGAACTGTCTAAATGTTACCCTGCTGCATTAGAACAAAAAAAATTATTCATATATTAAATGCTACGATAATATTAAAAAAAAAAAAAAAAAACAATCATTCATCTACTTTACCACTGTAAACGTACGAAATATTTTTAGGATCTATAAAATATACATAAGCTGCATGTGAATATATAAAACTTGCATATGCTATCAATAAGGATTAAAATATGTCCTGAAATTGAGTATTGTTTTGAGATGTGTTTAATATGGGGTTAAAAAATCTAGAGATTATATATAAAACATTAATAAGATAAAACATTTCCCTTTAAAATCCAAAAATAAGAATAGCTCTCATAAAAATCAGTATAAATTTGTAAAGGTTAAGTAGTGTGGTCTATTTGATAGAGTTTTTTTGTGATCTTTTATTGAAAATTGAACAGAATTGAACTCCAAAATACATTGATAAAGCAGAAAAATCAAAGAATTAAGGCGATAGTTCCATCCTTTTTAATAAACCCATCCCTGAACATATTTTTTTCCCCGAAAATTTTTTTTATGCAAACAGAATAAGTTCAATATTCCAGAAATATATATGTTAAAAAAATGTACGATAATCATTCACGCAATGACTATAGAAAAAGATTTGGGTTTTAGGAGGCACATCGTGCAACAAAGAGAAGCACATTGCTCTAGAGTTCTAGTACATTGTTCTAGTAAGCTCCACATCACCTTTTTTTCAATGAAAAACGGGTTTCCATGAAAGAAAGGAGATGGTGTGTTCAAAATGTTTCTTCTGCTCTGCTTTCAAAGCAGTTGTTATCCGTGGAATATTCCTCACAATAATTAGCGCATTTAAGAATTTCAGCCGACCATGAATCTGCTCATGGTGTTGCGTGCTGCAGATTCCATATTTCAAATAATCTTTAAAACTATTAGTGAGATGTGTAAAGGAGTAATATTACTGACACTGTCGGGATTTGCCACAAAACGACGACACTCTGGTTGTGCAAGCCGTAATCTGGCCTTCTCTGATAATACTGTTTCTAAAATAGTTGCTCACACCAGTATGGATAAAGACAAGTAGACTTAGTTCGTTTTCCCGGAAAATCTACGGAGTATTATTACTGTAAAATTGCATTCTTCTTCAGGATTTTTGCGAGTTCCACCAGGTGTATATCGTTAGGCATATTGTACAATAGAAATCACGTGTGAATATCATATATGTAAAGAGATGCAGATATTGTAATGCTCATAAGAGCCTTCCTATTTGCCGATTCGCGAGTTATGTCAAAAGATTGGTAGACAGGAGTAATGTATCCTGTCTAGCTATGCTCATATAATATATGTGTTTATTAAAATAGTTACTTTGGAGGGAAGGCTGTCTTTCAGGAATTTAGGATGTGCATTGGAAATAGTGCTATTGCTTGATCTCGATAATTATAGTAAAAGATCGTGCACCATGTTGAAATGTGATCTGTAGATCTCTTTGAATATCGCGGCTAATTTTAAATTGGATATCTTCAATAGGATAAACTCCATGATATTTGAGTTTACACTGGTATTCTCCGTAGTGAATTTCGAAGAAACACTTGTGAAAATGGTAGAATTTACTTGACCTATATTGTACACCAAAACTAAATAAGCAAGTACATAACAAATAAAATCGAAAGTAAAAGGGAATATATATATATATATATATATATATATATAAAGTTGACTTACTTATATATAGGCAACTGAAAACTAATTGAATAAAAAGAAAAAATACAACCAGAAAGCGCTAATAAATGAATAAACTTGAGAAATAAAGCGGCTAATGTTAACTAAGGGGCCTGTTGGCCGAGTGACCAGCTCTGTGGTGCTCAGTGCCGTGGGTTCGAGTCTCGGCCATGCCATGGATATCTGTAAGGGTTCGGAATACACTTTAAACAGTATGTTCCGGTCTAATATGACTGTTGGGCGTAGGGTTGACAAATCTACTCTTCAAAAAGAACAACATCTTATGCTTCGAAATTTGCCAGAAAGCACACGGCCATGGGACGGTTGCAACATTGTAGAAGAATGTTTACTAAATCGTAAGCTCACCTTTACTCAGCGAAAAGAGAGTAACTTATAACCTGGTGTTTGAGATTTCGAGACATGGAAGTTCAGTTTTTTTATCACTTTCAGCTAAAGTTCTGTTGCAGTTGTTCTTTAATAATATCTGGATTAATGAAGGAGAGCCTAAATTCAAAGCCTCCAAACAAAATATTTTATATTAAATTGTTTTTAAAGATTATTTTATAATGGAAACTTATCAGACAAAAATTAAAATTTTATTTTATTCATGAAAAACAGTTTTACTTTATCTGTTCTGTTACTTACCCTTCATAGCAAGATAATCAATGTCTGAAAACTTTGAATTCATTTTGAGTTAATTTCATTTTATTCGGTATTAATCTACGCTAAAATTATGCTGGGATAGGATAGCTTTTCCAAATATAAGAGTAAAACGGTTTTATTTAATCTTTAAAATTTTTAACATTTGGCAAAAGAAAAAATTTTATTATTAGACAGAAAATTTATATTAGTATAAATAATGCATTTTCTTAATAATGATATAAAAATGGCTTCCTTTCTTATTTTAGTAGATACATGAAGTCATATACCATATTTCATACCTCATAAAAACCAACATTACAGATTTATTTATTTTTATATCCACCCTAATCCATCATTTTTTCTAATAATAGTAATAATAATGTCGAATGTAAAATTAAATGGCAATCTTCTTGTAGAATTTCAACCCAAAAACATATTTTCATCCAAAATATTATCTGAGTAATTGAAGAGTATTCTTGCATAAAATGTTTATAACCTACTATCCTAAATTTTTCATAGACAATATTAACATTATTACTAATACTCAAGATGTAAATTTCGTATTTGCTAACATTAAACATTTGGAGGTTTTCTGTTTATGCTCTGCCGGCCGTTTTGCATCCGATTACATGGTGAAGTCAAAGATATACGTAATTTGCCGGACTCAATTGCAATGCAAAACAGAACAAATTTCTAGAGCAGTCATCTATCTGAGTCTAAGGCAGCACTACTGGCAAACAGTTTCCCTTTCGCACCTCAGTCTACTTCCATCTATAAATTAATCTCTTTCCTTGAAGACCTTGCTTCAAATGTCAACGATATCGTTCTGCACTCTATCCCAGGCCATTAAGGGATCCTGGGTAATGAATGGGCGCATTATCTAGCCAAAAAAGAAACAACCATTACAAACTTTTTTGTAAAGACGTCTCTTTAAATTCGATGAAACTGATAATCCGAGAATTTTGTCGGAACACTCTATCTGATAATTTCCGTGAAGACAACTGATCTAAAACCTGGTTTAATTTTATTCTTAGCATCTTTAATCAGATTTAAAGCGGTTGCTCTTTTAAGACACCTGACGGGCCATGAGGTTTGTCCAATCACCTTTTTCGAATGATGATATTTTACAGCCCCAAAATGCATGCTCTGCAAATTAGGAGAGGACATGGATTCATCCCATCTTCCTGTCTGCCCTGCGCTTGTTTCCTTTACTGCGAATGGTCGTTAATATGAGGCTAGGGCCCTTATGGTCTAAACAGTCACTGTGTGATATTCTTCGTTTCTCGTTGTTGTTTTTATATTCCTTGAGTTCTTTTTTATTTTATTGCTTATTGTAGCTTTCATTGAAAAAAAAAATATTAAACAATTTTTCAAGATAATTAGAAAGTAAGCCACAATGAGTTCCATCCGTACTGCTGCTTAACTGTCATGCCACACCAGTGGTAAAAATCCCGTTTTTATCCTTTTTTTTTTTTTTTTTTTTTTGGTATATTTTGATTTTACTTTTAATTTATTTCAACTAAAACGTATTCAGAAGAATTACTTTTTTTCAAATATAGATTCACTAAGTTTTTTTTATTTGTTGGCAATTTGATATAATGCTTGTGATAATGAAACGAACTGAAGGAAATTTGCTGTCAGTCAGGAAAGATACACGAGTGTATTTAAAGGATACATTTCATACCATGGTAAAACCGCATCTATTCTCATCGCTTTATTTCTCATTGTATTAGATAAACAGTTATTTTTATCCTGTGAATTAAGGACTGAAAGTAATGGCGGTACTTGGCGGCTCAACTGCAGAAAAGAATTCACTTTTGTGCGGTGTTTGTGGGAAACCATTTTCTGAGAAACGGAAGTTGAATCTGCATTCACTTTGCCATTCAGGAGTAAAGCCTCATGCGTGTGGCGTGTGCAATGAAAAATTTCTTCGTAAATATCAGTTAAAGACGCACTTGCTAATTCACGAGGGTCTGAAATCGTACGAGTGCGAAATATGTAAGAAAACGTTTAGTCAAAAGGGTAATCTAAAATTTCATATGGTTACTCATTCGAAAGAAAAGCCTCATGTGTGCCCTTTGTGAGAAAAGGCTTTTGGACACCCATCAAATTTAAGGGTGCACCTGAGGACTCACACGAAAGAGAAGCCATTTTCGTGTGAAATGTGCAATAAGGCATTCTCTGAGAAGTCAGCTTTACAGGAACATTACCGCGTCCACACTGGAGAGAAACCATATGTGTGTGATATCTGTCAGAAAGGATTTTCCGTAAAATGTAATTTAACTGTTCATTTACCTACTCATTCTGCAGAAAGGCCTTTTGAATGTGTTGCTTGTCATAAGCGATTTCCGCACAAAAGATTTTTATTGCGCCATGAGAGAGTTCATACAAAACAAAGATGTAAAAATGTATCGTAAAAATCTTTCGTCCTTGTAATTTAAAAATGATATTTTTATGTTATTTACATTCACGACAGATATGGGGATATTAATTATCCGTATGCATTGCATCTCGTGTACAGTTTTAAAATTTTTGAGGACCAATGTTATTTTTTATCTTTATGTATCAACTGTAATATATTACGCTGCATAAACTTTGGGAATGATTAAGAAGGAACGACCAGCAGTTTCTTCTGCATAAATCCCAAAGTTTTCTGTGCTATGTTTGCAAATTTATTATTGCAGTATAAATTCAGTGGTGTTTATTGCCATAGTATTTTGAAAATCTATAATGCGCGTGATTTATGCATATATTTTATATATAATATGTATACAAGTGCGTTTTTAAATTTAAGCTTTACTTGTATTAATATAACATTCTTACATTTACTATTTTTAAAATTAGATTTTAATCAATTAATGGCTTTTATGTATAACTGTTAGTTTAAGTTATATATTTTATATACAAAATATTTCAATAAATATGAACTAATATTTTACTTTTCTGTTAATTCCTTTAAATTACTGGACATATTTTGAAATGATATCTTAAAATTTTCTGAAGAAATATTGTTTTTTCGACTCATCATTATAGATCGTATTATCTGTAAAGATATGTAATAAAATGTTTTAAATAAAGACAATTAGTAATTTTTTGAATCTATTATTTTTTTCAACGTTTGTTAAAGTACTTCCAATTGTAAATTACAACTGATTCGCTTGTCTGTGGGAAAAGTGCGATTTCTGCCTTAAAACTCAAATGTTTAAGACAGAAAAATGGCGTTTTAATGTATCTTTATAAATCTGATTGACTTCATATCTGTATATGTATAATACATGTCCAGTGAAATGAATAATTTAATTGAAGAAATAAATTGTCGGTGTCACTGTTGGCCTTCTCTCTAAAAACGTGGAGGATTATCGATCATTAAGAAAGCATCTGGATTACCGTGTCTTTATGTTGTATATTTTTTATGCGAGTATATATGTTGTCTAACGTTTTCCGCAGAACTTCATTTAAAAATTAATATTTTTCTAGGCGTTAAGCTAAATTAAATTAGAAGCAATCAGCAAAGATGTAACACGGCAGTAATGTGCTTTGCTTTAGGTGTATTTAGTAATAATAAAATCTGATATATAAATCTGGAAATTTGTTTGTTTCAAGTATCAAACGAATTCAGAATTTTAAACCTAGAGCATCAATTTTGACAGGTATAGAGGCAATATTCTGCATAGGACAGCAGTCTACTTTAAAATTTGAAGACTACACCACCTTTATTCCTTCAATTTGTTTGCGATATTCCGATGTGTCTATAACCGATTTTTATGCATACATCCGGTTGACTTCAGCAGTATCCGTAGCTATGGTCAAGATCAGCTTTATCCAAACATCTGCTCTTGCGTTGCACGAAAGTCCACCAGGACAGAGACTTGTTAAAGACAGCCTCAAAAAAAGGTAATCTATTTTCTGACATGTTACATTGTCTGGCGAAATCAAGTGCATTGATAATTTAGTTCTTTACTTGATATTGCTAAGGAATTTTGAAGTTATATTATGTTTAAAGAATTTATGGCGGTGTACTAACGCCTCTTATTGAACACTGTATCAAATGCCGCAAACATAGAATTATTACAAGAGCTTTAAGAAAACAGTGATTGTTTGGCGAATAGTTGAACATCCATGACATGAAAAAGGCAGTTGAAATAGTTCAGAATCCGAACAAATCGCACATGCGTAAGTGCACACACGTAAAAATGGCAATTTTAGATTTTTGGAGAACTTTTAACTGACAAGATTTAGTAATTCGACCAGCCAACTAATATTCAGATAAGCAAACACAGCTACTAGTACAAAATTTAGACTACTACTTGCATCGAAGGAAAATTCGAACGAATTCCTCCCGCACACAAATAAATAATACTTTAAAATTATTGCCCAAAATGCATACATAGGTTACATTTGTTTAAATCGCGATCACATATTTTAATAATATTGCGGAAATAAAATTTATGTTACTTTTTCAAAAAATTGTTTGTTGTATGCATTTAATCTTAGACATTGCAATATATTATCTCATTTTAATTAGATGAATGATTTAAAGACACATTTTAATTATTAATAAATCAATAATATAATTAAACAGTGTTTTAAATTCCCCTTTATGGCTAACGGGACAATTTGACGCAACGTTCTCATTGCCAGGTTAAAACAAACAGCTATAATTTATACATAAAAATTTCTAACGTATTTAATTTTTGTGGTACGCGACTTATATTCCAATATGTATGCGCCTAAAGAGATTTTAACCACAAATGATATCATTTTTTCCAATACTATGTATAACATTCGATTTTCAAAATAAATGCAAAGGAATTCATTCAGTTTGATGTTCCTTGGATGAAAATGATTGCGACTTTGGGAGGATAAAAATCCTCTTTTAATTTTATTGTTTGGCAGACAAAGTCGAAAAATTTGAGATTTTACAATTTGCTTAGTGCTGTCTAAATATTTGAATAATTTAATATTTGTGTAAAGAAATTTTCATTTAAATCTAATATAATTAAAACCGAATTTGACAATAATTCATCACCATTCTTTTTTATAATTGTAAAAGCATAATAGCATGCAATCCTCCGCTACATTTGGGGGCTTGATTGCCCATTGACTGGCGCTCTGGCCCTTGTAGCATAGGCTTGAGGTTTGAATCCTGGAGGTGGCATGGATGTTTGTGAGTGGTTCGAAATCCACATTAAACTGTAGATCCCGGTCTAATTAGCCTAAAGTGTGCAAAAATGACCGTAGAGCCACAAACCACAACCAAACATCTACATTTGTTTCAATAATGTTGACATACTTTCTTAATATTGTAAGGATTCAAATAATGCTCTGATTTCAAACTGTTTTTCTTGTGTTTATTTTCTTGTTTTAATTTTTTTTTAATTTGTTTTATTACTTGATTTAAATTAGACTGAGTATGGATTGGAAGGCTTTCCGTAATGCTAATTATTTGAGTAATTGCAAAATGTGTTTTAAATTGTCCTTAACGATTTCGGGGGTGTTGTTACTCCGCGTCCGTGGCTTCTCTTCAAGTTACACGCGCCCCCTGATTCAAGCAAAGTGAGTAACGTCTGTGCAGCGCTTGCCTTATGGCATCCAAGACGTCCATTCTAAGTGTTTACCAGCTGCATTGGGAAAATATATATATATATAATATTGTCCTTAATGATTAACAAGTAGTTGGACCGGACTTTCTCTATTCAAGTTTAAGTGTTCTATTATATGAGATATCATCTACACACCATGAATATTCGCTTATATGTGCTTTTCAACCTCATTATAATTTTTTCTCATTTAAAATATATCACTAAATTTTCGATGTAAGTAGGTATGAAATAATGTCACAATTAGTTTTAGTTAATTTTGATAAAGATAATTGTACCCTAATCTTTTAATTTGTTTTTGTTGATTCTTATCCCATTTGGCAGACAGCAACATCTAGACGAGCTCCAAGAACTCATGTGGTCTCATGCAAGGAGGGAAAGGGGGAGCGTCTGTCGGGTGGAGTACCCGTAGGCAGAAATTCGACTAGGCTCAGTGATGCTGCTTTTTACGGGATGTGGTTGTCAGCTTTATGCCCAACGCTCTACAAACATATTAGACCAGGACGTACGGTTTAAAGTGGATACCGAACCACTGCAAACATCTATTGCACAACCGCGACTCAAACCCGAAATCTGTGGCATGTAGTGCTACTCACTCGGCCATTATTCCTCTTCTTTTAAATCTACCTTTATTTATTGGTTGATGAAGTTTACATGATGGCTGCCCAGACGGTATTATGAATACACTTACCTATAGAGATAGAGATATTAAGTACGATAAGGCGACGAGCTATTGTTCGTGGCAAAAATAAGTATAACATAAGAGTCATCAGCATTTATCATTCTCGCACACAATAGTTCGTCGCATATGCAAGATTCAACAGCAAATATTCAGAGCATACATAATATTCAACCACAAATGTTTCAGGCATGTATAATATTTAATAACATGCATGCAAATGAAAGTTAGTGCCATGCATCATGTTCTACAAAACAAGTTCATGGCGCAAATACTGTTCATCGACACAGTGTATGATACATAAAATGTTCGTGGTATGCTTGATGTTCATCATCAAAATTTCATGGCATATTTAATGTTCAACAAAAGAAAACAAAATATCTCGTGCTTTTTGTTTATTTTCCATAAAAAATAAAATAGTACAACCTATACACATCTAGTTTTATTATCATTATTTTTTTAACACAAACATGCATTGGACCTATGTAGATGATAAAGATATTCGACAAAATATTATCGTTCTAATAACCACGGAAATGTCTAATGGGCGAGTGGCTAGAGCTCTTTTGCTCGGTGGCACAGGTTTCGGGTTCGAGTCCCGGCAGGGCCGGGGATATTTGCAATGGTTCGGTATTGAATTTAAACTGAAGGTCCCGGTATAATATGACTATAGAGTGTTGGGTGTAGGGCTGGCAAGCCTATCCCGTAAAAAAACTCCTCATACTTCGAAATCTGTCAGAAGGCAGACAGCCTTTGTACAGCCAGAACACGTTGCGCCTTTGAAGAAAAATTTTTACTAAAACGTACGCTCACCTTTACTCAGCGAAAAAAAGATTAACTTAAAACCCGGTGTTATGAAATTTCCAATACAAGAAAGCTTTCAATTTCGTTAAGTTTAAGTTCTGTGTTGGATTTTTTCTTTAATATGATCTGGATTAATACAGGCAGAGCCTAAATTGATGGTCTTCAAATAAAATATTTTAGATTAAATTGTTTTAAAGGATATTTATTCATGAATATTTATCAGAAAAAAAATAAATTTCTTCTTGTTTATAAAAAACAGTTTTACGTTTTCTGTTCAGTTACTTACACTTCATAATCAAAGTCTGAAACTTTTGAAATCATTTTGAGGGAATTTGAATTTTCTTCGCTGTTAATCTCCGCTACAATTGTGCTTGCATATATTTTTTACCCAAATATAAGAAAGAGTAAAACGATTTAATTTAATCATCATTATTTTTTCATTAGAAAAAAAATAACAAACTAAAGGAAATTTATTATTAGAGAGAAATTTTATATGAGCGTAAATAATGAATCATCGTAATAATAATATAAAAATGACTTCCTTTTCTTATTTTAGTAGATACAGGAAGGCATATATACTATTTTATCTTTATCCAACCCACCTTACAGATGTATATTTTTATATTCGCTGTAATCAAAAATTTTTTAATAGTAGTGTTTAATACCACATTAAATGACAATCTTGTTTTAGAATTTCAATCCAAAGAGCCATTTTGATCCTAAATATGTTCTGCGTAATTGAGGAACATTCTTAAGTCAAACGTGAAAGATTGTAATCTTCTATCATAATTTTTCATAAATAGCATTAAAGCTGTTACTTATACTCAAAATATCCACCATGCAATTCCAAACATGAAACAATTATTCAAGAAACGATTTGGAAAGTAAGTCACTATGAAATCCGTCTGTTCTGTTACTTAACTTCCATCCTATATCAGAGGTAAAAATGCCTCGAATCTTAGAAACTTTCCTCCCTCTTTTGGAAGATTGAGATTTTACTTGGAATTTATTTCAACTAAAACGTATTTCGAAGAATTACTTTCTTTTCAAATATAGAAGCACTAGGTTTTTTTTTATTTGTTGGCAATTTTACAGTTATGATAATGAAATGAACTGAAAGAAATTTGCTAACACTCAGAAGAGATACAAGTGTATTTAAAGGATTTACTTCATACCAATGCAAACATCACATCTATTCTCATCGCATTAGATAAAAAGTTTCTTTTTATCCTGTGAATCGAGGACTAAAAACAATGGCGGAACTTGGTGGCTCAACTGCAGAAAAGAATTCACTTGTTTGTGGTATTTGTGGAAAACGATTTTTTGAAAAACAAAAGTTGAGTCTGCATTAGCTTTGTCATTCAGGAGAAAGGCCTCAGGCGTGTGACGTGTGCAATAAAAGATTTCTTCATAAGGGTAATTTTAAAAGGCACTTACTAATTCACGAGGGAGTGAAATCGCACGAGTGCGAAATATGTGAAAAAACTTTCAATCGAAAGAGTCATCTAAAACTTCACATGGTTACTCACTCGAAAGAAAAGCCTCATGTGTGCCCTCTTTGTGAAAATTCTTTTGTACAGGCATCATATTTAAAGCGGCACCTGAGAACTCACACGAAAGAGAACCCTTATTCCTGTGAAATGTGCAATAACGCATTTTCTGAGAAGGCAGCTTTATAGAAACATTACCTCGTCCACACTGGAGAGAAACCATATATGTGCGAAGTATGTCAGAAAGGATTTTCCGTAAAATGTAATTTAACTGTTCATTTACTCACTCATTCCGAAGAAACACCCTTTGGATGTGCCATATATCATAAACGATTTTCATATAAAAGCTCTTTATCAAGACATGAGAGAACTCATACAAAACAAAGGTGTACAAGTTCATCGTGAGTACTTATCCTCAAAATAGTCTTTGTATTTTAAAAAAGAGATTCATAGGTAACATTACTTTCATAACAAATACACATACACTGAAGTGATAAAAGTCATGGGATGCCTCTTAATATCGTGTCGGCCCTCCTTTCGCCCGGCGAAGTGCAGCAACTCGACGTGGCATGGACTCAACAAGTCGTTGGAAGTCTTCTGCAGGAATATTGAGCCATGCTGTCTCGATAGACGTCCATAATTGTGAAAGCGTTGATGGTGCAGGATTTTGGGCACGAACAGACCTCTCGATGATGTCCCATAAATGCTCGATGGTATTCATGTCGGATGATCTAGGTGGCCAGATCATTCGTTGGAATTGTCCAGAATGTTCTTCAAACCAATCGCGAACAGTTGTGGCGCGGTGACATGGCGCATTGTCATCCATAAAACTCCCATCGTTGTTTGGGTACATGAAGTCCATGAATGGCTGCAAGTGATCTCCAAGTAGCTGAACATAAGCATTTCCAGTCAATGTTCGGTCCAGTCGCGCCAGAGGACCAAGTCCATGCCATGGAAAAACAGCCCACACCATTACGGAGTCACCACCAGCTTGAACAGTGCCTTGCTGACAGTTTGGGTCCATGGCTTCGTGGGGTCTGCGCCACACTCGAACCCTATTATCAGCTCTTACCAACTGAAATCGTGACTCATCGGACCAGGCCACGGTTTTCCATTCATCTAGCGACCAACCGATATGCTCACGTGCCCACGAGAGTCGCTGCAAGCGATGTCGTTCTGTCAGTAAAGGCACTCGAGTCGGTCTTCTGCTGGAATAGCCCAAGAAAGCCAAAGTCCCTTGTACGTCCCACATTGATCTCTGCGGTTATTTGACGCAGTGTTGCTTGTCTGTTAGAATTTACGACTCTTTGCAGACGTCGCCGGTCTCGGTCGTTAAGTGCAGGCGGTCGACCACTGCGCTGTCCATGGTGGGATGTTCTGCCTGAAATTTCATACTCTCGGCACACTCTTGGCACAGTGGATCTTGGAATGTTGAATTCCCTAACGATTTCCGAAATGGCATGACCCATGCGTCTAGCTCCAACTAACATTCCGCGTTCAAAGTCTGTTAATTCCCGTCGTGCGGTCATCATCACGCAAAACCTCTTCACATGAATAACTTGAACAGAAATGAAAGCTCTGCGAAAGCACTGCTCATTTATACTTGTTCTACGCGATGCTACTGCCATCTGAAAATTTGCATATTGCTATCCCATGACTTTTGTCACTTCAGTGTATATTAATTATTCTTGTGCATTAATGTCGTGTATTGTTTTAAATTTTTTGTGGATCAATGTTATTTTTATCTTTATGTATAAAGTTTAATTTATGCTTTTGACTGTTTGATATATATTAGAGAAAGTATTTTTAAGCTTTCTAAAGTTTTTTATTAAGTAAAAATAAACGTTGTACAGCTTCTTTTGTATAAATCCGAAATGTTTCCAAGCCATATTTGCGGAATAATTATATTGCAGTATAATTTCGGCAGATTTTTTTGTCATATTCCCTTTAATATTGATAGTTAATTTATGTGATTTCGTGCATATATTTTTATATTTATTATGTATATAAGTGCATTTTTAAAATTAAGCTTGACTTTTATTAATGTAACATAATTAGATTTTAATCAATTAACGACTTTTAAGCATTACTAATGTATATTTTATATACATTGTATATGAATAAATATGTACTAGTAATTTTCTGTTCCAAGAATTCCTTTAAATTATTGGACAAATTGTTTCAGAGGATATCTTAAAATTGCCTGAAGAAATATATTTTTGCATTATTATTACAAATCGTATTATCTGTAAATTTTTGTAAAAAAATGCTTCAATTAAAGACATTTATTCATTTTTTTCAATTCTAAAATCTCACACTCTCCCTATATATATTTTTTTTAAATTTTCAATCGTTCATAAAATATTTTTTATTCATCCACTCAAGTTCAAATACATTTTTTTTTGATTTTGTAGTGGATGATGCTTAATGTTAATACAATTTTTTCAAATATTAATTCATTAATTAAATTAAATTAATTAATTGTATTTATTTTAGATTTAAGTTGCATATATTTACCAATAGATGGCACCAGATAAGCTTAAGAAATGAGTGAAAATTATTTGTAAATTTATTTCTGCAATATAGTGAAAATTATTTGTAAATTTATTTCTGCAATATAGTGAAAAAAAGTAGGAATTAACTTAATTTTTTTTTTTTTTTTTTTTTTACATTACTTGTTTTAATTCTATTTTTCAACGTTTGTTAAACTACTTCCAATTGGAAACTACAATTGATTTAGTTTGTGCGAAAAGTGCGATTTCTGCAGTAAAAGCTCAAATGCTTATGGCAGAAAAATGTTGTTTCATTGCATCTTTATATACTTGATTTACTTCCTATCTGAATCTCTGCAATACACGTCCAGAGAAATGAATAACTGGATTGATGAAATAAATTGTTGGTGTCATACTTGCTATATAGAACATAATGTTCGGAACATCTGAAAGATTCCACCTACGCAGAACGTAATTCGGCGATTATCTCCTGGTGGCTTCCTTTGCAATGGCATGGAGGATTATCTTTCTCCAAGAGCACATCTGGATTAAAATGTCTTACATCGTCGCTGGTTTTCTTCATTGAGAATTTGCACTTAAATAACATAAAGTAAATAGAAAGTTATGCATATTACGTAAATTATGTTTACAACAACCAAACGTTCCTCGACTTTGTCAAATTTCTTTACACAATTGAAATTTTAAATTTCTCTCTTTCAACAGGAAGGCAAAGTGCTACATTAAGGTGCCGTTGTAGTGAGGAAATTGAAGTTCAACTGAATAATATTTATTTCATACAGCGCAATGCAATGGCTACAACACAAAGGCTAAACTACATCTAACAAAATGATTATTATGATTTATTTTTTTAAATGATGAATCACCTGACGGTTGCTACACATCCAGAGTCAATTTTATTATTTTTTTTTTCTTTCGTCTGCCAATATGCGGTCCGTTACATTTGTCTGTGAATGTGAATCGGTACGATTCATCGGAGTTCCTTGGTCGCGAAGCGACCAAACCTCCTATTAGCAAGAAATAATTAAACAGTGGTAGTCGGTCACTGCCCCTTGATAACGAAAAACAATTTGCACAATATATAGAAAAAGTGAAAATATAAAAGAAAACATATACAAGAAAATACAAAGCACAACTACTAAAAAAAAAGAGAAAAAGACCGGAGAGAACCTAAAGCCGAAGCACAACATAGCACCCACGCAGGAGTATTTAAAAGAACAAACAAAAATATACGCGGAGCGCGAACTTAACCTGAAGTTACCAGGACCATAGAAAAATGCATGAGAAGAAATGCAGTCTACTGATTGATGTTTATAACACATCTAGGTCTTTTACGAGACGAGTGCAGAGAAATATCATATTCAAATTGATTTAATGCTTGGATGACAGAGTTACTAGATCTATTGAGTGATGAATAAAAGTTTTTTTGCAATTTTAGCCACATATTCCCTAAAGCTAGGCATGGAAAGTGCATATTTAATTTCGGCGTTTCTAAAATACCATGGGGCATCAACAATCATGCGGATAACCTTGTTTTCAAGCCGTTCTGAAATAATAAAATTGCTTTTGGCTGTAGAGCCCCAGACTGGACTCGCATATGCTATTATCGGACGAAGATAAGCTAAATAGATTAGTGTTTTTAGTTCAATTGTTAGTTTAGAATGTCTGCCCATGACAGAGTAAAATTTACGCAAAACATTATTAAATTTATCGCGCAAGTAGTTAATATGAGCCTTAAATGTTAGTCTTCTATCAAAAATTACACCTAAATACTTAGCTTCTTTAGACCAGGAAATGTTAGTATTAAAAATAGTTATGTTAGGAGGATTATAGACTTTTTCCTGGTAAATAGCACTGCTTCAGTTTTCGCGACATTGAGTTTAATTTTCCATTTTTCTAGCCATGATTCAAGAGTGTTGATGTAGTTTTGTAAGTTTACCTGGATGATGTGTAAATACCTTCCCTGTGTAATAATTGCTGTATCATCAGCGTAGAGTGTCAATTTAATTCTGTGGTCTTGTGGAATGTCATTAGTGAAAATATTGTACAGGAAGGGCCCCAAGATCGATCCCTGAGGAACACCCGCGAGAATCTTGCAGTTTTTAGAATCAGTATTGTTAACAGAAACGATAAAACTTCGATCAGAAAGATAGTTGTAGATAATTTTGATAATGTATGGAGAGTAATTATAGTTAATCATCTTATAAATTAGCCCCTTTATCCAAACCCGATCAAAGGCTTTCGCCACATCGAGGAAAATTACTGCAGTGTCCTGCTTCCATGAAAATCCTTCATTGATGGTTTCAGAGAGGTTGTACAGTTGGTGCGTGGTAGAAAGATCCTGCATAAAACCAAATTGTTGAGATATTAGAATGTTCAGAGCCTTAGATTCATGATTAAGCAGATCAGCAATCACCCGTTCAATAATTTTACTAAAAGTAGAAAGTAAAGAAATCGGTCTATAGCTATGAGGTGAAGTAGGATCTTTGCCCGGTTTTAAAATAGGAAGTACTCTAGCAGTTTTCCATGTTTTTGGAAAGTAATTAAGAGTTAAAATAGCATCTGTTATGTTGCAGATTTGGAGAATGCATTTGAAGGGAATATTTTTAAGCATCTTGTTAGTAATGCAGTCAATACCAGGCGTCTTGCTAATTTTAAGGTTAGAAATAATGTTAATCACTGAAGAGGCTTTAGCGGAAGGAAAGTTACTGTTAGTACTATTATGCCGAGTTAGAAAAGACGCGATGGTGCTTTCAACATCATTATCCACCTGAATATTGTTGGATGGGTTTTCTTGAAATTGATCCTGCAGCGAAGTTGCTAGAATTTCAGCTTTTCGGATGTCAGTAGTAACTTCTTCATTGCTATCCTGTAGTGAATGTATTTTAGACCTTTTCTTACGAAGGTTGCTGCAGAGTTTCCAGATCGAACCATTACATTTGTCTTGCGATAATTCAGATTGAAATTAAAATGAATCTCATGGGAAACTGCTCGTTACAAGTTGACTTAATTTACTCACTTTATCAATTTTTTAAATACTAAAAGATAAGCTGCTTTAATATGCAGTTTACTTTTTCTGTTCCATAGGACTCGCATTGGTAGCAAAGCCCAATATTCAAACTGTAATCCACTTCACGAGAGACAGTGAGATGTATTATCGCTGTTCGTTCTCTGGTCAAATTAAATAATTTCTGTTGAAGGCAAATATCGCTTATAATGTAATACTTACGCTAAAAATATTGCAAGCAATGTAAT
Source organism: Caerostris darwini (assembly GCA_021605075.1). Lineage (NCBI taxonomy): Eukaryota > Metazoa > Arthropoda > Arachnida > Araneae > Araneidae > Caerostris > Caerostris darwini. The sequence continues at coordinate 109,999 of BPLQ01004782.1, forward strand.
ATAGTAGTATGTAATAAAACTCATTTTTGCCATCAACAGAAAACAGCCAGCAACGTGTTTCGCAGAATACGGAGTGATGTGTAATCAAGTTCATAAACTGTTTTAATTTTTGTTTGAATACACATGCAGCGATATTATGGCGATGCAATGCTGTTTGCTGGTAATAGAGAAATATTAATTTCATGCCATTTTGGACTACACGTAAATGTAATGAAAAAGTCTTGTCGGCCGTACGTGCGCACATAGGTCATGGCGTTTTGAATGTATTCTTGAACAAGACGAGGAATTCCAATATATGATGGAACAATATATGCGGTACCGATGTCTTTGATATTAGTTGGTCCATATACATTACCGTCAATAGCATCACGCAAATGTACTCATCAGAATGCAGATTCTCTTGATTATACTTGGAGTTCCTCGCTTTCAAATTTCGCATACATGTGAACGATGTATTGATGAAACAGCTAACGGTATCAGAGAATTGTCTTCATTGGCACGGATCAGCAACCACTCTGCGTAGAAGTTCACCGAGCTCACTTTCTTGTTGCTTTCTGCACCTGAAAAGTATATATAAAAATAATGAAAAAATAAATTAATCGTACAGAGAAAGAAAAAAGTAAATAATGTGTAGATTGCACCTACCGCAGGATTTCTTTGTTTGATGTTCAAATGCTATTATCTTCTTCCGAAAATATCAATGGATATTGTAAAGTGTCGTAAGAATGATGACTGTCTTGAATTGTGTGCACCGTGTGATGATGGTCATGTAGTTGTCCTTTTGCAGTCTGTTTGAAATTGTATTGAACAATTGGAGTAACTGGTTGAGATTTCGGAAAAAAAATTGTTCCAAATTCCCCATAATTTCCCGCCTGTGGTTGTATTGGCAGCTTGCGTCTATTTGTTGCTCCTCGTCACCCATTAAATATATTTACAAAAATTTTGAATCCTCATCAGGTATTGAGATTAAAGAACCATTTTGGTGACAGATACACATGGCCCTGAATCTTAAACGTTGATTCAGAATTGCAACAATTCTCATTCTAAACTATTTTTGTGGCTTTAAATCATATCATTTGGAAGCAATAATTAAATTTATGAATTTTAGGCAAAAACTATTTTGATTGAGATGTTGCTCCTGCCAATAGAGTTTTCAATGATTCTGGCGCGAATTCAATGGTGGCAGTACAACCTTTCAAGACACGTAGCAGAAACCGGCCGATTCTACCCTGTATTTCAATGCATCGCAGGATTGGCATTCTTTGTCCATAGCGCCGAATCACAATTTCTGAATGTAACGAATAGTTCATATCCGACTCGTATTCGAACGCAAGGCATAGAAGTGATGCGCGTGTCAATGCGATTAATGCTTGAAGGCTCTGTATTTCATTTGCTCTGTGTGTGTCCGTGGCTCGTTGAATCGCCTGTCTTTGTCTCAATGCATTAGCTCGAAGGAGTTCGTCGCGTTGCTCTTCAATTTCATTTGCACGTCTGTTTGCAATTTGATCTCTTATATTTGTGTTATCCGTCAATTGATCTTCTGCCGTTCTATATAACCTACGGGTGTAGACTATTTGTCAATTCAGTGTAAGTTGACCAATATTTTCTCCTCGTCCACGAAGAACTGGAATTGTTCATTGCATATACGCAAAACGCAGAAATATAAGTAACTTATATTTGTATTTTATAGATGTTATAGTCCGCTTACTGAACTTACATATTGTTTATTTTCGATTAGCTCTTTCACACCCCATAAAAGTTTATAAACTCATCAACACAAATAATCACTCAAAATAAAAATTTTGTTACTGACTAATTTTTTACAGTTAAATTTTAATCTAAAATTAATAATTTAAAATCTAAAATTTTGTTACAAAATAAAAATGTGTTACTTCCACAATAAAACTACAATAAACTATGGGATTATCGCAATTACAAATTCCCACTGAACTCTAATTAGTGTGTCAAACAAATATGAATTAAAAAGTTTGAGTTTGTCAAGATGACAAACAAAATATTTTGTATGTCTAATTATATATAATGCAATTTGGACATTAGTAAAGTAGGAAATGAAATATATATAAAACAACTTTTTTCCCCTCAAAAGCAACTATATTCAAAAGCACATTACAAATATTATCAATTGCAAATATATTCTTATGCTTCATTTACATTAAACCTATTATTATTCCTAACTTATCAATCTGTTGTAACTACTGTATTAATCCATTATAACTATCGGTTACTAATAACCGGGACTGGTTACAACAACAACATAAATTAACAAACAATTGTTGACATTTCGTCTTCAACTCCACAAATATCAGTTTTGTTGCAAAAAATTGCGAAGCTTGCTTACAAATTTGTAGGCACAGCTAATTTTAACTTCAAATATGCCAAAGAACAAATTATTTTTTAATTGTTTCTGTTTTCATGTGCAAAATGTATAATTTACCGTCTTACAGACTTACAGTCAGATGCAGAGAAACCTTACACCCTCTCATACTTTTTCTCAAAAAAGGTCCGACAAAATCAATGATTTACTCATGGATACTTATCAGACTAAAATTGAAATTTTCTCTTATTTCTGAAAAACAGTTTTACCTTTTGTGTTCAGCTACTTACAGTTCATAATCAAAATCTGAAAATTTTTATTTCTTTTTGAGGGAATTTGGATTTTATTCGGTATTAATCTCCACTAAAATTGGGCTTAGATAGAATTTCCTAATATATAATTATGCTTTCTTTCTAATATAGGAATAACACGGCTTTATTTAATCATTATCAATTTGACATTAGAAAAAAATGAATGAATTAAAGAAAATTTATATGAGTGTAAATAATGCATTTTTCTAAATAATAATATAAAAATGGCCCGGTTTGGTTTATCGTTATACGGTCACCTTGTGCACACGAGGACTAAACAGTTTAAAGTGGATTCCTAACCACTACAAACATCCATTGCACTGCCAGGACTCGAACCCGAAACCTGTGGTATTTAGAGACAGAGAGCTAGCCACTTGACAATCAGGCCCCCTAGTAGATACTGGATTGAAAATACCATATTTTATCCTTATCCAACAAATATTGCAGATTTTTTTTTTATCAGTGATAATCAAATATTTTCCTTAATAGTAATAGTAGCAGTAGTATTGTCGAATAAAAAATTCAATGGCAATTTCGAACCTAAAATATTTTTGATCCTAAATATGATCTGAGTAATTGAAGAACATTCTTTAATAAAATGTTGTAAAAGATAGTAATCTTCTATCATAAATTTTCATAGATACTATTAACGTTGTTACTTACACTTAAAATATCTATTTTGTATTTCCAAACAATAACCAATTTTTGAAGAAACGATTTAGAAGGTAAGTCACTATGAAATCCATCTGTTCTGTTACTTATATTTCTTGCCTCTTCAGATGTAAAAATCCCTCGAATCTTAGAAACTTTCCTCCCTTTTATTGGTAGATTTAGATTTTACTTCAAATATAAAAGCAAAACTTTTTTTTTTATTTGATGGCAAGTTGACAGTTAAGATAATGAAATGAACTGAAGCAAATTTGCTATCAGTCAGGAAAGATACACGAGTGTATTTAAAGGATTTACTTCATACCAATGCAGAAATCGCATCTATTCTCATCGTTTTATTTCTCATTGCATTAATAAACAGTTTCTTTTTATCCTGTGAATCGAGGACTAAAAGCAATGGCGGAACTTGTTGGCTCAACTGCAGAAAAGAATTCACTTTTGTGTGGTGTTTGCGGAAAAAGATTTTCAGAGAAATGGAAGTTGAATCTGCATTCGCTTTGCAATTCAGGAGAAAGGCCTCACGTGTGTGGCGTGTGCAATAAAATATTTCTTACTAAAAGTAATTTTAAGACGCACTTACTAATTCACGAGGGACTGAAATCGCACGGGTGCGAAACATGTAATAAAACTTTCTGTCGAAAGGGTAACCTAAAACTTCACATGGTTACTCATGTGAAAGAAAAGCCTCATGCGTGTCCTGTGTGTGGAAAGGGTTTTGCTGACGCATCTAATTTAAAGAAACACCTGAGGACTCACACGAATGAGAAACCTCATTCGTGTGAAGTGTGCAACAAGGAATTTTCTGACAAGTCAAATTTACAGAAACATTACCGCGTCCACACTGGTGAGAAACCATATGTGTGCGATTTATGTCAGAAACGGTTTTCTCGAAAATATAATTTAACTGCTCATTTGACTACTCATTCCGAAGAAAAACCCTTTAGTTGTACTGTATGTCATGAACGATTTCCTCATAAAAAGTTTTTATCACGTCACTCATACAAAACAAAGGAGTCAAAATTTATTATGAAAACTTTCCGTCAAAATAGACAATGTCTTTTAAAAATGAGACTCATAACTGATTTTAGTTTCACGACACATACGGAGATATTAATTATTTGTATGCATTTCATTTCGAGTATTGGATTAAATTTGTTGTGGATCAATGTTATTTTTAATCTTTATGTATATTTTAATTTTTGCTTTGCGCTGTTGAATATGTATTAAAGGAAGTATTTTATGTTTTCTAAAGTGTGTGAATGATTAAGAATAAACAAGCAGTTCCCTCTGTATAAATCCAAAAGTTTTCTTCGCCATATTTGCAGAATTGTATAGCAATTTAACTTCAGCAGGTTTTAATTAACTTAATCTTTTAAATATCGATATTTAAGGTGCGTGATTTTATGTATGTATTTTTATATATAATATGCATATAATTGCATTTTAAAACTTAAGCTTTACTTATATTAATATAACATTCATAAATGTAACATTTTTAAAATTAGATTTTAATTAATTAAGGGCTTTTATGTATTACTACTAGATATTTAAAGTACATTTTTTATACAAATTATTTGAATAAATATGAACTAATAATTTACTTTTCCGTAAATTCCTTTAAATTATGTGATAAATCTTTTTAGAGGATATCTTAAAATTGTCTGATGAAATATTGTATTTTCCCCTTAATATTATGAATCGTAATATCTGTAAATGTGTGTAAAAAAACGTTTCAATTAAAGATATTTATTGATTTCATGATTCTATATTTTCTTCAACGTTCGTTAAAATACTTTTAATGGAAATTACAATTGCTTCTCTAATCAGTGTAAAAAGTGTGGTTTCTGCATTAAACGTTCAAATGTTTACGGCAGGAAAAAGCCTTTTTATTGAATCTTTATAAATTCGATTGACTTCATATCTGAATCTGCGCGGCACACGTCCAGTGGAATGAATAACTGGATTAAGGGAATAAATTGTTGATGTCAAATCGATGCTCTTGTAATACAGAACATAATGTTCGGACATACCTGTAAGCTTCTACCTATGCAGAGATTACTACGGCGATTATCTCATGTTGCCCTTCTTTGCCACTGCGGAATTAGCATTTGCAAAATATCTTAACCAATACTTTAAAATGACAACATATTTTTAAAAAATGAAAAAGAGGGGTAAATATTATTACATAATTGCAAAGAATACTTTGTAGCGAAATGGGTTCAAATATATTAAAATATGAATCAATAGTTTGCTGGGTCAAAAAATCTTCAGTTTATATCTATATGTAAAGTAATCAAGTGATTTAATCCGATATACATTATATTTGCTAATATATATACATACTACATTCGCTAATATATATGTAGATTTAAGCCGCTTGTAAAAGATGCATCCCGGCCGAATCTACAGTTTTGTTAGACTTCTCTACCAGTCTAACAGTAGCTTGACTTTTGCAGTGGGTGTCTAGGGTATTTGACAGACAAAACGCAGTAACGGGACGTTACTTTAACTAAAGCCATTTATTCCTACGATATTTTACAATGATATTTACATTAATTGTTAAACATTCACAACCATTTTCTACCGCAGCTTGACGCAACCTCTCCCATGTCAGCTAGCACTCTCTTCCGCTCCCATCTTCCGCTCCCATCTTTTCTAATCCACGGGGACCTGTTCACTTCTCGTGGGGTCAGAGTTCAAAGTTCAATACACCCCCACGTTGTAAACAGACTCTGTCAAAGACAAGCAAGTGTCGCTATCTGGTGATTACGACACCAACAAATCCTATATATATATATATATTTTGGCGTCCCGGCGATAACATGAATGTTTGTAGTGGTTTGGAATCGAATTTAAACAGTAGGTCTCGGTATAATATGACTGTAGAGAGTTGGCCATAGGACAGAAAAGCCTATACAAAAAAAAAAAAAAAAAAAGAAGAAAAACAAAAAAATTCGTCATATAAAAAAAGAAAAAACAATCCTCATATTTCGGAATCTGTCAGAAGGCAGACAGCGTGTGCGCAGCAAGAGGATGTTGCGCCATTGAAGAAGAATTTTTACTGAACGTACGCTCACCTTCACTCAGATAAAAAATTATAACTTACAACCTGGTGTTATGAGATTTCCAATTCAAGGAAGCTTTCAGTTTTCCATAGTTTGTTAAGTTCAAGTTCTATGTTGCAGTTGTTCTTTAATATCATCAGGATTCCTGCAGGCAGAACCTAAATTAAAAATCTCCAAATAAAATATTATATATTAAATCGCTTTAAAGGATATTTTATCATGGATACTTATCAGGCAAAATTCAAAATTTTTCCTTTATTTATTTAAAACGGTTTTAACTTTTCTGCTCAGTAATTTAGAAAGATAATCAACGTCAGAAAATTTTAAATTTATTTTGAGGGAATTTGGATTTCATTCGATATTCACCTCCGCTCAAATTATGCTGGGATAGAATTTATTTTGTAAATATATGAGTAAAATGGGGGGTTTTTTTTAGCGTTATCATTTTTAAGAAATTTTTATTATTAGAGAGAAAATTTATGTGAGTGTAAATAATGCATGTTCTTAATAATGGTATAAAAATGGTTTCCTTTCTTATTTTAGAAGATACATGAAGGCATATGTCATATTTCCTGCTTCATTAAACCAAACTTACATATTTATTATTTTTTTATATCTGCCACAATCTAACTTTTTTTCGAATAGTAGTAGCAATAATGTCGAATATAAAATTGAAGGGCAATCTTGTTGTAGATTTTCCCCCAAAAAACATATTTTGATCCAAAATATGATCTGGGGAATTGAAGAGTATTCTTATATAAAACGTTTTCAAAGTTTATAACCTACAATCATAAATTTGCATAGACAGTATTAGCGCTGTTACTTATACTCAAAATATCAATTTCGCATCTCCAAACATTAAACATTCAGAGGTTTCCTGCGACCTGTTTTTATGTTCATGCCCCTGTCATCCGTTTTGAATCTGCTTGCACTGTGAAGTCAAAGATTTGTAAATCTATGCCCTAACTCATTTACAATGCCGAACAGATTAATTTTCTAGAGCAGTCATCCTATCTGACTCTAAGGGAGCACTACTGCCAATCAATTCCCTCCTCGCACCTCCATCTACTTCCATCGAAAAATTCCTCTCTTGTCTTGAAGACCTTGCCTCAAAGGGCAAGGATAACGTTCTGCCGTGGATCCCAGGCCATTGTGGAATTCTGCATAATGAGAAGGCAACAAAAGGCTTGACAAAAAAGGAACAGCCATCAACCAAACTTTTTGTAAACTCTCTTTTCCCTCTATGAAACTGATGATCCGAGACTATTTCCGGAACACTCTATCTGATAATCTCCGTGAAGGCAACCCACCTTAAAGATGGTTTAACTTTATTCTAAACATCCCTGTTGAGTCCAGGTATAATGCAGCTGCCCTTTTCAGACTCGTGAGTGGCCAGGAGTAGTTGGCTAAAGACATTTTCCAATGAGAATATTAGAAAGCCCAAAATGCATGCTCTGTAATCTGGGGAAATCATGCATTCATCCCACCTTGCTGTCTGCCCTGCACTTGTTTCCTCTATTGTGTATGGTCGTTACTGGGAGGCTAGTGCCCTTATGGACTAAACATGACACTATGTGATTTCCTTCGTTTCTCGTTGCTGTTGTTTTTATATTTCTCTTTTTATTTTATTGCTTAGTGTAGCCTGCGATTGAAAATAAAAAAAACATTAAAAAATATTTCACGAAATGACTAGAAGGAGAACCACAATGAGTTAACTCTGCTCTGCGGCTTAACTTTTATGCCACGTCAGAGGTAAAAATCCCTCGAATCTTAGAATCCTTATTCCCTTTTTTGTGACAGATTTAGATTTTACTTGGAATTCATCTCCTCTAAAACATATATAGAAGAATTACTTTTTCAAACATAGAAGCATTAGGCTTTTTTTATTTGTTGCCAATTTGACAGTTATGATAATGAAATGAACTGAAGAAAATTTACTGTCTCTTAGTAATGATACACGAGTGTATTTAAAGCATACATTTCATACTAATGAAAAAATCACATTTATTCTCATCTTATTAGAAATTTTTTTTTGTCATACCGTGAATCGAGGATTAAAATCAATGGCGGCACTTGGTGGCTCAACTGCAGAACAGAACTCACTTTTGTGTGGTATTTGTGGAAAACTAAATTTGTGGATTTTCTAAAAAATGGAAGTTGAATCTGCATTCACTTTGCCATTCAGGAGAAAGGCCTCATGCGTGTGACGTGTGCAATAAAAAATTTCTTAATAAGAGTAATTTTAAGAGGCACTTACTAATTCACAGTGGACAGAAATCGCACGAATGCGAACGATGTAATAAAACTTTCAGTCAAAAGGGTAATCTAAAAGTTCACATGGTTACTCATACGAAAGAAAAGCCTCATGAGTGCCCTCTATGTGGAAAAGGTTTTGCACAGACATCACATTTATTATAGATAGTATTATCTGTAAATATAGGTAATAAAATGTTTTAAATAAAGACATTTACTAATTTTTTGATTCTATTTTTTTTTCAACGTTTGTTAAAGTACTTCCAATTAGAAATTACAACTGATTGACTTGTTTGTATGAAAAGTTAGATTTCTGCATTAAATTTCAAATTTTTAAGGCAGAAAAATGCCGAACTTGATGAACTTCATATCCGAATACCTGCAATCCCCGTCCAGTGAAATAAATAATTGGATTAAAGAATTAAATTGACGGTGTCGCATTGATGCATTTGCAATACAGAACATAACGTTTGGATTACCTGAAAGCGTCTGCCTGCGCAGAGCGGAATTTTTCAATTATCTGCTGTTGTCCTCCTCTGCTAAAGCGTGGAGGAGTATCGACCATTAATAAGGCATCTGCATTACCGTGTCTTTATGTTGTATATTTTTCTCACGAATATATCTGTTGTCTAGCGTTTTCCACCATCTTTTATTCCACGGATTTTTTGGCAGATGAAAGGCCGCGGAACTTCTTTTAAAATTAATATTTTTCTATGCGTTAAGCTAAATGAAATTAGAAGAAATCAACAAAACAAAACATGTAAAACTACTGTAATACATATTAACTTTTTTTATTTTGTATCTTACTTTTATTTTTTATTAGTATTTTTATCTTTTTTTTTGAATACCATTTAACTTGAATTTTTTGAAACTTTATCTTGTATTTCCACTAACATTAATTAAGCAGCCAATTAAAATTTAAGGCATATTTATGAATTAAGATGAGGAGGTTTAAGGGGTATGTCCCCCTGTTGGTACTCCGTAATCGGTACGCCAGTTGCCAGTTGCCACATATGTGTTTCTGTAAGATCATTTAGTGGCAATAAAATCTTGTGTATAAATTTGAAAATTTGTTTTTTCTTCATACGAATTCAGAATTTTAAACCTAGAACGTAAAAGCTGGCACTTAACTGGCCATGTTCTGCATAAGACAGCAATCTACTTTTAAATTTGAAGACTCCATCACCTCCATTCCTGCAATTGGATGTGAACATCTGTTCTTGCGTTGCACGAAACTCCAGCAGTGCAGAGACTTGTTAAAGCGAACTTTAAAAAAAGTTCATCTGTTTTCTGGTTTGCAATTTTATCTAACCCTGTCAAGTGCATTGATAATTTAGTCTTTTTCTTGGTATAAGGATTTTTGAAGTAATATTATATTTAGAGATTCTTGGGAGCGCACTAGGATGGTGGGGGTGTACTAAAGTATTTTATTGAACACTGTATAGTATCGAATGCCGTAAATAAGAAGTAATACAAGATTTTAAAAAAAAAGTGATTGTTCATCGAATAGTTGAATAACCATTATTTTAATAAGACAGTTTAAATAGGGAAATTATACATAATGCTCACATATTTTTGTGTTATTATAAGGATTAAAGTAATCTGTTTTCAAAATGCTTTTGTTGTGTTTATAAAAAAATGTGTTACATTATTTGATTTAAGTTAGATACAGCCTGGAATAATATGTTTTTTTCTTTCATACAAAATATTTGCGTTATTGCAGAAAAATGTCTTTAATGACGAACAAAGTAGTTTAACCGAATTCAAGGTTCAATGTTCTATTATCTGAGATATCATCTACACACCATGAATATGCGCGTACAAGAGCCTTTCGACCTCATTAATAATTTTTCTCATTTCAAATATGCCACTAAGTTTTCGAAATGTATAAAATAATTCCGTAATTAGTTTTAGCTAATTTCGTTCAAATAATTTCCCCATAATCTTTTAAATCTGTTGTTATTAATTCTTATCCCACTTGGTAGACAGCAATATCTAAACCAAGAATATAAGTGGAGAAAAAAGCAGGGGGCAGCTTCTGTTTGTTGGAATATCCGTAAGGTATATTTGATTTGTTTGTCGCTCTACCGTACAGACTTTAGACAAATTAGCTCGGGACCTACAGTTTAACGTGGATTTCGAACCACAAACAAACATTCATGCCACCGCCTAGAGTAGAACCCGAAACCTATGTCACCGAGCGCTAGTCACTCGGCCATCCGGCCCGTTTTTTAAATCAACCTTTATTTATAGCTTGATGAAGTTTCACGATGGCTTTATAGATGGCATAAGTAGTACACTTACCTATGTAAATAGAGATACTAAATACGATAAAGCGACAAGTTGCTGTTCGTGGCATAAATAAGTAGGGCATACTAGTCAGCAACATTTACCATTCTCGAAAACAAAAGTTCGTCGCATATGCACTATTTAACCGCGAATGTTCAGAGCATACATAATGTTCAACCACAAAAGTTTCAGGCATATATAATGTTTAATAGCATGCATGCAAATAAAATCTCGCGTCCTACATCATGTTCTACAGAAAAAGTTCATGACGCAAATAACGTTCAACGACACAATGTATGACGCATAAAATGTTCGTGGTATGCTTAATGTTAAACATCAAAATTTCTTGGCAAAATTAATGTTCAACAAAAAAAGACTTTCGTGCTTTTATGTTAAGTTTTTTTTTTTTTTTTTTTTTTGCCATAAAAAAATAAAATAGTACAAAAAATAAACATCCAATTTTATTATTATTATTTTTTTTGGCACAAACATGCACTGAACCTATGTAATGATAAAAATATTCGACAAAATATTTTATCATTCTAATAACCACATAGGTGCTACATAGGCCGGATCTTGTGCTCGGTGCCGCAGGCATAGGATTCGAGTACCGGTGATGCCATGAATGTTTGTATTGGTTCCGAATCGAATTTAAACCGTAGGTCCCGGTCAAATGTGACTGTAGAGCATTGGGCTGAAGAGCCTATCCCATAAAAAGAAAAAAATTATCATATTTCTGATCTGCGAGAAGGCAGACAGCCTTTATCCAGCAAGAGGATGTTGCGCCATTGAAGAAGAATGCTTACATAAACGTGTACTTTTACGTACGCTCACCTTTACTTAGCGAAAAAAGAATAACTTACAACCTGGTGTTATGAGATTGGCAATACAAGGAAGTTTTCAGTTTTACATAGGTTGTTCAGTTGAAGTTCTGTGTTGCAGTTGTTCTTTAATTTGATCTGTATTACTGCAGGAAGAGCCTAAATTAAAAGTCCTGAAACAAAATATTTTATATTAAATTGCTTTAAAGGGTATTTAATCATGGATGCTTATCAGACAAAAACAAAACTGAGTTTTACTTTTTCTGTTCAATTATTTGCACTTCATAGCAAGATAAAAAAAGTCTGAAAATTTTGAATTCATTTTGTGGGATTTTATTCGATATTAATCGCCATTAAAATTATGCTGGGGTAGAAAAAATAAGGAAGCATTACGCTGTTTTTATTTGTTGCCAATTTGACAGTTATGATAATGAAATGAAATGAAGAAAATTTGCTGTCACTTAGGAAAGATACACGAGTGTATATAAAGGATACATTTCATAGCAATGTAAAAATCGCATCTACTCTTATGTTATTAGGAGAAAAAAATTTTCATACCCTGAATCGAGGATTAAAAGTAATGGCGGAACTGGGTGGCTCAACTGCAAAAAAGAACTCACTTTTGTGTGGTGTTTGCGGAAAGCGATTTTCGGCGAAACGGAAGTTGAATCTGCATTCGCTTTGCCATTCAGGAGAAAGGCCTCATGCGTGTGACGTGTGCAATAAAAAATTTCTTAATAAGAGTAATTTTAAGAGGCACTTACTAATTCACAGTGGACAGAAATCGCACGAATGCGAACGATGTAATAAAACTTTCAGTCAAAAGGGTAATCTAAAAGTTCACATGGTTACTCATACGAAAGAAAAGCCTCATGAGTGCCCTCTATGTGGAAAAGGTTTTGCACAGACATCACATTTAAAGACGCACCTGAGGACTCACACGAAAGAGAAGCCTTATTCGTGTGAATTGTGCAACAAGGCATTTTCTGAGAAGTCAATTTTACAGAAACATTACCGCATCCACACTGGAGAGAAACTGCACGTGTGTGATATCTGTCAGAAAGGCTTTTCCAGAAAATGTAGTTTAACTGTTCATCTGCCTATTCATTCCGCAGAAAAACCTTTTGCCTGTGCCATGTGTCATAAACGATTTTCTTATAAAAGCTCTTTATCATATCACGAGAGAACTCATGAAAAATAAAGGTGCAAAAGTTTAACCTGAGGTCGATTAAGAATGAACGACGAGCAGCTTCTTCTGTATAAATCCGAAAGTTGACTAAGCCATACTTGCAGAATTATATTGCAATATAATTTCAGTTTTTTTTTTTTTTTTTTTTTTTTACATATTCTTTTGAATATGCATAATTTATGTGTGTGATTTTATGTATATAATCTTAGATATAATATGTATATAAGTGCATTTTTAAACTTAAGATTCACTTTTATGAATATAAGGTTCTTAATTTTACTATTTACTAATTTTAAAATGAGATTTTAATCATTTAGTGTCTTTTATGTATGACTATTAAATATTTAAGGTATATTTTATATCATAATATTTAAATAAATATGAACTAATAATTTACTTTTCGTGTAAATCATATAAATTATTGGACAAATCTTTTCAGAGGATATCTTAATTTTCTGTAGAAATATTGTACTTCTGCATCATTATTACAAATTTTATTATCTATAAATGTGTGTACAAATATTTTAATTAAAGACATTTACTAATTTTTTGATTCTATTGTTTTGTTCAACATTTGTCAAAATACTTTCAATGGAAATTTCAATTGCTTCATGAACTTGGGTGAAAAGTGCTGTGTCTGCATTAAAAACTCAACTGTTTATGACAAAAAAATGCTGTTTTATTGCATCTTTATATGCCTGATTTACATATCTGAATCTGTACAATACACGCCTAGAACAATGAAAAACACAATGAAATAAAATGTCTTTGTCACACTAATGCACTTGCAGTACAGAACCTAACGTTTGGAATAACTGAAAGCTTCAATCTTCCACAGCGTAATTCGGCTGTTAGCCCCCCTCTGCAAAGCATGGATTATTGTTCTTTAATAGGATATCTGCATTAATGTGTCTTACATAGACACATAAAATTTTTTGTGAATTTACTCTTAAAGAACCTATTCAATTTAAAATTCGAAAATCATAATTTTCATGTAATTTAACATTCTATATTTGTACATGTTTATGACAACAATGTCTGAAAAAAAATATATTCTAATTACTAAATTCAATTTAAGCCTTTCATCATCTAATTGTGAATTAAAAAAAAATGAAATTTACATTAAATAATAAACACATTTATTCCAAAGATAAATATTAATTATTGAAACATAAAAAAAAATGAATTAGAAGATTAACTAAAAATTATTCTCAAATATATAAAGAGCTGGAATGAAAAATTACGAGTTTTATGAAATTAAAATGTAATTATTTTTTTTTTTTTTACTTTTGCTAATGCACATTTTGATGGAGAAAAAAACTTCACTTCGCTTAATCTGTAGTTATACAAACAAAAGAAGCGCAAAAACCTCTTACTCTTCATTTAATAATTGTGAATACATAAAATGTTTTAAGAAAAATTGTAAGTTTCATGTGGATTAATAATTTCTACAGGAGTCATTTAATTTCTTTGCAATTGGTAATAACATGTATTCGACTTTGAAAAATAGGTTCGCGCTATCCACTTTAGTGTTACTTGCCACCAGATTTCATCTTAGATACCGTTCAAATGATATCCATGAAAATGAGTATGCACATATATTGGAAGATGGAGGATAGTTTCGCGATATGTAATTTTCTACGATGCATTTTTTTTTTTTGGCAGGACAATGCATGCTGGTTTCTGCTAGTATCATTATATAATATGCGTATGAATGAACGTTTTTACATTGATTTTCGTACATTTTCATATTTTACGTACATTTTCATTGATTTTTTAATTCATTAACCTTCGTAATATGTTTCAGGTTAAAATATCATATAATTATTTTATTTTGTAGGGAAAAAATTGAGTTCTTATAAATTATAACTAAAATTAAAAATAAAAAATAAAATATACGACTTATTCGGAGGAGGACTCCAATTCTTTTCTGCTCGCTTCTCCACTGCAAACACAGGCTCCAGATTCGAGTCCTGGCGGTGGCAGGGATGTTTGTGAGTGGTTCAGAATCCACATTAAACTGAAGATCTCGGTCTATTTAGCCCTCGTGTGCACAAAATGACCGTACAGCGGCAAACCAAACCCAACTCCACTGCAAAGAAAAATTTCGATTAAAATCGTTGAATAGCGAAACAAAAAGAAAGTTTAATAGTAATTTGACCCAAAATTTCTTAGTCAGAAATCTCACGAGCTATTCCATGAATTTTATATAAATTAAATATATTTTTAAAATTGTATATTTATAATTGTTAATTACGGAAATAGAAATTTAAATAGCCGAAAGTATTTATTTACTCTGAACATGAAATAGATAGATGTTAGAAGTCGTCTATTGAATATCAAGTTGTTTTTTTTGAACTGAAAAACCACGCTTCGAAATTTGAAAATAAAAATAGTTAACAAAAAATAATTTTTAAGTTTGAGCTGTCTGATAAATAGAAAAAAGGCTTTCGTTTCATTCACAAATTGAAAATTAAAATTGATTTGAAAAAAAAAATGGTAATTATCATTCTTGTGGATCTTGGATATGGGCGTGCAAATACAACGGAAACCCTAAATGAGTGAAAAATGTTTCATTTTATGATTCATATAGGGGCCTGAATGGCCGAGTGGCTGGCTCTCGGTACCACAGGTTTCGGATTCGAGTCCCGGCGGTGCCATGGATGTGTGTAGTGATTCGGAATCCACTTTAAACCGTAGGTCCCGGTCCTAATAGGATCGTAGAGCGTTGCGGGGCATTGTTACTCTGCGTCCGTATCTTCAAGTTACACGTGCCCCCTGGGTAATGCAAAGTGAGTAACGTCTGTGCAGCGCTTGCCTTAAGGCATCCAAGACCAAGCTGTCTAAGGGTTTGTCAGCTGCATTAGAAAGAAAAAAACTGTATTTAAGATATGAATCATTTTTTTTTTGTTCTAATGCATCTGGCAAACACAGGGTTTGTCAGCTGCATTAAGAAAGAAAAAAAATGTATTTAAGATATGAATCATTTTTTTTTGTTCTAATGCATCTGGCAAACACTTAGACAGCTTGGTCTTGGATGCCTTAAGGCAAGCGCTGCACAGACGTTACTCACTTTGCATTACCCAGGGGGCACGTGTAACTTGAAGATAAGCCACGGAGATCGCTAGCCACTCGGCCATTATATTACATTACAATACATTAATAATATTAAAAAATACAATCATTCCGCTGCTTCACCACTACTAACGTACGAACATTTTTTAGGATCTATAAAATATGCATATTACAAATATGCATATTTCATACTGGATGTGAAAAGTTTATACCATCAATAAGAATTAAAATATGTCCTGAAATTCAATATGTTTTGAGATGTGTTCAATATAAGGTTAAAAAATCTTATGCTTAAGAGAGAAAATATTTTCTCTTCAAATCAAAAAATACGAATAGCTTTCATAAAATCACTATAAATTTATAAACGCTCAGTAGTATGGCCTATTTGCTAGTGTTTTTCGTGAACTATTATTCAAAATGGTACACAATTGCACTCCAGAAATGCATTGAAGAAGCAGAAAAATCCATAAATTAAGGGTGAAAGATTGTTCAGTGCTTTTTAATAAACCCATCACTGAACAGATTTTTTTCCTGAAAAAATTGTTATGCACACAGAATAAGTTCCATATTTCAAAAAAATATTTTAAAAGATATTCAACAATCATTCACGTAATGGCTGTAGAAAAAGTTTTGGGTTTTAGGAAGCAAATCATGCAACAAAGAGAAGCGCATTGTTCTAATGTAACATTCATCATCATGATTGGCGCAACAGCCCCATGGTGGGCCAAGGCAGTCTGTCTACTGACAGATTTCGAAACATGAGGTGTCTTATTTTTACGAGGTAGAGTTGTCAGCCCTACGCCCAACTCTCTACAGTCATGCTAGACCAAGACCTACAGTTTAAAGTGGATTCTGAACCACTACAAACATCCATGGCACCGCCAGGACTCGAACCCGAAACCTGTGGTACCGAGCACCAGAGCACTAGCCACTCGGTTATTCAGACACCCAGTTAATGTAATATTACGCGGGCTAAATATTTTCAGTAAGAGTTGTGATCCAATTATTTTGGGTACTAAAAATCTAGGTTGCAAATAATCGCCTTTATTTCATTGAAACCCGGGTTTCAATGAAAGAAAGGCGATTGAGTGTTCAAAATGCTTCTTCTGCTTTACGTTCAACGCAGTTGTTATCTGTGGAATGTTCCTCTCCGCAATTAGTACATTTAGGAACTTCAACTAAAGAGGTATCTGCTGATGGTGTTGGGCGCTGCAGATTCATATTTATCAGGATTTTTACAACAATTAGTGGGATGTGTAAAGAAGAAACATTACCGACACTGTCGGAGTTTATCACGAAACGACGATACTCTTGTTGTGCAAGCCGTAACCAGGCGTATTGTGATAATACTGTTTCTAAAATAAATTCTAACACCAGTATGAATAAGGCAGACTCAACTCGTTTTCCATAAAATTCCAGAGTCCCATTACTCTAAAACTGTATTCTTCTTCCAGTTCTTTTGCGAGATCAACCAGGTGTATATCGTTGGATATGTTGTGTAATAGAAAGCAAGAGTGGATTTTTTTTCTAGGTAAAGCAATGCAGATATTGGAATGCTCATAAGAGCCTTCCTAATTGCCAATTCACGAGTTGTGTCAAAAAATCGGAAGACATGAGTAATGTATCCTGTCTGGGGATGCTCATATAATCCATGTGTTTTAGAGTAGTTATTTTGGAGGAAAGGTTGTCATTCAGTACTTTAGGATGTGCTTTGGGAATGGTGCCATTACTTGAACTCGGAATTGCAGTCACGGATAGTGCACCATGTTGAAATTGGATCTGTAGATAGAAGTTAACTTTAAATTGGATATTTTTGATAGGACCAGACTCCATGATTTTTGAGTTTATAGAGGTAAATTGGAGGAACACTTGTGAAAATGGTAGAACTTCATTGACCTACACTGAACAGCAAAACAAAATAAACAAGTGAATAACAAATAGAATCGAAAGTAAAAGTGTAAAAATATGAAATATAAATAATATTACTTATATATAACTGACTAAACAAATTGCATAAAGAAGAATAAAAATACAAAAAAGAATACGCTCATATATGGATAAACTGAGAAATAAAGCGGCTAGTGTTAACTAAGGGGCATGATGACCGTGTGAGTAGCTTTCTGGTGCTCGGCGCTACCGGTTTCTGGTTCGAGTCTCAGCGGTGCCATGGATATTTGTAAGGGTTCGGAATTCACTTTAATCAGTATGTTCCGGTCTAATATGACTGTTGGACGTAGAGTTGACAAATCTACTCCGTAAAAAGAACAAAATCTTAAGCTTCGGAAGAAAGTCAGAAAGCACACGGCCTTGCTCCACCATGAGACGGTTGCAACATTGAAGAAAAATGTTTACTAAATCGTAAGTTCACCTTTATTCATCGAAAAAAGAGTAACTTATAAACTGGTGTTATGAGATTTCCAATACAAGGAAGCTTTTAGTTTTTCATCGCCTTTTAAGCTTTTATTCTGTGTTGCAGTTGTTCTTTAATATGATCGGGATTACAGCAGGTAGAGCCTAATTTAAAAACCTTCAAACAAAATATTTTATATTAAATTGCTTTAAAAGATATTTAATAATTGATACGTATGAAACAAAAATAAAAATTTTCTTTTATTTATGAAAAACTGTTTTACCTTTTTTGTTCAGTTATATACACTTCTTAATATGATAATTTTTTTTTCTAATGCAGCTGACAAACACTTAGACAGCTGTCTTGGATGCCTTAAGGCAAGCGGTGCACAGACGTTACTCACTTAGCACTACCCAGGGGGCGCGTGTAACTTGAAGATAAGCCACAGACGTGGAGTAACAATGCCCCCGCAACGCTCTACGATCCTATTAGACCAGGACCTACGGTTTAAAGTGGATTCCAAATCACTACAAACATCCATGTCACCGTCGGGTCTCGAACCCAAAACCTACGGTACCAAGCGCCAGAACGTTAGCCACTCAGCCATTAGGCCCCCTAATATGATAATCAATGTCTGAAAATTTTGAATTCCTTTTGAGGAAATTTGGATTTTATTCTGTATTAATCTCCGGTAAAATTATGCCTGGATAGGATTTCTTTTCCAGATATAAGAAAAACTGTTTTATTTAATCGGTATCATTTTTAACAATTGAGAAAAAAACTAAAGAATTTTTTTTTTATTATTTGACAGAAAAAATAGATAGTGCAAATAATGCATTTTTTTAATAATAATATAAAAAGGGCGTCCTTTTCTTATTTAGTAGATACAGGAGGGTAAATACCATATTTTTTTTCTCATCCAACCAACCTTACAGATTTTTTTTTATCCGCCATAATCAAGCATTTTTCCTAATTGTAGTACTAATAATGCTGAATATAAAATTCAATGGCAATCTTCTTGCAGAATTTCAATCCTAAAAAAATTTTGATCCACAATATGATTTGGGTAATTGAAGAATACTCTTAAAGAAAATACTGTGAAAGATTATAATCTTCTCTAAATTTTCATAGACAGTATTAACG
The DNA here is from genome assembly GCA_021605075.1 of Caerostris darwini. Taxonomy (NCBI): domain Eukaryota; kingdom Metazoa; phylum Arthropoda; class Arachnida; order Araneae; family Araneidae; genus Caerostris; species Caerostris darwini. The sequence continues at coordinate 129,499 of BPLQ01004782.1, forward strand.
CTATTACTTATACTCAAGATGTCAATTTAGTATTTCCAAACATTAAACATTCAGAGGTTTCCTGCTATCTGTTTTCTTTTGGTGCCCTTGCCATTCATTTTGCATCTGCTTAGGACGGTGAAGTCGATGCTTTAGGTATTATCTTAACTGAGTTGCAATGTCGATGCAGTGCTTCTGTCTGACTCTAAGTCAGCACTTTTGCCAATCAATTCCAATGAATTAGGCACCTCGGTCTACTTCCATCTAAAAATGCATAAACCTGTTTTCTGTTTTTGCCCCTGTTGGCCGTCTTAGATCTGCTTACATGGTGCAGTCAAAGATTTACGTAATGGTTGGACTCAATTGCAATGCCGAACTGAACAATTTTCTAGAGCAGTCCTTCTATCTAACTTTAAGGCAGCACTACTGGCAAACAGTTTCTCCCTCGCACCTCAGTCTACTTCCATCGAAAATTGCATCTCTTGTCTTGAAGACCTTGCATCAAAGGGTAAGGATAACGTTCTGAACTGGATCCCAGACCATTGAGAGATCCTGGGTAATGGGAAGTCGGATTCTCTTGCCAAAAAAAGGAAAAATCATCATCAAAACGTTTTTAAAGACATCTCCTTTAACTCGACGAAATGGATGATCCAAGTTTTTCCGGAACACTCTATCTGATAATTTCCGTGAAGGCAACTCATCTAAAACCTGCTTGAACTTTATTCTTAGCATCTTTGATCTGGCAACTGGCAACTGGCGTACCGATTACGGAGTACCAACAGGGGGAGATACCCCTTAAACCTCCTCATCTTAATTCATAAATATGCTTTAAATTTTAATTGGCTGCTTAATTAATGTTAGTGGGAATACAAGATAAAATTTCTAAAAATTCAAGTTAAATGGTGCTAAAAAAAAAAGATAAAAATACTAATAATAAATAAAAGTAAGATACAAAATAAAAGAAGTTAAAATTAAATTTAAATTCAGTACAATTAGGGACCAGTTGTCGATGCCAAAATAATTAAAATAAACATAGTCCTATAGACTCATTGAAGCAAGTACACAGGGATTATGCTGAACGGTGAGAGCAGTTGAAGATTGATGCTGAAAAGTAAATAATTATCCACACACAAAAAAAAAAGGCCATAATCAGGACCGTATTTTTAATATTTTTCATTTTATAATTTTTGTTTTTATTTTATTGGTTTTATTCCATCCTTTTATTTTCCTAACAAAAAAAAAGGGGTAAAAAAGCGTACAATAAAAACCTAACTATTCACTAGCCGTTAAGAAAGGATTGTGGTGCGCATCGTAGCATAAATATAAAAATAGTGAATTGAGCTGAGTGCCGGATTCAAACCCTCAACCTTACGGTCGGGAGTCCGTCACCTTACCTCTGCGCCAATTCGGTTTGTTTACAAATAGAGCCGCGAAAACTTTTAAAGCCAAACGACTCCTCAGATACACAGTGAGCTAACTAGTCTCAGTGGACGTAAGATTACAACATTAAATCCACTCCGTTACCTGAACTCGCGATCGCTTGTTCAGAATAACAGCCATGATGTTCTTAACTCTGTGGTCGTATATCACATATCTTAATATATCACATTTGTATACACTTCTTATATCACATATCTTAATATATCACATTTGGTATTCACATTTGTATACACTTCTTATATCACATATCTTCCTATATCACATTTGGTATTACATTTGTATACACTTCTTATATCACATATCTTCCTATATCAAATTTGGTATTCAGATTTGTATACACTTCTTATACCACATATCTTCCAATATAAAATTTGGTATTCACATTTGCATACACTTCTTATATCACATATATTCCTATATCACATTTGGTATTACATTTGTATACACTTCTTATATCACATATCTTCCTATATCAAATTTGGTATTCAGATTTGTATACACTTCTTATACCACATATCTTCCAATATAAAATTTGGTATTCACATTTGCATACACTTCTTATATCACATATCTTCCTATATCACATTTGGTATTACATTTGTATACACTTCTTATATCACATATCTTCCTATATCAAATTTGGTATTCAGATTTGTATACACTTCTTATACCACATATCTTCCAATATAAAATTTGGTATTCACATTTGCATACACTTCTTATATCACATATCTTCCTATATCACATTTGGTATTACATTTGTATACACTTCTTATATCACATATCTTCCTATATCAAATTTGGTATTCAGATTTGTATACACTTCTTATACCACATATCTTCCAATATAAAATTTGGTATTCACATTTGCATACACTTCTTATATCACATATCTTCCTATATCACATTTGGTATTACATTTCTTATATCACATATTTCCTATATCAAATTTGGTATTCAGATTTGTATACACTTCTTATACCACATATCTTCCAATATAAAATTTGGTATTCACATTTGCATACACTTCTTATATCACATATCTTCCTATATCACATTTGGTATTACATTTGTATACACTTCTTATATCACATATCTTCCTATATCAAATTTGGTATTCCGATTTGTATACACTTCTTATACCACATATCTTCCAATATAAAATTTGGTATTCACATTTGTATACACTTCTTATATCACATATCTTCCTATATCATATTTGGGAAAGAACGTAAACGATATTATTATTATTTCGTTATATTTAAAACAAATATTTTGTAACAAAATAATATATAAAAAAAAAACTCTTTAAAACCTATAAAGAACGAATTAATAATGATGATTTTTTTTAACGTATAATCTTTTTAATGTCTTTTTCAGACAACACATTTTATGTTCTAAGTTTGCAAACTTAATCCTATAAAAAAAGATGAAGTATAAAATCCTTTTTCATTCATACCATAAATAACTAAACGGGTAAAGGATTACATACCACTATTAAACTTAAACACGCGGTTTATTTTCTTAAAAAAAATAAAGCTTCTATAACTTCCTATATCACATTTGGTATACATATTTGTATACACTTCTTATATCCCATATCTTTCTATATCACATTTGGAAAAGAACGTAAACACTATTATTATTATTTCGTTATATTTAATACAAATATTTCACAACAAAATACTATAAAAAACACATTTTAAAACCTATAAAGAACAAATTAATAATGATCATCTTTTTTAACATTTAATCTTTTCAATGTCTTTTCAGACAACACAATTTATGTTCTAAGTTTTGCAAACTTCATCCCATAAAAAATATGAAGTATAAAATCCTTTTTTATTCATACCATAAATAACTAAATGGATAAAGGATTACATACCACTATTAAACTAAAACAAGTGGCTTATTGTCTTGCAAAAAATAAAGCATCTATATCTTCATATGTCCCATTTGGTATACATATTTGTATACACTTCTTATATCCCATATCTTGCTATATCACACTTGGGAAAGAACGTAAACACTATTATTATTATTTCGTTATATTTAAAACAAATATTTTGAAACAAATACTCTGCAAAAAGACATCTTAAAACCTATAAAGAGCAAATTAATAAGGATAATTTTTTTTTAACATGTAATCTTTTCAATGCTTTTTCAGACAACACAATTTATGTTCTAAGTTTGCAAACTTAATCCTATAAAAAAGATGAAGAGTAAAATCCTTTTTCATTCATACCATAAATAACTAAACGGATAAAGGATTACATACCACTATTAAACTAAAACACGCGGTTTATTTTCTTTAAAAAAATAAAGCATCATGGTCTTTTCGCGATAACCCATAATTTCAATGATAGAGTGAGTGAATGGGGGTTGCTTGTCACTGTAAACATCGATAACTCTAATCTTCCAACCACAGCCCTTAAATCCTACCTCACGTGGTTTTCACAACCAATCATTTTTTAGCAATGATCGTGAGCGAAACGCTTAGAGGCCGGTCTGGATGAAATACAGTATAATTAGATGGGGAATAGTCAGCGTGTCTTCCTCATAATTTATTACTTCCCAGCTCCAAGTAGGAAGAAAAAGAGAGTTTATATTTGGGTTAGAATTTAGAGATACAAATTATAGGACATTCAGTATCTTAGGATGTCTCATAATAAAGGCTGACGTGAGTCGTTTGACAAGAATGTCTTTATACCAAATTCATTTATTTTATTAGTTCTTTCTTTTCGAAATAGTTCCACTTTATTTTACTATTATAATGTGAAAAAAAAACTACTTTTAATCAACAACTTACCATTAATATAATAATAAGAAAAAAGAGCTTGTATTTGAGTTAGAATTTAGAGATACAAATTATAGGATATTCAGTATATTAGAATATCTCATAATAAAGGTTGACGCGAATCGTTTGGCAAAAACAAGAATGTCTTTAAAAAATGTCAATTGTGTTATTAATTATTTCTATAACATTTTTTTCAGAAAATTTTTTTAATCAACAACTTATGATGAATATAATAATGTTTGATCTTATTTCTTATTACTATTAAAATAGGTGTTTATAATTTAATTGGAAGCTTAGAGTTTAGAGATACAAATTATAGGGCATTCAGAATGTTAGAATATCTCATAATAAAGGTAGACGCGAGTTGTTCGACAAGAATGTCTTCATACAAATTTCAATTATTTTATTCATTCTTTCTTTTCGACATAGGCCCAATTTTTAATCAACAATTTGTCATTGATAAAATTATGTTTGATCTTATTTCTTATTACATTTAAAATAGTTATTTATAATTTAATTGGAAGGTTAGAATATAGAGAAATAAATTATAGGACATTCAGTATCTTAGAATGTTTCATAATAAAGGTTGACATGAGTCGTTTGACAAGAATGTCTCCATACAAATGTTATTTCATTATACCAATTTCATTTATTTTATTAATTCGTTCGTTTTGAAAAAGTTCTACTTTATATTATTACTATAATGTGAAAAGAAACAATTATTCATCAACAACTTATTTCTTACTACTTTTAAAATAGTTGCTTATAATTTAATTGGAAGGTTAGAATATAGATTAAATTAATTATAATTTATAATGTTAACAAGTTAATAAATTATAGGAATTATAGGACATTCAGTATCTCAGAATGACTCATAATAAAGGTAGACGCGAGTCGTTTGACAAGAATGTCTTTATACCAGTTTCGTTTATGTTATTAATTCTTTAATTTCGAAACAGTTCCACTTTGCAGTACTATTATAATGTGAAAAGAAACAATTTTTAATCAACAACTTATAATTTATATAAAAATGTTTGATCTGTGATGAATGAGTAAGAAGAAAAGAGAGGTTATATTTGGGTTAGAACTTAGAGATACAAATTATAGGACATTCATTATCTTAGGATGTCTCATAATAAAGCCTGACGCGAGTCATTTGACAAGAATGTCTTCACATAAATTTCATTTATTTTATTCCTTCTTTCTTTTTGAAAGAGTTCCATTTTATTTTACTATTACAATGCGAAAACAAACATTTTTTAATCAACAACTTATCATCAATATAATAAATTAGGTTCAATGAGTTAAGTCAACACAACTACTCGGACCTAGAGAAGGACATTTTAAACTTAACGTAATAACGTTTAATATTATATAGAAATAAAAAAAATATTGTTTATATTAAGAAATTTAGACACGAATTTCGGATATGTAGTGTCATAAATCGGATCATGTTCAACGTCTCTGATATATCTAACAAAAACGTTTTTTTTTTATAAATTTAATTTAATTTCATCTTTCTATTATAAATATATCCCCTTTACAATAATAAATATAGTATATAAATATAAGAAACTGTTATGTTCTACAATAACTAACTAACGATAATGTTTAACATATTACTTGATGTTATTATTATAAAAAAAATATTAAAAAATTACATTAATGGTAGAATAAATGAATTTCTTTAATATAATAATGTTGATTCAATAGCTTTAAGAAAAAAAAACTTCGAAAATTTTAATAGATTTTCTGATAGATTTCTTTCATCATAATTATTTTCTTGTTTGAATGACACAAAAGAATATGCAAGAGCAAAAAAAAATATCACCTTGAGTATCATTTATATCAACATACACAATTATTAGAATTATTAGAATTATTTTTAAAGAGTCCATAGATGCTTTAATCTAAATTTTATATTTGAATAAGAACGGGTATATTGCACAATAATTTTATAAAGTTGATTTAAAATAACACACTATATGAAAATTTTATACATTTTTCTTTTAGGTATTATTTTTTATTCAAGTAATATTTTTTGTTATTTTATTTAACATATTTTGGTTGAAAGTTAGTTGCATTATAAATACACATTTAGTGTCTTTTTTTCCTAAATATACAAACAAACAAACATTTTTTGTAAGGATGTAAGATTTGAAAGTAATTTATTTTAATATATATGTCAATAACTGAAATACATTCACTAAAATGCAGAGATATTTTATGTGAAAAGGGAATTTATAACTATACCTAATTTTATCTACATAAATATATATATTTCACTTAGTAAAAGGATTTCAGTAACTTTGAGTTGCAAAAGTTTCAAAAAACTGCTTGAATTAATTGAATCCGAAATTTTTATTTTTTAATAAACTTCTTTTAAAATTAAGTAACAAAAAACATTGTTATTCATCTTTTATGGAAAAGATTCAATATCTTTTTATCAATAATTACTTTTTAAATCTTAGAAAATGAAAGGAAAATGAATAAATTTCAATTTTTATGCTTTAATAACTTCATCGATTATGAAAATATGTGAGCAAAGCAATAATGATCTCCAAAGAGAGTCGTTATGAAATTTATTCAATACAATTTTTAAAGACGGCAGGATAATATCCTTTGCTTAACGGAAATAGGTTGTCTGAATAGATTTTAATGCCGTAGGATGTTTTTCGGTGAGTTTAAAGGCTTTAATACATGTGTTTTTACATGTGTTTTCTCTGTAAATTATCCTTGCTTTAAAATTTAATAATATTCGTTATATTATTGTCGTCAATAGAGGTAATAAAAAGAGAAAGGAAATTAATGAGTAAGATTTTAAAAACCAAATATCAAAATAAGATAAAAATTATTTTTAGACTTTTTTTAATTTTTTATTTGTTATTAATTTTTTTTTTATGACGGCCACATTTTTGACTAAATACTACTAAATATATTCGTCTAATCCCTTTTTTCACTAGAATGGCCAATTTTTTTTTGTAATTTCAGAGTTGCTGAGGAAGGAAGGGAGATCTCCTACACTGCAACCATATTTTAGCAAAAAATTTCGAGCAGACATGCCCATAAATATCATATTTACGACGTTAAAACTGTTTTTTTAGACGTTAAAACTGTCTGTTGTCAATCCCTGAGCTCATCGGAAGAACTTTCTGGCCTACAAATTTATAGTCCATTCTGGTGCATAGAGATGGCAGATTAAAGTTAGGCTTATGTTATTTGATTTCTAACTCATCTTTCAGAACATGCTAACCATTGGACCTGACGGCGAGTGTCTAACTCTCCAGTGCTCGGTACCACAGTTTTTCTGGTTTGAATCCCGGCTATCAGACTTCTCACCCACAATATTCTCAAACTGTAAAGGGGCAATTCAACTCTAGGCACAGTGATGGGGTGTGGTGTAGCAGTAGTAGTGGTAGAACACGCTAACCAGTAGTAAATATTGACATATAATCCTAATGGTGAATGCATATATTAAAGGATTAATTTCATTATTTATTATTATCGTTGTATAATTAATACTTTCAGTATTTATTATTATTCTTATAATATTAATACTTTCATTATTTATTATTATTACTGATTATTAATACATTCATTATTTATTGTTATTATTAATTTATTAAAACTTCTCGAAAGAAAGTCGTTATGAAATTTATTCAATACAATTTTTAAAGACGGCAGGATAATATCCTTTGCTTAACGGAAATGGATTGTCTGACTAGATTTTAAGGCCGTAGGATGTTTTTCGGTGAGTTTAAAGGCTTTAATATAAATTTTTTTACATGTGTTTTCTCTGTAAATTATCCTTGCTTTAAACTTTTAATAATATTCTTTATTATAAGTGCCAATAGATGCTAAAAAGCGAAAGAAAATTAATTTGTAAGATTTTGATAACCAAACATCAAAATAAGATAAGGATTCATCTTAACTATCGTTGTTGTTTTTTAATGATTAAACATATTTTTTACTAAAATGACAAATATTTCAGCGTTATCAAGGAGGAAGGAGAGATCACCTACACTTCACCCATATTTTGTAACACAATTTCGAGCAAACATCCTTCAGAAATTTCATATTCGTAAGTTAACACTATCTTTTTTCCAATCCCTGAGCTCATCGGAAGATCTTTCTGGCCTTCACATTTATTGTTCATTTCTGCTTCATAAACATGGGAGATTTCGGGTAGACTTCCTTCGTCAAGTTTCTAATTAATTTTTCAGAACATGCTAACCACAGTATATGTACTCCTAATGGTGAGTGCTTGTAATAAAGGAATAATTTCATTTATTATTATTATTATATTATTATTATAATAAAAAACGAAAGTGTTATTTATTATTATTATTTTTTTTAATACTTTACTTATTTATTATTAATATTGTTTTATTAGTTCGTTCATCATTTATTCTTATTATTAAAATATTAATACTTTCGTTATTTATTATTGCTGTCGTATTATTAATACCTTCATATATTATTATTAATATTATATTATTAAAACTTTCATTATTTATTCTTCTTATTATATTATTCCTACTTTCATTAGTTATTATTAATTTTACATTATATTTTACCATTTGTAATAATGTTGAATCAATAGCTTTAAGAAAGAAAAAACTTCTCAAATTTTAATAGATTTTCTAATTTTTCATCATAAATATTTCTTTTATGTATGACACAAAAGGAGATGTTAAAGGAAAAAATACCAACTTAAATGTCATTAATATCAATATACAGAATTATTAGAAATATTTTCAAAGATTATTTAGATGTTTTAATCTAAAATTTCTATTGAATAAGAAAAATCTATATTGCATAATACTTTTGATAAAGATGTTTTAAAGTAACTCAATATATGAAAATTTTATACATTTTTCCTTCAGGTAATGGCTTTTATTCAAGTAATATTTTTCGTTGTTTTATTTAAAACTTTTTTTGCTATAACTATTATACATTATAAATACTCGTTTTAGCGTTTTATTTTCGTTAATATACAAACAAAATATTTTTGAAAATGTAGGAGAGTTGAAAGTAATTTATTTTCATATAAATATCAATAATTGAAGCATATTCACTAAAATTATTAAAATGCACAGACACTATATGTGAAATGAAATAAAAACGAATAAAAATATAGTCAATTTTATATACATAAGTATACATATTTCACTTTGTAAAAGGATTCCAATAGCTTTGAATTGAAAATTTTTCAAAAAAGTGCTTGAATTAATTGAATCTGTCATTTTTATTTTTTAATAAATTTCTTTTAAAATTATGTAACAAAAAAGATTGTTATTCATCTTTTATGAGGAAGATTCAATATCTTTTTATCAATAATTACTTCTTAAATTCTTAGAAAATGAGAGGAAAATGAATAAACTTCAATTTTTATGCTTTAATAACTTCATCGATTATGAAAATATGTGAGCAAAATAATAATGATCTCCAAAGAGAGTCGTTATGAAATTTATTCAATACAATTTTTAAAGACGGCAGGATAATATCCTTTGCTTAACGGAAATGGGTTGTCTGAATAGATTTTAATGCCGTAGGATGTTTTTCGGTGAGTTTAAAGGATTTAATATCTATTTTTTACAAGTGTTTTCTCTGCAAATTATCCTTGCTTTAACCCTTTAATAATATTCGTTATTTTATAGGCGTCAATAGCTGTTATAAAATAAGAAAGAAAAGTTATTTGTAAGACTTTGATAACGAATCATCAAAATAAGATGAGATTTCATCTTAGGGCTCGTTGTTTTTTTAATGATTCTCATTTTGAAACTTCACATAATACAAATTCATTTTCATATATATATTCATTTTCATAAGTATATATTTTATACTTCGCTAAATACATTTTTTACTAGAATGATAAATATTTTTCACGTTCAGCGTTACCAAGGAGGGAGGGGACATATTCTATACTGCACCCATATTTTTTCCTACATTGTCAAGCAAACATCCCCAGAATTGGCATATTAGGAGGTTAACTCTATGTTTTTCCAATCCCTGAGCTCCTCAAAAGAACTTTCTAGTCTAAACATTTATCGTCCATTTCTGCTACACAGATATAGATTTAGTTTGCCGCTGTATGTCATTTTGTGCACACAAGTATTAAACAGACCGGGACCTACATTTTAAAGTGCATTAAAAACCACTAAAAACATCCATGCCACCGCCAGGATTCGAACCAAAAAAATACCAATTTGAGTGTCATTAATATCAACATACACAATTATTAGAATTATTAAAATTATTTTTTAAAATTACTTAGATGTTTTAATTTAAAATTTCTATTGAATGAAATACAGCTATATTGCATAATAATTTTGATGAAGTCGTTTTAAAATAACGTAATATATGAAAATTTTATACATTTTTCTTTCAGGTAATATCTTTTATTCAAGTAATATTTTTCGTTGTTTTGTTTAAAACATTTTTGTTGAAAGTTTTATACGTTATAAATACTCGTTTCATTTTCCTAAATATACCAACGAAATATTTTCGAAAGCGTATGAGAGTTGAAAGTAATTTAGCTTGATATAAATATCAATAATTGAAGCATATTCACTAAAATTATTGAAATGCACAGACATTATATGTGAAAATGAATAAAAATATACTCAATTTCATATACGTAAGTATACATATTTCACTTAGTAAAAGGATTTCAATAACTTTGAGTTGAAAAGTTTTCAAAAAAGAGCTTGAATTCATCTAATCTGTCATTTTTATATTTTAATATACTCCTTTTAAAATTAACTGGCGAAAAAAAAGATTATTATTCATCTTTTATGAGGAAGATTCAATATCTTTTTATCAATAATTACTTCTTAAATTTTTAGAAAATGAAGGAAAAATGAATAAATTTCAATTTTTATGCTTTAATAACTTCATCGATTATGAAAATATGTGAGCAAAGCAATAATGATCTCCAAAGAGAGTCGTTATGAAATTTATTCAATACAATTTTTAAAGAGGGCAGGATAATATCCTTTGCTTAACGGAAATGGATTGTCTGAATAGATTTTAATGCCGTAGGATGTTTTTCGGTGAGTTTAAAGGCTTTAATATCTATTTTTTACAAGTGTTTTCTCTGCAAAGCATCCTTGCTTTAATAATATTCCTTATATTATTGGCGACGATAAATGCAATAAAAAATGAAAATTAATTTGAAAGATTTTGATAATCAAATATCAAAATAAGAAAAAAATTATTTTTAGACCTTCTTTTTTATGACGGTCACTTTGACTAAATGCATTTTTCACTAGAAGAGCCATTTTTTGCTATCCTACACTGTCCTTTTTGCTCCTACACTGCACCCATATTGAGCGTTACCAAGGAGGGAAGGGAGATCTCCTACACTGCACCCGTATTTTAGCATACAATTTCGAGAAGACATGCCCAGACGTAGCATATGTACGACGTTAAAACTGTCTTTTTTAGATGTTAAAACTCTGAGCTAATCGGAAGAACTTTCTGGCCAACAAATTTATAGTCCAATATGCTGTATAGAGATGGCTGAGACGGTTAACCTTTATCAATCTCTGAAAACTATGGTGCCAATAGATGCTAAAATGAGAAAGAAAATTAATTTCTAAGATTTCGATAATCAAACATCAAAATAAGATAATTTATCTTAACGCTCGTAATTTTTTTAATGATTCTCACTTTGATTAAATACGTTTTTTACTAGAATGGTAAATATTTTTCAGGTTCAGCGTTACCAAGGTGGGAGGGTACACATATTTTGGCATACAATTTCTATCAAGCATTCCAAGATATGGCATATTCGGACGTTAACACTATCTTTTTCCTATCCCTGAGCTCATCGGAAGACTTTCTGGCCTACACATTTATCGTCCATTTCTGCTGCATAGACGTGGCTTCCGTTTTCAGGTTTTTAACTCATTTTTCAGAGCATGCTAACTTAGTCCATTTTGACATAAAATCTTAATGGTGAATGCATGTATTAAAGGAATAATTTCATTCTTTATTGTTAATATTATATTAGTAATAGTTTCATTATTATTATTGTTTTATTAATTCTTTCATTTTTTATTACTATTATATTATTAAAACTTTTATTATTTATTAGTATTATTATATTATTAAAACTTTTATTGCTTATTATTATTGTTGCATTATTAATACTTTCATTATTTATTATTATTATATTAATGATAGAGACTTTTTACATACCGTACTTTAAAAGTACGGTATTTTTTTCTCCCTAACGCGCATGCTCATAGGAAACATTATTACAGATACGCATGCGCAATTTCCTATGAGCATGCGCACTAGGGAGAAAAAAATACCGTATTTTTAAAGTACGGTATGCAAAAACTCTCTAATACTTTCATTATTTGTTGTTATTATATTATTATTAATACATTCATTAATTATTATTATTATTGTATCATTAATGTTTTCATTACGTTGAAAAATACAGCCGGATTTAGGATGCATTAATACAACTGAATTCAATGTGGCATTAATAAAATTTCTATTGACCATTTTTCTAATCTTATCTACAATGATCTTTATATACTCTCAGTTATTTAATCAAATTAGGTAATTGAAGAGAAAATGTTAGAAATTGCTTGAAAAAGGTTTTGAATATTAAAACCATCATTAATCATTGGAAGTTATTATGTATTTAACTTAATTTTTCAAAAAATGGCGTGACTGGTATTATTATCGGGTGAATGGTAGTACTGGTATTATTATAAGATGAATGAGATATAATCATACAGGATTAATATTACAAAGAGAATTAAAATATATCTTACAGGAATTGCTGAATCAGACTAAATCTTGTAGTACTAGTATGATTACCAGATGAATGAGATTATTCTGATTACTGTCGAAATACAAAAGCCTCTCAATAACCTATTGATTGGGTTGCATCTTGTAGTACTAGTATGATTACCAGATGAATGAGATTATTCTGATTACTGTCGAAATACAAATGCCTCTTAATAACCTATTGATTGGGTTGCATCTTGTAATACTAATATGATTACCAGATGAATGAGATTATTCTGATTACTGTCGAAATACAAATGCCTCTTAATAACCTATTGATTGCGTGGCATATTGTAATACTAGTATGATTACCAGATGAATGAGATTATTCTGATTACTGTCGAAATACAAATGCCTCTTAATAACCTATTGATTGGGTTACATCTTGTAGTACTAGTATGATTACCAGATGAATGAGATTATTCTGATTACTGTCGAAATACAAATGCCTCTTAATAACCTATTGATTGGGTGGCATATTGTAATACTAGTATGATTACCAGATGAATGAGATTATTCTGATTACTGTCGAAATACAAATGCCTCTTAATAATCTATTGATTGGGTTACATCTTGTAGTACTAGTATGATTACCAGATGAATGAGATTATTCTGATTACTGTCGAAATACAAATGCCTCTTAATAACCTATTGATTGGGTTGCATCTTGTAGTACTAGTATGATTACCAGATGAATGAGATTATACTGATTACTGTCGAAATACAAATGCCTCTTAATAACCCATTGATTGGGTTGCATCTCAAATACTTTAACCATGTTTCTAGAACTCTGGATATGCAGCAGATTCAGCATTGAACAGGGTGAACGATTGGGTGAGTGTACTTATAATCACACTACAAGATAGTAAGTGTGAGTTTGGACATTCTTGCTCGAATTCAGCTGCGTAAAATATATTCTGTGAGGCAATGCAGATGCTGGGTTTAAAACAATATAAATGTGGAGGGGCAATGTAGATAAGGCTTTATACAATGTAGATATAGTGAAACATTGCAGATTCTGTTTTAAACGATATAACTGGGGTGAGACAATGTAGATTCTGCTTTAAATAATATAGGTTGTGGTGAGACAATGTAGATGGTGTGTTGAACAATATAGGTTGTGGTGAGACACAGATGTTGCGTTATACAATGTAGATGTGTATTAAATATAAATGTGGTGAGATAATACAGATTCTATAAAAAATATACAAGTGGTGAGATAATGCAGATGCTGAGTTAAACAACATAGGATGTAGTGAGGCAATGATACTGCGTTAAACATTATAGAGGTGGTGAAACAATCCAGTTGTGTTAAACAATGTAGATGTGGTGAGACAATGCAGATGTTGTGTTAAACGATATAAATGTGGTCAGACAATGCAGATGTTGTGTTAAACAATATAGGTTGTGGCGAAACAATACAAAGAATGTAGAGGTGGTGATACAATGCAGATGTTGCTTTAAACAGTATAGATAGACAATGCGGATTCTGCTTTAAACAATATAGATGTGGTGAGACAAAGCAGATGCTGTGTAAAACAATATAGGTTGAGGTGAAACAATACAGATGCTGCTGTAAACAATATACATGTGGTGAGACAATCCAGATGCTGCGTTAAACAACATAGGGTGTAGTGAGGAAATGATGCTGTGTTAAACATTACAGAGGTGGTGATACAATGCAGCTGCGTTAAACAATGTAGATGTTGTGAGATAATGCAGATGCTGCGTTAAACAATGCAGATGCTGCTTTAAACAATGTAGATGTGGTGAGACAATGCAGATGATGCGTTAAACAATGTAGATTCTGATTTAAACAATAAAGATGTGATGAAGCAACGCAGATTCTACTTTAAACAATATAGATTGTGGTGAGACAATGGAGATGCTGGGTTAATGTAAATAATGTGGTGATGCAATGCAGATGCTGTATTAAACGATATAAGTGTGGTGAGACAATGCAGATTCCGCTTTGAACAAAATAAATGTGGTGAGACAATGAAGAATCTGCTTTAAGCAATGAAGATATTAAATTGTATACCGAAATGCACAAGCCTGTTTGGATCAACTGATAATTGGAATAAACATTTTTATGCAAGAAAAAAAAATAAAATCGATAAATACGAGTAAAAGACATTTGACTAAACGCCTTCTGAAATCTAACAAAATAGAAAAAAAAAAATTACTAAATTAATGTAATAATGCTGTCTTTAAATCAATTAATAGCTTTAATTTCTTCATTTAACTTTTTTATTTAAAATAATATACATCAAAAGAAATGAAATACATGCATGATAGAAAAATTTAATGGAGTTTTTGCTGTTCTTTAGTACGGCCTATATTCACGGTTCAACGATTACATGCGGTTGGCAGATTTTGAAGGACTGCAGATTTTTTTTTTGAACGGTTTCCAAATTTTTATGGAAGATTAAAACAAGGAACATGTTCGAATTGTTGTTTTATAAAAAAAAAGCAAAAATTAAGCATTAGAAAAACATTTTATTTAGTATTTTCTTTTATATTGCAGATTAGAAAATCAGACCATTTGGGAACAACATGTTGGCATAGATGTTGGATTCCTGTCAACCTAATTTTTTTTATACTATATTTATTTCCAAAATGTATTCTATTTTAAAATTGAAGATACTTTTGTGAATTAGTACATTAAAATGTGAAATCTTAGGCATTAATATAAATAAAAGACAAGTAACAATCTTTTGATCTAAACATAATTTTTTTTTAAAAATAAATATATTATAAAGTACAATTTTTTTAAAAAATAAATATCTTAACACATTTGAAAAAAATATTATAAAACACTTTTAAAAAACTTATATTATAAAACACATTTGAAAAAACCTATAAAACACATTTGAAAAAAAAATATATTATAAAACATATTTGAAAAAAATATATATTATAAAACACATTTGAAAAAAAAAATATTATAAAACTCGTTTGAAATAAATTATATTATAAAACACGTTTGAAAAAAACTATATTATAAAACACATTCGTAAAAAAAACTATATTATAAAAAACATTAAAAAATATATTATAAAACACATTAAAAAATATATTAAAAAACAAGTTTGAAAAAAAAACTATATTATAAAACACATTTGTAAAAAAAATATATTATAAAACACATTTGAAAAAAAATATTATAAAAGACGTTTGAAAAAAAAAATATTTTATAGAACATATTTTTAAAAAAAAATTATAAAACACATTTGAAAAAACATATATTATAAAACACATTTGAAAAAACATATATTATAAAACACATTTGAAAAAAAATATATTATAAAACACGGTTAAAAAATATATATACTATAAAACACATTTGAAAAATAAATTACAAAGCATCTTTTGAAAAATAAATTATACAACTCCTTTTGCAAAAGCGAATTACATAACACCTCTTGGAAAAAATAAATTATAAAATGCGAACGTATTAATAGAAAAGTAAACAAAATATTAGAAATATATTTTATACAATATTTTCTGTTTTATTGCAGATCCCAATCCTTTTTCAAGTACAACGTGACCTTTCTCAAATCTGAGACTTTGTGTTTTGAATTATTTTAATTTTATTTCAAGTCATAGATATGTTAGATTGTTATAGATATGTTTGATTGTTTTCATAGATACGTTATTATATAATGCAGAAAGTTTATTATAACTAGCTTTGTTCAAATCAAGGTTTTTCATGACAAAAAAAAATTAATTTTATACATAAAATTACGGGTATTATTTTGAGTAGCAGGGTTTTTCGTGTCCTTTATTACTTTCATTCTTTAAAAAAAAATTTTTTTCACGATTTTTTTTAAAAAAAATCACGAGCTAATTTTTAAATTTCTTTTACGATCTAATAATCATGTAATTAAATAATTTAAAACTGTTTTAAAAGATAACCTGGTGAAAGCAAAGACAATTTTATTTCAAAGGGAAAACGAGATTTTTCAAGAAAGAAATTGCTTAAGAAATAGATAAAATTAAAATAAATCGATAACAAGAAAAAAAAATCGTTAAAAAGAAAAGAAATCGATAAAAAGAAAGAAATCATTAAACAGAAATATTTTTTCTTCTTTAAGTTTGCTTTTGTGAATTTTGTTCTTACATTAAATTCTAAATTTTATGGTTAATCTGTATATCTTCTCAGACAATAATAATTTTTTGTTAATAATCTTTTCTTTTTTATTATTATTATAGCATTTTAAGGAACAGATCTTTAGCTTTCGAAATCAGACTTGAGTTTGTTTTTAGAATCGTTAGAAGTCGAGATAAAGCTGTATGAATATGAGGCATGAAGACACTGAATGTAGACATGATGTCAGAGTGAGGAGCGCTCGGTCACACAGGTTTCAGATTCGAGTCTAGGCTGTGTGATGGATGTTTGTAGGGGTTCGGAATCTGCTTTGAGCCATAGGTCCCGGTTTAATATAACTGCAGGGTTGACAACTTGACCCTGTAATAAGTCAGCGACACGGAGTCAAGTCAGACTTCTACATGTGGGAACTCTATCTCACCAGAAGCTTCCTTCCACGAGACCACATGGATACTTGGATTTGATCAAGATGTTGCTGTCTACCAAGTGGGATAAGAAACAACAAACACTGAATTCATGCATTGGAAACTTTAAAATTTAATTTCTAAAAATGGCATTTTGGTTACACCACCATACAATAACAGTCCCAACTGTTTGAATTATTTCCAGAATGTAGTGAAATTTTTACAGTATAATTTTAATTATTTTATGTCGACATTGACCTAAAAGGCTCTCTGCGCCACATGCTTCATTTTCGCGTCCTGGTGATTCCATGGATGTTTGTAGTGGTTCATAATCATTTTAAACCTGTCTAATATGAGTGTACGGTGTACTGATGACAACCCCATCTCATAAAAAGTCAGAATTCCTGAGCCAAGCCGGATTTCTACCTACGGGTGCTCCAACAAAACAGAAGCTGTGCTCCTTTAACTCCTTCCATGAGACCTCATGAGTTCTTGGAATTAGTCTACATGTTGCTGTCTGCAAAGTGGGATAAGAAACAGCAAACGCTGAATATATGCAGTGAAAACTTTAAATTAAATTTAATTTCTGAAAATGGGGCCTAAATGGCCGAGTGGCTAGCGCTCTGGCGCTCGCTACCACAGGTTTCAGGTTCGAGTTCCGGCGGTGCCATGGATGTTTGTAGGGGTTCGGGATGCACTTTAAACCGTAGGTCCCGGTCGTAATAGGATCGTAGAGTGTTGCGGGGGCATAGTTACTCCACGTCCGTGGCTTATCTTCAAGTTACACTCGCCCCTTGGGTAAAGCAAAGTGAGTATGTCTGTGCAGCGCTTGCCTTAAGACATCCAAGACCAAGCTATCTAAGTGTTTACCAGCTGCATTAGAACAAAAAAAAATCTGAAAATTGCATTTTTTCTACACGCCCACACAAAAACAATAGTCATAAGTAATTCTAATTATTATAGTAATTGCATATATAGTAATTCTAATTATTTCCAGAATATAGTGAAATTATAACTATTTATTTTTCATGATTTTATGTATGCATTGACTTAAATGTTTCAAATAGAATAGTTTAGAGATGAGTTATTAGCTTTTTTATTAATAACATTATACATTTTTTCTGCTTTTATTCTTGATGTTTCGACTGGATTTGACAGCTATATTTTTAGAATATTTTCATTCCTTTGGATATATATATGTATGAAAGTTTTTATCACGCATTTTGCATACTCTGTTAGTTAGGAGTGTTAAGGTCAATATATATTTTATTAATTTCTGTCAATTTTTAAGGAAGAATATTCATGTTGTTCTAATGCAGCTGGCAATACAGAGAAGTCAATCTTTATACCACAACAAGGGTTTACTCATTTAGCACTATCCAGGGAATACGTGTTCCTTCAAAATATGCTAAGGACATGAGTGATACTACCTCCTGTGTGATTCTGAATTATCCTTAATTTATGGACATGAGTGTATATAAAAACAACATTCAATTTCCATAAGTGCTTTAATTGAAACTGTTTCTCTTAAAAACCGCGTCTTAAAAATCAAATTCATCCCATTAACTCTCAAAAAGGAAAAATTAAAATACTTCAATTTTACCGTCATTATTTTTTACACCCTCTATCTCCATTCAACGTAATTATCAGACACAAAGACATATCTTCAATCGAAATATACAACTGTAAATGCCCATGGCACTTTAAAATTTCACTGAAGAAAGCTTGAATATTTCCTTTCAGCAATTCCAGAAAACAATCAGGAAAACAAAACCAAAAAAAAAAAGAACACTACGGGAGAAAAGTGAGGACCGTTACCTCCAGGCGAAAAGATCCGATTAAACTACAAATAAAGCCCCTATCAAACAAAGAAGATTAAAAAGAAAAGAACACAACGCAGTAGGCTAGACGATGTTAAATTAGTGAAATTTTTCCTCCACCCAATTATCTTGCTTCGTTTAGCTTACCAACAGGAGAGAAAGGAGTCGATCGAAAGTTGGACCTAGGGTGTAAAGTGGATAAAAACCACTACAAACTTTCGTGACACCGACGGGACTCGAACTTGAAACTTGTGATACCGAGTGCTAGCCACTCATCCATCAGACCCCACAATAAAGAACATTCATGTAAATATATTATTTTTTTTAAATTTAAAATACAAATTCAGAAAAGAAAACTTTAAATGAAGATTTAAGGAAGTTTTCTTGGTACTGTCTATAAATAAGTTAGAAAACATTGACAAAAGTGAAAATTAAAATATTTACAAAGAATATTCATGCAAATTTGTTAATTTTCCCTTTCGTCAATGTTTTCTAACTTATTTATAGATAGCATTAAAAAAACTTCCATAATCTTTATTATTATTTTTTTTTTTGGTTAACCTTCACATAAAGATAATGCCTGAATTAAGAACCCCGAAAAAGCTGTGTGTAACATCGATCTATTCTCAACAATCGACCCTTCCAATCTGACCTAGAAGGAGCCTCTCCATCATCCAATCCCGTTCGGTGATTTGTCAAAAAAGAACGGGACACGTTTCAACATCGAGGATATTGTGTGAACAATCCATTGCAGGGGGAACGTTTCCCAGGGGGGAGGAGGGGCGGCGAAACAAACTAAGATTAATTCTGAGCGTTTTGGATATGAAGATAGATGCAGAGGAATACTCAGTTGAGATTTTTGTCCTTAGAGGACGACCCATGAAGAACTAAGGGTAGAGGGTAGATGGGTGTTAAATGGATAAAAATGTTCGGGGAGTGAGATAACGAGTAAAATGTGTTTGCTGATTTGAATGGGAGTTTTAATCGGTAATTCGATTTGTATGGGCAGACTAGTAAATCAACTGGTTGATTTTTTTTCTTGAATCTTTAGTTTTTCTTAAATCTTTATAGTTTAGTGTGCTTGAAAGAATTCGGGGTTAAATAAATCTAGTCATAAGAAATTTTGTTTACCATTAAATATTGCTTTTGAAACTGTAGTAGTATTTATCGGTTTAACACTCGATGGTAATATTTTACAATTTTGTACGGGGTAGATATTTTTTGTGCTTGTTGTAAAGTCAAAAATCTTTGAGTCATTTAATTGAATATTTTGTATTGTTTTGGTTACGTTACGAATTTATTCTCAATGATGTTGAGTCGATTTGTTAAAATGTTCACTAAAGACATGCCAGCGTTGCTTCGTGAGATGATAAAACAATTTTCTGAAATGTTTCTTATATTATGTGAAACTATCTGCATAGTTTGCTCACTGATAGTGAATTTCCTTCCATCAACCAATACTATTTATCTTATGCGAACATACACATGACCAAAATCCTAATTTCTAAAAAAATATTTTTTGTAAAAGGTAAAATAACCATTGTTTTAAGAATTAATTTTAATTGCTAATAACAATGTTCCGTGAATACATGTAGCCTGATGGTTAATACAATGATAGCCGCGTACTTCTTTATTATATATTCTTTGTAACACATTACATTAACTTTAATTCATACACAGATGGTGGCGGCTTGATGGCCAAGTGGCTAGCGCTATGGCCCTTGGTACTACAGGTTTCAGGTTCGAATCTTGGCAGTAGCTTAGATGTTTGTTAGTAGTTTTTAGAATCCATGTTAAATTGTAGGTCCCAGTGTAATCAGCCTAAAGTGTGCGCAAAATGACTGTAGAGCTACAAATCAAACCAAGCCTTGAATACATTATTGTGTTATGGTATATTTGAGTTGATCTAAAAAAACATCCTGGTGAAGGAATATAAAGTGAATCCCAAAGAGATCCAAAAATTAATAACTGCAAAGGATGTTAACTAACTATACCCATCCAGGAAGACTAAAGTCGTTACTCAGTCATAAACTATTTTGTAAACTGATCCGCATTTGAGTATTTTATTGAAGAAAAATTAAAACTCTAACTGCATAGTACAACTGTCGATACCAAACTAAGCCACAGTTTTGAACATCAAGTATATTGTGAGAAAACTCAATTGTAGGGGAATGTTGGTGATTCTTTCTCAAGAGGAAGAAAACAGCGATCATATGGCGAACAGCTTTACAGACAGGAAATGTCCGTTTCTTATTTTGGGGTTTAGAGTGAAATTTTGTCACAGTGATTTTGGAGCAACATATCCAAGCTCCTCACCTCATTTTCCTTTTACATAAACCCAACGGAAGGCGATTCCAGCATACAGGTTTATCATCCTCATCCCCAACATAGACACAGAGGATTTCGTTTTAGCATCCCTTAGCAAATTTGGTTCCCTTGGCTAGAAAAGACGAATTGCTATACATTAAACTGCTTCCAACCTTTGAACAAGTCTATTCACTTTTCACTGGACCATTTACTTTTCATTTATATCACTAGAGCATCACGTTAACTACCACTTGAGTATGAAAAGAGTAACCGGGAAATTTGAGAAGTAGCTCTTCGTATGAGCATGTCCCTATACTATTATGAGAATCATACCTTTGTTTTTCTTCACGTGAACTGGAACGCTAATTGTCACTAGGACATCCGGCTAACTATCCCTAGATCTTTAAAGGAGTAATGTTTTGGAAAACTTTGAGAAGTAACTTTTTGTATGAGTATTTATATGTAGTAATATGAGAATCGTCATTTTGTTATTCTTCACGTTAACTACCCTACAGATTGAAAGGAATAATGTTTTGGAAAACTCTGAGAAGTTACTCTTAATATGAGTATAGCCATGCAAAATAGTGCCCCTTGACAACTTCCAACATGTCTATTCATGTTTGAAATCGTTTATATGTTAGTTAAGTTTTAGTTAAGGTTTAGTTTTAGTTAAGGTTTAGTTAAGTTTAGTTAAGTTAAGTCGTTAAACTAAGTTTTAGTTAAGGTTTGGCGTGATGCCTAGTTAAAGCTTTAGTTTAACGTGAAACAACTTCGCTGAGTTGTTTCACGCTAATTGCCATTAGAGCATGAAAGAAGTAATGGCCACCGGAAATTTTGAGTTTTTCCATGTATTATGGGAAAAACTTGAAAATTCCATCTAGTTTATTGTTCTTTGTTCATGCGAGATAATTTGTCACAATTGCTGCCAGTTCGATTGAAATATTGATTGAAATGCAGCACTGCTTTAAATTATAGCCCTTTGTCATCTGTTATAATTGCTAACAAAAATTATTTCTATACCACCCAATAATGGATACTTATTTTTCAAAGTAATATAATTAATCACATTTTATAATGGTAAGATCCAATAGTAAGAGTGAATAATATAAATTGAAATTATCCTTAACATATTTTTTTGATTTTATTAAAACTAATTTAATTTTCTTCTAAAACGATACCAATAATAGCGTTTTTAAATTTTCGAGAATATTTTAAAGGAAATCGTTAAAAAGCATTACACTAGTTCATCACAATAACAATTTACGAAAAAACTAAAAAAATTCTTTTGTGCCGTAATCTATTTATACGAAATGAAGGTCCTACCAGATGGCTGTAACAGCTATTAGAACGTAGTTAATTAAATAAGTTACCAATTTAAAATATATCTTTTGTTAAATTTTTTGTAACTAAATGATCAATTACTTTAAGGAAGTCATTTATCAAGCTCTTAAGTAAAAATTTTTATTTTACTAGTTTCAAAATGATTAATGTATATTTACTCCTTTTTTAAAATTCAAAGCTTTAAAGAATCATAATCAACTTGGAAGAAATCTTAGATTTCCATTAAAATAAATAAAGAAATGACGAAAACTATTTAACACTAAGCGATTGTAAAGATAAAAATTAAATTAAAATAAGTGATTTTTTATTACACATTTTGATATATATATATACATATATATATATATATATATATATATATATATATGTGTGTGTGTGTGTGTGTTTTCAGACGTTTTATATCTCTAATATTCTCCAAATGATATTTTAATGATACAAAATTTGAATTAATATTAATTTTACAGCATTTCAGTTTCATTTTTTAACAAATAAATTATTATTTCTTCATAATAATGCAAGTCTTTTTAAATTGGATTTAATTCAATTACTATTCTATATATAATACATATACAAACTAAGACAACACATTACAATAATATATTAGTTTTTCGAAGTAATTTATAAATCGAATTTAATTTAAAATGCCAGCAAATATTTTACTTCATGTTGTAGCATTTTTTTTCTCAAAAAAAGAATATTGGCATTTCATTCCCAGCAGAGAGAAATGTATGTTATTTGTCAAATATATAATAAGCCCATCACTGAAATTTAATAGCAGATAAGCAGTGTTTTGTGCAGTTATATTAAATGCAATTAGTGTTTTGTACCAATGAGAACAACCTGTCACTCAAATCAGACAGTAGACGTTCAGTGTCACGGTTAATGAGACCTCATGAAATTAGGGACTGTCTGTGCGACCTTCGCAGGTAGAAATAATTACAGTTGGAATACGGACTATACCATGAGTTGTTTCATCGTGATTGGTGGAAGACCATGAGCTAAAGAAGTGTTGAATCCAATGAGAAGTAAGAAAAGAATCTCTCTTGACGGATTTTCTTAAAGGAAGGGTTTTGAAGAGAGAGTTTTTTGATCAGTCGACCTGAAGGGTTGTTTTTCTTTTTTCTCTGAAGTAACTGAATAGGCTGGATTTTTTGCCGGTTTTCAAAGTGAGCCCCTTGCGAATTCGTGACGTGTGATAATCAAGACGTGTGATAATTAAGGTCTGCCGCAGACCAGTGCATTAGATTCTTTGTTGACCTGAGAACTCTGAAAATCTCCGTCCTAGGAGTGAAAGGCACATGTGAATCAAATTATCTTTAATTTTCATTTTTTGTAAATAGAGTTCTGTATATATGCATATATTTCTCGTAAATAAATATTAAAGTGTTATCATGATCCTGATAGTGCCCCTTTACTTGAAGCCGTTATAGGTCTAGTAAATGCCGAGGCCCTACAATATAGAGATAAGAAAATTATTAATTTTTTTTCCTTTGGTATGACAATGGATTTCTTTATTATATTATTAATAGAAATGAACCAGCATGGTCAAATTTCGGAGAAATTTCTTGAAACAAATAGCGGTTTTTTTTTTTTGCATTGGTAAATTTAAATAAAGAAAATGCTAGCAAAGAAGTTTGGAGAAAATTTTCGAAAGAAAAAACACATTACGAGAACAATACTTTAAACAGTAAGACAGATCTTTATATCTTTGAAAAATATTCTTTAAGCGATATTTTAAGCATTGATACAAAATTTTAATTAATATTAATTGTACAACATTTCAGTTTCATTTTTTACAAGACAATTGTTGCTTTTTCTTAATAATATGAACTATCTTAATCTGGATTCAATTTAATTATTATTTCTTGTATAATAAATAAATACATCAATTAATTAAGACATCACATTTCAACAACAAATTATTTTTTCGAAATAATTTTTAAATCGAATTTATTTGAAATTGTCAGTAAATATTTACTTAAAGTAGTAGTAAGTAATTTTACTCAGTAAAATTTTACTTCTTATCAAAATAAGTAAATTCTTAAAAATAATATGACAATGCATGACAATGGATTTCTTTTATAATATTATTAATAGAAATGAACCACTATTGTCAAATTTCAAAGAAATTTCTAAAATAAAAACTTTCTTTTTACATTGATAAATATAAATACAGAAATTGGGAGAAGAAAGAAAAAACTAATTACTAGAACAATATTTAAAACAGAAACAGAAAAATCTTTAGAAACCTAACTTCCATAATCATCTAAAAAAACAAATAAGAATTATTTTTAATCTCGTTAACTTAGATTATTTACAAATAAATATCTACGTCTGATGAAAACAGGTGAGTTTTTAACAAATTTATTTTCAGAATGTTAAATATTATTTTACGTTAATTTAATTTAAAAATTGTTGTTTTATTTTAATTGAAAAAAGAACTTATTAGAATTTTTATCGAATTTCATCGTACTAAAACAACAAAAATAAATTTTAAGAAAAAAAAGAATTGCATCTCTCAGATTTGATTCGTCTTTTGGTTATTTATTATTTATATCATACATTGTAATTAATTTATCAGCTATAATATTTTTATTTTAGTGCTATTTTTTATAGACGACAGCATGTTAGTAAAAATTCACGATTCTTAAAAATAATTTTTATATACGTAATTTTACAACGAGAATGTACTGCTTTAATTTATTTAAAAATAGCTAATAAGACTTTTCATGATTTCAGCTATGTACTGTATAAAATAATGAATTTAGCAAACAAAATTTAGCTTCCGAGTGTTATACTTTTTACGTTTAAAGGAATTCATACTGTAACGTCTCGCCCTATATTAGACATATAACGGCTTCAAGAAGAGGGCCCTTTCAGGTTCATGAGAACACTTTAATTTTTATTTACAAGAACTACATATATGTATATATATATATACAAATTATGAACTCTGGGTTATTATACACAGAAATGAAAAATAAAATTTGATCATAAGTACACGATTAAATCACAAATACCACGTCGGAGATTTTCACAGTTCGTATTTACGTCGAATCTCAAAACGTGATCTACTGCAGACCGTAATTAGCACACGGCGTGATACACGAACCCCAAGGGCTTACTTTGTAAACAAACTGAATCTTCGGCCCGTTCTATCTCTTCAGAGAAAAAAGAAAAAAAGTTATTTCTGGTTGACTCCTTGCAGAAATCTATCCCAAAACCTCTTTTTAAGAAAATTCGTCAAGGAGGGGGAGGGGTCAGGTTCTGTCACTTCTCATTAGAATAGCAATTTCTCAGCTCATGGTCTATCACCAATTGCGATGGAACAACTCATGGTGTAGCCCGTATTCCATCTCTAATTGTTTCGGTCTGTGAAGATTACACAGACAATCGCTAGTTTCCTGTGCCTCATTATACATGATATCTGCTATCAGATTTGAGTGACAGGTTGTTCTCATTAGTACAAAACACTAATTGCATGTAATATAACTACCCACAATACTGCTTGTCTGCTGTGAAATTTGAGTGATGGGTTATTATCATATACTTGCCAAATAATATACTTCCCTTTCACTTGGGAACGAAATGCCGAAATTCTTCCCGTGAAAAAAAAAATGCTACAGCACACACATATACTGGTTTATTTTTAGTATACACATAATTTAAGAACTTAGTAATTAAAAAAATTAATTGGGTTTGAGATTCAGTTTAGGGTTTATACATATTTAATTAATTTACCCAAAATGTTCTTCTAAGGAAATTCATAAAAAAATAAAAATAAACAAAGCGTAAAATTTTTTTTTTTTGTATTTATTAAAAAATAAATTACATTCTTCGAACATCATGGTCAATTATTATTTCTGAACCAAAAATTGGGGTATAATTAATAGAAAATTAATAAACTAATCATGAATGCATTTCTAAGCTAATTGAAAATACAAAGGATTTAATAAATATACTTATGAATATTAAAGTACAATCATACTTTTATTCTTTCATAAATAATATTTTGCACTTTAATATTATTCATGAGAAAGAAGAATGCATTAAATGCCAATCGATTTGCTTCTTTAAATATTAAAATATCATCATAGTTAATTTGATGAACTACGTGAATGAAACACGAAGATACAATGTAAGACATTCAACAGGATTTTTTTCATATTTAATTAATTAAAATTCAATAATTTATAAAGTAGAAAAATAAGAAAATAATTATTCAGTTTAATTAATTTTCCTTGGGAAAAAAATGTTGATTTAGAAAGCTCTTTGTAAGAGAGTTTGTCAGAAAACTGAAATATTTCTTGACTCAATGATTATGAATGGCTTTCCTTACAAATTTAATTTTTTAAAATTTAAATAATTTATAGTTAATTTCTTTTATTAATCAAAAAGGTATTTATTAGTTTTAATAACTTATATATATTTACATTAAAGAAAAAAATAAGTCATTCAAAGATCCTTTTTTGAGATTTATAAACAATTTTTTAAATGATTTTATAAATTCCGTTTTTTTTTTTTTTTTTTTTATGGGAATAATTTATGAATTTGATATAACGTACTTAAAAACAATTTGAAAAACAAGAACTAAATCAATTCAGTTCCTCAGAAATCAAATTATTAAAAATGCTTTTGAAGAATCTTGTTGTCAGCATTTGAATCGAAACAATTCAGTTCGAAGTTTGGCAAGAAAGCGAGTTTTTGTGTTTAAGCTGATAATGATCACGTTAAACTCTTAAGCCTTAAAGTCCTTCCATTAGTTTCAAAACGAAAGCCAGACGTTTAAAATACTTTAGGTTGTATTTCCGAAGATTCTTTTAATACGTATGTAGGCAAGCGTTGTTTGTCCAGACGGTGATCAAAATAAAGTGGTAAACAAAATTAATGACAATTCATGAGATTAGTGATTGTCTGTGCGACTTTCACAGGCTGAAACGATTACAGACGGGATATGGACTACACTATAAGTTATCACATTGTACATCTGCTGAGAAAATGTCTGCTCCATTAAGAAGTGAGGGAAACTGACCCCTCATCTTGACGAATTTTCTTAAAGGGAAGTTTTGAGAAGAAGAAAAAACGCGACGAGTATACAAGAACTGCTGTTTTTATTTCTGAAAAAGACTAAAAAGACCGGAATTTCTGCCTGTTTACAAACTGAGCCCCTTGTTTCGTTTATCACGCTTGCGATAATTATGGTCTGCCGCAGACCACGTGTTTACATTCGTCATAGATTAGAAAACTGATTAGAGAACAGAGTTATACTTGTGAACCCAATATAAATCTTTAATTTTCCTTTTTTGTAAATAATAATTTGTATCAACTCAAATTTCTGTATATAATATAATGTTTGTAAATAAAAATTAAAGTTTTCCCATGAACCTAAAAAAAATAGTCCTCTTCTTGAAGCCGTTATAAGTCTAGTATAAGCGGAGACTTTACAATCCATATAAGGTAACAATGTAAAAATTTAATTTAACTAATGCGTTTATCTCTGGACATTATGTCGGTACGACAACTTTTTAAAAATTAAATATATATATATATATATATAATTGCGATTACACGGCAAAGAATAAACGGATTTTCATAAAAATGACGCAGTATATATAAAAAATAATGCATCAGAATATAAGTTGCAAATTAGTAAATTTGATGTTGTTTTACTTAACTGCCGAAGTACTACTACTACTACACCACACCACATCACTATGCTTAGAGTTGAGTTGCACCTTACAGTGACGCTCTACGGTCATATGAGACCGGAACTTACAGCACAAGTGGTTTTCGAACCACTACAAGCAACCACATCACCACCGGGATTCGAACCCGAAACCTGTGGTACCGAGAACCAGAGCTCTAGCTACATGGCCATCAGGCCCCAACAGCAGAAATGTCTGAAGAAAATTAACATGCTTCCCCTTTCGTTAATTATTACAGACATTTAAAAATTTTGTTTGATCGCAGGACACCCACGAGAGGCCTGATTCCATACGCTGACATTTTGACATCAGAATTTAGAAATTTCTTCCATCTCCTATAGCACTATATTATTAATTAAATGCACATTAATTAATTATCCTTATATATCCAATTCACGTACTGGTTAATTTTAATTGGTAATTTTTTTCAGACTTATATTATTAATACTTAATTTCTCTTAACCCTGCCTTAATAATAGTATCTTTTTCATATTAATATCAATTAATACTTAAGGATTTTATTAATCATTTTCATCTGGCATACAAATATTTAACAAAAAAAAATATTGAGTTTATTATGCAGATGTCTGTCTATAATTAAACTTTTTCTTTGTTGAAGTCTACTTTATTTGTAAGGACAAATTTTGATGAAAAGTTCTATTCATTTTATTTCTAAAATATTCCTACAAGAATATATTCAAATTATTTCTAAAGTAACAGAGTTCATTTAATCAACTTCTTTTAACGGAACAGCCAGTGAAAGTCTGATTGCAATCTAGTGAGATTTCAAAGAGATTTCATCCCAAAAATGGAATTGTTGTTTTGTTATATCTAGTTTACATAATTTTTACTTTACTGTGAAACTTACCAAAAAATATTTGCAAATATTTACGAAATTAAACATCACTTTTTTAGTTGGGTACACAAAAATTGAGAAAGGAATAAATAAATATTTATAAAATGCATCGTATATATTTAAAGCAGCAGAATAAAATTTCAATAAATATTCGAAAAGATAAAATGTAATATTTCGTCTTATTCCAGATAAAAAATGAAACTCATGTATGCATGTTTCTAATGCAAACAAAAAGTTTGTTTTATTTTATTTATTTATTTTTTTTTTGCAATGTATTTTATTACAGAATTAACATATTTGTTTATAGAGAATTAAAAGAAATTAAAAAAATTTCTATAACATCAGAAAGGCCGCAGTAACTTAAGTACATTACATTTGCTTCCAAGCTATATATTATTAATGATTCTGAAATATTTACAAACATATTGACTACGTGCTTAAAAAATGAAAAAATGAAGTCATTTACGAATTTTAATTTGTCATATGTTTTAATACAGAATGTAATTTAAACAAATCGGTAGGACTCAGAATCGACAATTTTGCCAATTTTTGGATCGGCCATTTTGAGAAAATTAGAGCAATACTTTTTTAACAGTAGATTCAAAATGTAATATTAAACGTATGGCTTGATATTGGCAAACCATTGCACTTTGCAGCACATATTACACATAAATTTTAAAAACACACACAATCAAAATAACGTGACATATGCTTATTCTGAACGTGACGT
Organism: Caerostris darwini; assembly: GCA_021605075.1. Lineage (NCBI taxonomy): Eukaryota > Metazoa > Arthropoda > Arachnida > Araneae > Araneidae > Caerostris > Caerostris darwini. The sequence goes on from BPLQ01004782.1 coordinate 159,800, forward strand.
GCTTATTTTGAATAAAATTTTATAAATTGAATATAATATATAGTTATTTACCCTTCTCTGATTTCTATCATTTGAAATACCATTCAGCAGTTTGAGAGATTTTAGACAGAAATTCAGCAAAAGGGACATTTCCCAAATTTAGGGATTAATATCAAGTGGAATAACAGCATGCCTAAAAGCCAGATGTTCATCACTATCGTATCGATTCATTCTTTATGTGTAGTAGTAGTTCATTATGTGTGTAAAACACTCGATTATTCTAAAATTTCAAGCAGCCTGATGGTCAATTGGCTAGCGCTCTGACCATTGGTACTACAGGCTTCAGATTTGAATCCTGGTGGTGGCATGGATGTTTGCGTGGGATTCGGGATCAACTTTAAATTGTAGATACCGTTCTCTTATATGACTGCAGAGAATTGGGTGTAGGGCTGACAACATTATCCCGTAAAAAGAAAAACATATCATGTCTTGAAATCTGCCAGTAGACAGCCGACTTTGACCAACCAAGGGGCTGTTGCACCACTGATGATGATGATACTGACTATTATATTTATTATACTGACTATTTTTGATCCTACGATCTGAAAGGTATCATTCCCACGTATATCCATGGGTGATGGGGACACATAAAAGTAGAACACACACAAAATGACTGTTACTATCAAGCAAACTAAACTAAAATTTCAATAGTTTTTTGTTCTATACATTTAAAAGAGACAACAAATGACCGGTTAAAAACAAAATTGATCTAAATCCCAATATTTTCTCTAATACCAAGCAGAAAAAATCTAAAAGCATTAACCAATTTAGATATATTCCACACTTCAAATACTCCCTACAAACAAAATAAATTTCATCCTAATATGTTAACATGATGGTTCTGAAAGAAAATTAAATTACGCCCAAAATAATTCAAATGTTTTGCATTTTCTTTTTTCAGTTTTTTTTTTGTTGTTTTTGTTTTAAATCAATTCTGACGTGAAAAAATGCTTTTTTTTCTCAGTCTGAAATCTATTTATTTTATTTATAAAGTAACCTGCTTTCTGCTTCAGAACCATTTATTGCTTTGCACCACTTGTCAAGTTCATAAACATTTGGGTTCTTAAGTGGGTTAAGTTTTATTGGAAGAAAGGAATGGTTTCGAGAAAAAAAAAAGAAAATAAAAAATAAATAAAACTTAATGTGAAAGTTTAAGAAATCGATATTCAAAACCAGTTGTCGTTACGAATATTTTATTTATGTCATTTTTTTGGATAAATGAATTTATTTAATTTTGAAGATTATAGGGCAAAAATACAAATGCACAACACAAATAAGTTTCAGGAAAAGAATTTCATTTTCGTATAAGTAACATTGTACTTTTTACTCATAAAATTGTGGGTATTGTTTGGGGTAGGGGGACTTTTTGATGCTTTAATCACTTTTTTCGTTTTCTTGATAAGTTTATAGTTTCCTTGTTTACTGAGCTAATAATTATATAATTAAATATTGAAAAATTGTTCTGAAAAATCATTTGGTGAAACTAAAGACAATTTTATTTCTGAAATTCTATATATTTTTTTAAGGTTGAAGTTTGCTTTTATTCGTTTTATTGTCACATAAAATCCTAAATTTCACGGGTGATTTATATATCGGCCCAGCCTATTACATTATATTTCCTTTTTATCTATGCTTCTATTTATTATTTTCTTTTGTCTTCATCAAACCCCGTACCTAGGCTATGTCGCCCCGTAGCACATCGATGGGCCTCATGTAAACCACGAACAGCCCACCGACGGATGGGTCAAGGCCTTTTTAGGGGTAATTGCTCTGCATTTAGCCCTAAAATTCAGCGTTTATACTACGCTTAAAATTCACTACCTCTTTAGCCTTAAAATTATTCATTACCATCTGCGTAAGAAAACCTAGAAAATCACACCAGGGAGTCTGACTATAAATGCGAGACAGTTTTACATACATTGGTATAATCGCCATCGAGTTTTTTCGTTTCTGTATGTGACCTTATGGCAAATTGACAGCTCTCTGGCCTTTATTACCACAGGCTTCAGGTTTGTATCCTGGCTGTGGCATGGATGTTGTTAGTGATTCGAAATCAACTTTAAATTGCAGGTCCCGGTGTAATTAGCCCGAAGTGTGCACAAATTGACCTTAGTGCGACAAACCAAATCAAATCAAACTAAAACAAATTATTAACAATAACCTAAACCACCTGCACTTTAGCTGCGCACGTGGCCACTGGGCCACGAGTGGGGCAACAATATTGTTCTAGGAATTAAATTAAACGAGAAAATAACAATCAACATAAGAAAGACTCTTATAAAATTCCTGTTGTTTTAAATAAATATATCTTTTTCAAATAATAATAAATAAATTTTAAATAAATATATCTCCAGAAAATGTTTTGAAATTAATGATTTTTTCATTTAGTATGGACATGATATTGTTCTGGTAGGAACTCAGCATTTTCAAAATAAATAAATGTATAATAAAAAAAGAAAAGTTTGGCAGAAAATTAGCGAGAGTAGAAGTTATTATTCAAAACATATTTTCTTTTCCTCGAGCAATATGAGTAACTTTAATTTCAATAGCTTTTATTGAAAGTAAACGCTCAATAGGCAAGTGATTTCAGTTATGATTTCTCATAAACTTACATATAATATGTGTTGCTAAGCCTAAAGATTTTAAGACAATATCAAATCACGAGCTCTGTTATCACGTGGATTATCTGTTAATTGATTAACAGTAACAAATTACTATTTTAGATTCAAATATAAATAGATTAGTGTTTCGGCTTTCTCATATTACCTTTCGAGCATCAGGTATGCTTATTCAATTCGTTTATCAGTAGTTGTGCGAAGGGTGGCCAGATGAGTAGCAGCAAATTTAGCCAATGATTAGATAAAAATTAGCCAAATATTAAAATAGACCTATATTATAAATTTATTTGGTAAAATCGTAGAATAGGGCCCTTTGGAATTTCTTTTCTCCAAAGTCCGCCAAGTAACGGGTTGCAACTATAAGTGAAATGAACCGACAATACCAGAATCCCGGGCCCCACTTGCGTCTTACCCCATTTTGCGACTTATCACTTAGTTGGCGTCACAAAAAAAAAATCACCAAATCCCAACTGGTTCTATTTTGCGATTTTGCCACTTATTTATCTAATTACGTTTCATTTTAATAGTATAAAAATTTATTTCAAAGTTATATTTCATTTAAACTTTACTGCTCTTTATTATTCATTCATTAAGTTTCGTTTGCCCTTTTCCTTTGGCTATTGAATGTAAATTAGTGTAAATGTATGTTGTATAACATGTTCTCTTCTTACATATTTAAAAAAAAATGATTTTATATATTATTTTCATATTTAATTCCCTACATTCCCTACGTCATCGAATAATGGAAAATAAAAATTCGTGTGGTGTAATAAGATAGATTTTATTTATTATTTTTATAGCAATGCTGTTGTTGTTGTCACTAATCCCCCTGGTGCAGGAAAGCCTACACCAGGTCCAAGAGACCCCGTCGCAGGTGACTGGGTCATGGCTAAGGGTAATATGCAACTTCACATTCAGCGCGGAACCACGAGACTGAAGACTGACTAAATCTTAAGACAACGCTGTACTATCATATTAAATCGGGACCTACGGTTTAAAGGGGATTCTGAACCACTACAAACATCCACTGCAGCGCCTGGACTCGAATCCGAAACCTGCGACACTCAGCCATTCAGACCCGTGACAATGCTTATTCATCTAATGCTTCAAATTAAAACTTATTCAGGAGTGAAAATTTTAAAATGAAAATTTTATACTCAAACCTCACATTTTTTAACGATATAAAGAAAAAAAAATGTTTTTCTATGTAAAATAATATTTAAAAAAAAAAATCTTTTTACATGTAATTCTCCATTAGAAAATATAAATAAGTTTGTATAAAAACAAAAATCATTATTTAATAATTTTCTTCAAGACAAATATCCAGAAACAATTTGTCATTGTTATTCATTTAATTTACATAGTTATTTTATCTTAAATTGTTTTAATTCACTCACAAAATTAACAAGATTAAAGTTAAATTTATTTTATTAGTGTTTACTGGCATTAATTTTTTTTAAAAAAAAGTATGCAGGAAAAAAAAAAAAAAAATTCAAAACTAATAGAAAGGAATTATCTTCCACTACTCACGCATAAGATATAATAGATTTAACGGTATTTATTAAGCAAAAATGCATAATGTAAGAAAATATGTAAAACAAAAAATCAGCGTGATAATCTTGGTTTTCTTTTTGAACAAGTTTTTTTTTTTTTTTTTTTTTTTTGAATAAAAGAAACAAATTGACATTGACGCTACCATAATTAATTGCAGAAAATAAATAAACCTAACAGGCTAAATAATATTAATTATTAAAAGAGAAAGAAGGAACAAGAAAATGCAATGGTGCCATACTGAATAATTTAAAAAATTAAATAATTGAAATACTTATATATTTTTTATTAATAATTGGGATATTTATGTATTTCATGTTAATAATTTCGCTAATTGTATATTTTATATTAATGATGATGGATTACTAATATATATTTTATATTATTTTTGACATTTATATTTTACATAAATTTTGATATTTATGCATTTTAAATAAAATGTAATGTACAAAATAAATTATGAAATTAATTTAAAAAAATAATTATAATTAATTATATTAGTAACATAAAAATTAAATTTATTATAAAATTGATTAAAATTAATTAAATAACATAATTAATTGTACAAAATAAATAAACCTAACAGACTAAAAAAATATTAATAATTAAAAGAGAAAGAAGGAAGCAAGAATGCAATGTAATGATGCTATTCTGAATAACTTAAAAAACAAAATAAGCGAGATATTTATATATTTTTTTATTAATAATTGAGATATTTATGTATATTATATTAATAATTTCGCTAGTTTTATATTTTATATTAATGTCGATTTATTATATATTTTATATTAATTTTGATATTTACATATTTTAAATAAAATTTACGAGAATTTAACCCGAAAAGAAATCATTGGTTAAAAAGATTTGTTTATTTGTAGCCGACAACTTTTGAATTTAGGCTAAACAGCTAAAATTAGCCACATCTGTCATCCTTGGTTGTGCATTTACAGTGTAGCATTTTTCCTACTGGAGGAATTGTAGCATTTCGTTCCAAGGAGAGAGGAATGTATATTCTTTAACAAATACATAATAACAACCCATCACACAAATTTGACAGCATATAAGCAGTGTTGTGGATACTTATATTACACGCAATTAGTGTTTTGTACTATGAGAACAACCTGTCACTCAAATCTCATAACAGATAATCAGTGTTATGGATAACGAGGTATCATGAAATCAGCCGTTGTCTGTTCGTCCTTCACAGGCCCAACCAATTACAGACGAGATATGGACTACATGATCAGTTATTGCATCGGGATTGGTGATAGACCACCGACTGATAAATGTCTACTTCAATGAGAAGTCAGGAAAGCTGACCCCCCCTCTCTTCCCGCTTCTTGACGAATTGTCTTAAAAGGAGGTTTTTGGGGAAGAAAAAAGTTTTGCGACGAGTCAACAAAAAGTGTTGTATTTCTACTTTTCTGAAGTTAATTGAACAGGTCTGAGTTTCCACCTACTTACAAAGTGAGCCTCTTGTGGTTTTGCGTACCACGTCGTGTAATAATTAAGGTCTGCCGCAGACCTGGTGAAATAGATTCGATATAGAATCGGAAATAGATTAGATAGTAGATCCCTGTGATATTGATCAGCAAATTTCTTGAAATTAAAGTAGGTCCCAATGAATTAAGTTGCTATTAATTTGATTTTTACAATCGGACATTTTTAATTCCCATTATTTTTGTAATAATATCTGGCACATTCAAAGTATGATAAACATTCTTTTTAAACTTGTTTTTGTCTGAGTAATAATTTTTGTTTGAAACGTAATATTGTCCTATAAGAAGTGAACAAAATGGACGTTTGCCATGAAATTGAAGATTAATTGATTAATAAAGTGATATGTAACGTCAACAACAAAAAAAATAAATGTCAGACCCTTTAACCATTTCAAATTATTTAATTTCCATATTTATAATGGAATTTTTAATTGCATATAATTAGAAATTTTAGAAAATATATGAGCTGCAAATATATGCGTGGGGGCCGAGACTTTTACAAACTTGCTTAATAGGTTCTCCTTATAACTTCCCTTCCCATTTGGGTGACCTGGTGGCCAATTGGCTAGCGCTCTGGCCTTTGTTACCACAGGATTCAGGTTCAATCTTTGCGGTGCATGGATGTTTGTGAGTGGTTCGGAATCCACTTTAAACTGTAGGTCCCATTCTAATTAGCCCAAAGTGTGCACAAAATGACCGTAGAGCGACAAACTAAACCAAAAAAAATGCATTTTGAAAACCTCTAATTTAAACAGCTGGCCAATTGGAAGAAGCTAATGATCGGGGATCACTTATAAAAAGATTGCTACCAAACTTAATTATAAGATACTACACGAATCACACTTTATTATATTTTACAGATAAAATTTCATGTAAAGCATAATGCAGATTTATTATCCCCAGAATAAAGGATAATGAAAAAGAAATCAAGCACTTTGAGAACAGAGCACTAAACTCTTTTGTCCTCGCAGATAAGAATCATCTGTCGCAAACCCCCCTCTCAAGGTCACGCGACCCCGCTTTTCATCGGGAAGCATCCCCGCAGCCCATGAGCCTTCCCGCTCATCAATCTCGGTTAGGAAGGAACTAAGAACTGTTAACCGTGACTGCTCAGGTTGCCGTGAATGGCGTAAAAGCAATACAGGGAACGTGACGTCTGGGTGCATGAGGTTTAGCCGCTTTCTTGATTGATTATCTGTCTGAGGGCTATTGGCTTGAGAAGCGGTCAAAGAGCCATCTGACGAATGGGTGCATGGAACATGTGGGGGTGATGTAGGTAGGGTGTAGGGAAGGGGGAGAGCAAAGCATATTGCACGCAAGTCACCATCCTCCACAGTTTTATAAAGTTGGTGCTTTTTATTAAGGAAAGACATGGTATGAATGAATGCTTTCGTTGGGCTTGAAAGGATTTAAGTTTCCTTGTCATTATATAGTTTGAGTTGTAATTTATCAAAACTTTTCAGGTTTTTTTCTTCTAAAAATCTCTGACTACTTTATTATGGCAAAATAACTTGGACTTTTCGTTGTTGTCTTCTTACTTATGAGCTGTTTTATTTTTGATCTGTTTATTTTTCAAGTAAATAAAAAAAATAGAGGAAAATAGAATAAATTTTGGCATTGATGTTTGTTAGTGGTTCGAAATCTGCGGTCTAATTAGCCAAACTGTGCAAAAACTGGCCGTAGAGGAGAAACCAAACCAAACCATTTCAATTGGACAAACTCTAATATTAACGTCTGACCAATTGAAGCTAGCTAATGATCTGGTGCAGAAATAAATCCTTGCTACGAAACATATTGTAAGATTCTACTTGAAGCTTACTTTATTATTATAAAATATTAACATGCCAAACTGGCACAGGAACCCTACTCATCATTAGAATTAATTTTTCATACATTTTAGAATAAAAAAAAAAAAAAAAATGAAAAAAATGAAAATTTTAATTAATGTAATTATAGGAAGTTTTCTATCGTCTTAAAAATTAAATAAATAAATAAACTATCTCACAATAGGGTAGGAAATATAAAAAAATATTCTTTTTAGTTTTAAATCTTAAAATATTTACGTGCCAAACTAACACAGAAATCCTACTCATGATTAGAATTAATTTTTCATAGATTTCAAAATAAAAGAACAAAAGGAAAAGAATAAAATTTTAATTAGTATTAAGTTTCCTGTAGTTTTAAAAATTAAATAAATAAATAAACAATTTCATAATAGGACAGGAAATACAAAAAAAAAACTTATTCTTTTTTTAAAAATCATAAAATATTAACATGCCAAACTGACACAGAAATCCTACTCATAATTAAAATCCATTTTCCATAGATTCACAAATAAACGAACAGCAACTAGAAGTGCAGAAAATTCTACCAGGAGCCATTTGGTTTTCTTATTCTATACATTTAAATTTGACTGGCTCTCCCACGAGGAGTGTAACTCCACTTTTTAATTAGCTTTAGCAACCCAAAGCTAATTTTCTTTACCGATGCTTTCACTAAAACTGCCTTCCTGAATATCAAATAGCTGCTCGAATAACGACCGTCATTCACGTTGATCGGCAAAGCACACTTGACAGTAATTTTTGCAGAATTTCCACCCTTGCCTTATAATAGACTAATGAGAACGTAAAATGCATGTTTATCTTTCCACTTTACGCGAACTTTAATTGAAAAGTACACATTAATTGATCCTAAATGTTTTGTGACAGTTACCCAGGGATCCGCGCTAAATTGCCCGTCGTAAGCATGAGCACCGTGGAGATGTTTCATTTTTATGGACGTAAGGGGAACGGAGTATTCATCAAACTCGTCTGCACGATTGCTACGTGATTATTTTTCTTCCAAGAAAGTTGATGTAATGCTATTTTCTCATTAAAGCGTTTAAAATTATAGTTGGAAAGAGGTTTGGATAAATTGGGCCTTTGAGTACAGTCAGAATTGCAATTGCAATCGAGTTTATTTTGAAAGAGTGTAACTTTTATTTTATTTTATTTTAGTCATATTATTTTGGTTACAAAAAATATGTAGTTCACCTGTGCTGTAAGAATTATCTAAAAGAATGTTGATTATCATTCTTTTTTATAAGAAATTTAGGTTTTCTTTTTAACAAATGTATAGATTTTATTTAATATGAATTTATTTGATTTACAAAGATGTTTTTATAAAAATTTATAATCGGTAACAATTTATTAATTAAATAAGTGAATTTATGGACATGCATTTTAATACTGCAATTATTAATTTTTAATAAGAAAAATTATTCAAAAAGTTTTATTTACTTTAACTGAACCTTTAAGCAAAACCTTCATTTCACTGTATTCATGACTTTTCTGAAAAAGATTCCCAATTTAAATATGTAATTAAATGTAAAATATACTTACGATACATTTTGAGTCTTTTATTTATTTCTAATCATTGTCATTAAGATTAGTGTACCAGTGTTTTTATAGATTAGTGTTTTTCATAGATTTAAAATAAACGAAAACAAAAGGAAAAGAATAAAATTTTAATTAAAGTAATTTAATTTTCTGAACTTTTAAAAATTAAATAAATAAACAATTTCATAATATTACAGGAAATATAAAATAAATATTCTTTTTTTAAAAATTATAAAATATTAACATGCCAAACTGACCCAAAAATTCTACTCTTAATTAAAATCCATTTTCCATAGATTCAGTAAAAAACGAACAGCAAATGGAAGTGCAGTAAACTCTACCAGGTGCCATTTAGTCTACTTATTTTATAAAAATCTTCTTATTATATAATTTTTTTAATTATATTTTTTTGTTTACTATTATAGTGATTTAATATATCTATAAAGTTTGAATAATATTGTTCATTGTTTTCATTAAAAAAAAAATCCTGAAAACTTGTCGAATTCACGGGCGCTAGACCACCGGGTCTCCGTAAGTTAATATACCATATCGAATCAGAAATCCCACTCACAATAAGATTCCATATTCCATATATTTAGAAATAAGCGATTTAGAAACAACAGAAATCCTACTCACAAATTGAATTAGTTTTTGTGTTTAAAAATAAAAGAAAAAAGGAAACGAATAAAATTTTAATGAATGTAATCTAATTTTCTAAACTTTTAAAAATTAAATAAATAAACAATTTCATCAATATTACAGGAAATATAAAAGAAAATATTCTTTTTTCAAAAATTATAAAATATTAACATGCCAAACTTACCCAAAAATCCTACTCATATTTCAAAATCAATTTTCCATAGATTCAGAAATAAACGAACAGTGAATAGAAGTGCAGAGACAACTCTACCAGGAACCATTTAGTCTTCTTATTTTATACATTTAAATTCGACTGGCTCTCCCGCGAGGAGTGTAACTCCACTTTTTAATTAGCTTTAGCAACCCAAAGCTAATTTTCTTTACCGATGCCTTCAATAAAACTGCCTTCCTGAATATCAAATAGCTGCTCGAATAACGACCGTCATTCACGTTGATCGGCAAAGCACACTTTACAGTAATTTTTGCACAATTTCCACCCTTGCCTTTATAATAGACTAATGAGAACGTAAAATACATGTTTATCTTTCCACTTTACACGAGCTTTAATTGAAAAGTACACATTAATTGATCCTAAATGTTTTGTGACAGTTGCCCAGGGATTCGCGCTAAATTGCTCATCGTAAGCATGGGCACCGCCGGGATGTTTCATTTTTATGGATGTAATGGGCACGGAGTATTCATCATCAACTCTTCTAACTCATCTGCACGATGGCTACGCGATTATTCTTCTTCCAAGAAAGTTGGTGTAATGTTATTTTCTCATTAAAGCGTTAAAAATTATAGTTGGAAAGAGCTTTGGATAAATTGGACCTTTGAGTACCATTAGAATTGCAATTGCGTTTATTTTGAAACTGTTAACTTTATTTTATTTTAGGCATATCATTTTGGTTACAAAAATAGTTCATCTGTGCTGTAAGAATTATTTAAAAGAATCATGATTATCATTCTTTTTTTTATAAACAATTTAGGTTTACTTTTATCAAATGTATGGATTTTTATTTAATATGAATTTAGTTGATTTACAAATTTTTTTTTTTTTATAAAAATTTATAATCGGTAACAATTTATTAATTAAATAAATAAATTTGTGGACATGCATTTTGATATTGAAATTATTAATTTTTAATAAGAAAAATAATTCAAAAAGTTTTATTTACGTTAACTGATCCTTTAAGAAAAAACCTTCATTTCAGGGTAGTTATGACTTTTCTGGAAACGATGCACAATTTAAATTTGTAATTAAATAAAACTATACATAAAATATATTTATGACATTTATTTATTTCAAATTATTAACATTAAGATTAGTGTATCACGAAAAAGTGTTAGTGCCATTGATATATTAGATGTTTGTTTGTAACTTTGTATAGTAATTACAATGTAAGGATCACTTATTGATCATTTAAAGGATCCTTTATTTAAGTAAAAATAAAACAATAACGTACTGCATACCTCGATGGGTTACCTGTTATTTAAATGCATGATGTGATACAATCAGGATTGAGGATTAGATGTTTCTTTGGATGTCCTGAGACTACTCAATCCACAATTACTGTAGAATAAGAAGTCTCAGGAGATCCAAGAATCCAATCTAGTTCGACCAAACTCTTAAGTTCTTCAGCTATGTCCTGCTACAAATTAATACAAAAAAGTATGTTAGTAATGATATTGCAATCCTGTAATAAACTGGTTGTGAGTGGCCAGACTTTCTTCAGTTAGTAAATCCTTGACTCTTATCAAAAGAGGCCACACATGTAGCTGAAAGATGTCCATAACATAACACTGGACTCTAATAATGCCGTCCATCATTACTAGATTTATTGTTTACATTGGTATAAATTGCTGTTAAAAGCAGTAATGTAATCACATGCAGATAGACATTTACATCATGTATTGAAAAGGTGTTACATGACAATTGCATCTTGAATGTTTTAAACATTCAACTACACTGAAGTATTTACTGGGATTGCTATCAAATTGAATCGCTATTTGTCACTAGTGATGACCTGTCAACAGGCAGTAGTGAAACATTTATTGCAATTGTCATCAAATTGAATTGCGATTTGTTACCGGAGATGACAGTCAACATTCGTAGTAATGAAACATTGACTGCAAGTGCTATCAAATCGAATTGCGATTTTTTATTCGAAATTACATATTAACTGTCGGCAGTATTCAAGTGTTTAGCATGTTTGCCATCAAATGGAATCGCGTTTCCTCACTGGAAAGGGCCTGTCAATGAATGGAAATATTGAAGTGTTTATTACGATTGCCATCAAATGGAATTTCAGATGAAGACGAAGTGTTCCCAATCCATATTAATCAAATCTCACCGAGCGATGCACCACTCCAAAAAATGTCGACAGTCACTACACACTGTTTACGACTCACAGCATATTACTATTAATAGAGAACGCGATATCAGAAATTTGTTGGATTCACAATAATACGGACAAATACGGAACCCGAACAGATCGCATAACGTGCAACATGCAGATGCCGGACAATGATATAGTCCAGGGATGGGCAAACCTTTTCGGTCGCGGGCCAAAAATCGAAGATAAAAAGTTTGGCAGGCCAAGATAAATTTTTCTGAAATGTTAGAAGCAATATACATGTATTACAATTTAAATATGTTAATGAGATGAATGAAATTGCGATTTCATTTTTAAAAGTTCCTTATAGTGAGGTTCGAAGTGAGATGTACTTATTCTAAGGAACGGGGCTAAATGGTCATCTGTCAGTCTACTTTTGAAATAATTCTTTCTTATGTTCATAGTTGAAAAGACTTTTTCACGTATATAAGATGAAGCAAACATAACACTGATTTTCAGGGCATGAGATATTAAATTTGGGAAACTTACTTTCGATAATGATTTGTAAAAACAATATTTCATCAAAGTAGAAAAGGAGATGGATATATAATAAATAAATATATATTGCTTTTAATTTGCCTCATACCGGCAAATTAAAATTCTATCTTCGGGCCGGATAGAACCTTCCAGTGGGCCGTAGTTGGCCCATCCTTGATATAGTCTGGTGGACAATGAAATAGCTCGTATGGTTATTACACGTCCAAGTGGAATGTCATTAATCCAGAATGGATTATTCCCTTTAATCCTTTTGCAGAATATCTTTTAGCAGAATTTGCGAATCCGTGAATTGATCAACCTCAATATCCTAATGATTCTCCCATACACATATCATATTTGTTTAGATAGTGACGTAAGGTTATCTTTGATGACAAATCTGCAATGACGATCTGTAGCCGGTAAACTGCATACAGAGTACATCAGGGTGACTATCTATGAACTAAAATAGATGAAAACAAACACTTCTTATGAGTCTAATCCTCAATCATGGTGCAATTGTAATTATTTGCATTGTATGCTTAACATACTACTTTTGGTAGACATTTTTTTTTTCTACTTTTGCTAATGGATATTTTGACGTCAAATTTAACACCTACGTCAAGGATAAGGGCAGCTACATAAAAAAGAAAAACAAAATTGAAATTACATAAGCCCCTGAAATTTTAAACTGAAAAGTGGTCTTATTTTTTGGTCACAGTAGTAAGCCTCCATGAAAAGTTTCGTAGCGGTCGACAACTTTTTTGTTCAATGAATATACATTATTAGGGGAAAGTGTCGAAAAATACAATTCCAAGCAATGATCTAGGAATGAAGAAATTATGAAACAGTGGGGAAGCACAATTAAAATGCGCGAAAAAACGGAGTATACATCATTGTATCTATGAAACAATATTCTTCATAGAAATATTAAATAACGTAGAAATAAATCTAGGAGATTATATATTTGTTGATTTTATATGAAAATTTTTACTGGCGAGAAAATGTAGTTCAAAATTTACGTAAGTTTATACTTCATGAACTGATTCAAGGGGTCCCTGTGGCCTCTTGTATCCCTTTATAGTTTGTAGGAGTTCGAAATCCACTTTAAACCGTAGGACAACATTCTACAGGCATATTAGATCGGGAAATCTAATATGGCTGTAGAGCGTTGCGCGTAGGGCTGAGCCACTGATGATGATGATCTTATTTATTGCATTATATTATGAATCAATATTTCTACTTTTTCTTAAATCAGCTTATCATCATCATCATCAGTGGCGCAACAACCCCTGATGAGCCAAGGCCGTCTGCCTACTGGCAGATTTCGAGAAGAGAAATGTTTTCTTTTTACTGACTACTTTTGTTAGTCCTTTGTGCAACGCACTACAGCCATTAGATCTTAACCTACGGTTTAAAGGGGAATCCGAACCGCTACAAACATCCATGGAACCGCTGGGACTCGAACCCTGTGGTACCGAGTGCCAGAGTGCTAGTCACACAGTCTTCAGGCCCCAGTAAATAATAAATAATAATAATAATAAATAATCAATTATAATAATAATAATAATTCAGGCCCCAATAATATTTTATAATATACGACTTTGTTAAATAAATTTTATTTAATAAAGTTGTTTAATTTATCTACAAGTATACATATAATTACGTGTTATATGAAATCATTGTAAACAAAAAAATGATATTAATGTTATGATGCTAGAGATAATACATTTGTAAATTAGTAGAATTTTTGTATAAAAATAGTTATTTGCTTCCCTTTGGGAAATTAAAATTACGATACCGATAAACAAATATGCATTTTTATTTGCTTTAAACTTATTGAAAAATAAACTTTATTTTAAATTTATTAGTGTAATTACAGCTAGATTGTTAATTCCCTTATTAAAAAGGTAAAAAGTTCAAAAGTTAACCTATTAAGAGGAATAAAACTGAAAATGTTATTCAAAACAGAATAATTTTTTTGAGCAATGTAAAATTGAATTTAAAAAAAAAAAAAAATACATAGTCCATTTTAATAGTTTTTTTTTTTTTTTATAATCCTATATGCGAAAGATTTGTTAAAAAATATTTCTATAAAAATCATTTTATATAAAAACTGACATAAAAATAAATATTGATATAAATATCATTCGACTGGTACTTTTTGTGACTTACATTTTATCCATTTTACGTAAAATTAAATTTCTGTCTGTTAAAAAAATGTAATCTGTAATAAGCGTTATATATATATTTTCAATATTCTAAAGTAAATTAACTACTTAAGAAACTTAACTATTATTAACTAATTTAAGAAACTTAATTTCTTTTAGGATAACAAAAAATGATCTTGAGCCTTCTAAGTTTTTGTTTCTTAAATTTTAATAAAATTAGCTGTAACGGAGAATCACTGCTAGATAGATCTTTTACGGTTTTAGGCAAAAATCGTGAAAATAGGATTATAAATAAATCCCTGAAATTTTTTCTAAGAGTCGTAGGAGTACTTGAAGTGCTAAAAATAGTAAGTGAAGGCGGGAATTAATACTCTTTTAAAACTTAGCAGGAAATTTGAACGTTGATCTATGCTGAAATATTTTTATGGTTCAAAAATTAAGGCGTTAAATTTATAATCTGCATCATAAGGTTTTTTAAATATAAGATAATTGGAAGATTCCTTTATAGCTAAAATCAATATTTTTCTGCTTTTGTTTAAGAGAAAATAATTTTTTATCCTAGAATATTTAACATTTACTTTAAAAAATAAATTGAAATATTGTTAAATTTTAACCTACAGCATATAAAATAATCACAAATTAAATACGATTAACGATATAGTGGGTTAATATAAGACACAATAAAAATAAATGACAATATTAAATTAAATGGTAAAAGGGAAGAGTTCTTAAAATAAATGTTTATATAAAAAAATCAGTATAAATATAAGTTATACTTCATGTTGGTTATACTTCACATGCGGTCGTGCATCATCCTGCTGAAATGAGGGTTTCGCAGGGCTCGAATAAAGGATAGATCCACGGAGCGTAACACATTAGAAATGTAATGTGTCAATGCGAACAAGATGTGACCGAGGCATGTATCCAATACCGCCCCCTCCATCCAGGTGATGGGCCAGTATGACGATGGCAAATGCACCTGCCAATGTGCATTCACCACGATGCCGCCAAACACGGATGCGACCATCTAGAAGCTGTAAACAGAACCTGGATTCATCTGAAAAAATGATGCACCCATTCTTGCGCCCAGGTTCGTTGTTGATCACACCATTGAAAACGCTTCTTTCTGTGATGCAGTGTCAAGGGTAGCCGCAGACATGGTCTCCGAGCTGAGAGTCCATGCTGCTGCAAACGTCGTCGAAATGTTCGTGCAAGCACTTGTTGTCTTGCAAACGATCCCAATTCTTGACTCAAGGCTCGTGGCGTGGCAGCATGATCCATTAAGGCCATGCGGGTAACATGACTGTCTTCTCGGCTGCTAGTGATAGGGGGTCCGTTGAGATCCACCACGGCTTTCCGTATTACCGTCCTGAACCCATCGTTTCCATATTCTGCTAACGGTCATTGGATCTCGACCGACGCGAGCAGCAATACTGCGATACGATAAACTGCAATTCCGGTACGCTACAATTCGACCTTTATCAAAGTTAGAAACGTGCTTTTATGCATTTCTGCTTCTTACACGTGGCATCACAACAACTTTTCACTTGCCAACAACGTTGAAATTCAATTTGTGTAGGAGAAACCGGCTGAACTCTTTCCTCATTTACAGGACATTTTTGGGACATTTACAGGACTCATTTGCAGGTGTCGCTACCGGCGTCTGCTTTGCCTGAATGTGCTGAAAAGATAATTATTTGTATATTACAGCACCTTCTTCCTGTCGTTTAAATTTCAAGTCTGTAGCATGTTGCCTTCTTGGTGCAGAAATTTTAATAGCTAGTAGTATACATTCCTTTCGTACTGGAAAAAATGCCACAACTCTTCCTGTGGGAAATTGCTACAATATACTAAATCTAAAGCTAAATTCATGCAGTATTTTGAGAAGTAGAAATTGCAGGTACATTTATTAATTCTAAATAGTCTAGAACAGCAACAAAAATATATTGATAATTTAGACTTATCTGTCTAGTATTTTTCATTAGCATAAAATTCTTAAATATTTTTAAAAAATTAAAAATAAGTAATTATAAGAATTTTAGTAACTAAAGTAAACATATATGACATTGCTAAAAATTCGAAACCTTACATTCATCTAAAAATAAAAGCCATACTTTTAGGAATAACTTTAATCAAACTTTTATTTCCTTTATGTCTGTGATGGAAATGAATAAATTACTTTAAGTACTACAGAAAACAGCTCGAGACAAAAACACATAAATGCTAGTCATAACAAAGTAGCTATTGAGAGAATCATAAGAAGATTTTATAAAATGAATTTTTTTTTATTCTTTACACACTTTGAAAATTGTTGTTGTACTTTAATTTTTTAACCATTTCATTTTTATTTTTAAAAGAATAAAAATTATTATGTTTTTTAGTCATTAATATTTAAATTTAATAAATTTAAATATTAATGACTAAAAACACAATAATGTTTATTCTTTTAAAAATAAAAGAATAAAAATATCATTTCTATTATTTTTTTAAGTTTCTTCTTATAAAAAAAATATAATAAGAAACTTAAAAAAATAATAGAAATGATATGCATACAGCATATATAATTGTAAGAACAAAATTATGAAGCAAATGAAATCAAAAACATATATTACAAATGTATAACTATTTTACTCAAGAAAAGGTTTAAAGTCGAAATATACTTTGAATATTTAATTTAACGAACGAAATAAATTATTAACGTATATATTATAAACAAATTAAATTATTGTTTACTTTTAAAATTGACTTTATTTTCAATCTGAACATTAATCTTTAGTTTAAAGAAGTTTAATGTATTATTCATTTAAAAAGATTTCGGAATATAACTTATTTATCCAAGGCTTACACAAAAATTCTCTTCTCATGAAAACAAAACCCCTGCAGCTTTATTAAAATAGTTCACACATTTGTAAGACTGTAGATTTAACATGGTAGATTTTACTTTACTTTATCCCATACGCCATCCCCGTAGCAAAAATGCAGGCCCATTTCAGTTAAAAAGAGGGCTAAAGTAAATTTGAATAGAAAAAAAATTCAATTATTTAGTTACAGAAGGTATTAAATCTTAAATAAATAAAAATATATTATAGAAAGAAGAAACAGTGCTTAAAAATAAGGTGGGAGAGGGAGTATAGAATAGTATACTAATATCATTTAGGCCAGCTAAATTACGTTTTATTAATATAATAGGGATCGTTTATTTTTATAGTATAGTTTCGAAAATTGGACTCGTTTAAGCTTTCATGTTCTAGTACTTTCCTGAAAAGTTTTTGACATAAAAAAAATCACCCTGATTACACATTTGCTTGAGCAATTATATCTTTAGACGCCTGCGTCAGCTGTTATCTGTGAGCTGTCCTTTTCCAGAGGAACCTCTACTACACCACACCACAGCACTGTGAATAGAGCTAAGTTGCCCCTTTACAGTTTCGGAATGATGTGGGTGAGAAGTCTGATTGGGCTCTGTGACGCTCTACGGTAATATGAGACCTACGGCGTAAAGTGGGTTCCGAACCACTGCAAACATCCATGACACCGCCGGGATTCGAACCCGAAACTTGTGGTACTCAGACCCAGATAGATACCCACTGGGCTATCAGCGCCCCATTCGGCCTCGGACCTTTCCAGAGGAACCATGAATACGAACAAACTGTTTCCAGAATTTGTGTTTAGAACGGCATGTTGGTAAGCCCTGCTTCAAAGTTTTGAGCGGCCTGATAGCCAATTGGGTAGCTCTCTGGCTTTCGGTATGGATGTGTGTTAGTGGTTCGGAATCAGTGTTAAACTGTAGGTCAATGTCGAATTAGCCCAAAGTTTGCTTAAAAAACGACAGAAAAAATCAATGTTTAGAAGATTCTAGGTGAAATTGGCATATATCCATAGTACACCTTCTTTACTGTCAATCCTTTTAGTTTTGTTGATGTGCATTGACTACTAAAACCCATGTTCATTTACGCAATGTCCCTTCTTTACATTATTTGTGAGCACTACTGCCTAAGCCATTTAGTCCCTTAATTCGTCTAGATGTTCTTAAATCTATTGTTAAGACTCTCTGTATTTAAAGTTCCAATATATAAAAGATAAAAAGCTAGTGAATAAAAATTTATGAGCATATAATTAGACAATTTAATGAGTTTAATTCTACATAAAATAAGGACTCATTCTTAAAAGACAATTTATTAAAATTATGATGGCATATATTTATTACCGTTCAAGCATTTTGGAAACTTCTTTCAGTAATTATTGATTCCATTCATCAATACATTTTCAAACCACTACTGGTTCATAAAACAGTAAGCCTTTGTGTTAATAAAAAGCTCCATTTTGCTGTTTGACAAATCATTCCAATGCACGTAAAAATTGGCTGCTCAGATCGTTTTTATTTTAATCCTTAAAATAATCCACGAAAATTCGGGGAGGCCAGACAATAATAAAATGAATACGCTCTTGATTAATGATTCAGCTTAATAGATAATAATTGAAAATCATGATCTCATTAAAATGGGGCTATTCCTTCGAAAAGCAGTCTTTAATGAAATTTCGCGGAGGTACAAAAATTTAAGTAGCCCTTAAAGACTTCGGACAAGCCCTGGCATAATATATATTTTTTTATTTTATCTATTTCTTCAATTTAAAGTAATAGCACTATTTTTTTCTCTTCCAAATTTTGTTAAAAGAAGTTGTACTTTTTTTTATTTCATTTTTACTTGTTCACTGCTTCTTGTCATACAACGTAAAAATTATATCTTGTTTTTGTGTATAATTAACGAAAACATAGCTGGCTAATTTCTTTTCGTTGTTGACGAAATATTACACTCTTAAAACAGAATAAAAACGGTTAATGGTTCAATTTTATTCAATGGAAACATTTTAATTAGTTTTAGGGTAAAAAAAATAAAAACAAAAGAAAACATAATTTATGTTTATTCATCCGATACAAGGGCCATCATTAATCTGCTGTGATGCTATAATGTAATGGTTATTAAGAATTGCTGAAGTAAAGTTTATGTTCACGTAAGTTTTACGTTGCATTTTTTGTACTCAGTTCATAGCCTCAAGACATAAAACAGCAAATATTTCTTCTTTCTTTTAGATTTAAAAAATATTTTCTCTTTATCTTCTAAATTAAAACATATATATGGAATGAAAATCAGGAAAGTACATAAATAAGCAGAAAATATTAAGTCATCTAAAAGTCTCTTCATTTCTCACACAGACGTTAGAATTATTGAATTGCTAATCATACGAATCCGGGGCTAGAGGATATGCATCTGGTCCAAGGAACAAATGAGTGAGCCTCATAGCGTTTCCACATTCAAAAACTGCCAACGGCCGTACCACGCTGAATATACCGGTTCTCGTTAGATCACCGAAGTTAAGCATCATTGGGCGCAGTCAGTACTTGGGTGGGTGACCACCTGGGAACACTGCGTGCCGTTGGCAAATTTGGGACCTGAATGGCCGAGTGTCTAGCGCTCTGGCGCTCGGTGCCACAGGTTTCGGGTTCGAATCCCGGCGGTGACATGGATGTTTGTAGTGGTTCGGAATCCACTTTAAGCCGTAGGTCCCGGTCTTCTATGACTGTAAGAGCGTCACGGAGCAAAAGTCAGGCTTCTACCTACGGGTGCTCCATCACAACAGAAGCTGCTTCCTTCCCCTTCAATCATGAGTCCATATGGGCTCGTGGGCTTGGCCAGCCAAGTGGGATAAGAAACAACAACAACAACACATTCAAAAACTGATAAAATTTCTCATAGTAATAGCCTCCTTAGAAGCCTGCGCCCATGATTATCTGAGTGATGTTCTTTCCTGAGTATCCATGAATGAACTGGCATCGGAATGCAAATTTTAGGGCGCCATACAAGAATGTCCTGATTCAAAGATTAGAAGATTCTGCTTTAAAATTACTTACATCCATAATACACCTTCTATACTATTGATTATTTGACTTGTTTTGATCTAAACGAGTAAACTCATATTGATTTACATAATGTTCCTTCCTTACTTCATCTGTGAACACTAGTGCCTAAGCCATTTAGTCACCTTACTTCTTCTAGAAATTCTTAAATTTATTCTTAAGTATTTAAAGTTCCACTATATAAAACATAATGTTCTTCTAATTAACATTATTTTTAAATGTAAAATATATTTTGTGTTTAAATTCCAAAATAAAATAAAAATATATGTATCGATTGAAGAGTACATAAATAAATAGAAATTTTATGTTCACATAGGCTAATTTTATATTCTCATCATCAAATTTCATGTTCATTTTCTGGTCAAACTGTTAAGTACATCTAAATTTTACTTTATTCGCATTCTTTAGTCGTTTAATATTCTAAAAACATATTTCTTTTTCTAAAGCAGCTGGTGAACATTTAGACAAATGTCTTGGATGCCTTCAAGCAAGCGCTGCACCGACGTCACTCACGTAGCACTACCCAGGAGGTGCGTGTAGCTTGTAGCTGCCACAGGCTTGAGGTTCGAATGCTAGTGGTATCATGGAGGTTTCTGAGTGGTTCGGAATTGACGTTAAACTGTAGGTCCCTGTCTAATTATCCAAAAGTGTGCAAAAAAGCGACAAAAAATCAAAGTATAGAAGATTCTGGGTGAAAATAGCATACATCCATAGTACACTTTCTTTATTGATAATCCCTTCAATTTGTTGATGTGCATTGACTACTAAACTCATATTCATTTACATAATGTCCTTTCATTACTTCATCTATGAACACCACTGCCTAAGCCATTTAGTCACCTTACTTCTACTGGAAGTTCTTAAATTTATTGTTAAGACTCCCTGTATTTAAAGTTCCATTATATAAAATATAAAAACTAATTAATGAAAATTTATGAGTACATAATTAGACAATTTAATGAGTTTAATTTTTCTTAAAAATAATGACTCATTCTTAGAGACGATTTATTAAAATTATGAAGGCGTATATTTATTACCGTTCAAGCATTTAGGAAACTTACTTCAGAAGTTATAGATTTTATTCAACAATAAATTTTAAAGCCATTACTGGTTCATAAAACAGTGAACCTTGTGTTAATAGAAGCTCCATTTTACTGTTTGACAAATCATGCCGATGCACATAAATGTTAGCTGCTCAAATCGTTTTTATTTTAATTCTTAAAATAATCCACTAAAATTCGGGGAGACCAGACAATAATAAAATTAATACGCTCTTAATTAATGATTCAGCTTAAAAAAAATAATTGAAAATCATGATCTCATTAAAACGGGGCTATTCCTTCGAAAAGCAGACTTTAATGAAATTTCGCGGAGGTATAAAAATTTAAGTAGCCCTTAAAGACTTCGGCCAAGCCATGGCATAATATATTTTTTTTATTTCTTTCTTCAATTTATAGTAATAGCATTTTTTTTTTCTTCCAAATTTTGTTAAAAGAAGTTATTTTGTATTTTCTATTTAATCTTTCCTTGTTCACTGCTTCTTGTCATACAACGTAAAAATTCTATCTTGTTTCTGTGTGTAATTAACAAAAACATGGCTGGTTAATTTTTTTTCGTTGTTGACGAAATATTACGCTCTTAAAACAGGGTAAGAACGGTTAATGATTCAATTTTATTGAATGGAAGCATTTTAATTAGTTTTAGGGGTAAAAAGAAAAGAAAAAAGTAAATTTAATTTATGTTTATTCATCCGATACAAGGGCCATCATTAATCTGTTGTGCTGCTATAATGTAGTGGTTAATAAGAATTGCTCAAGTAATGTTTATATTTGCCTAAGTTTTACTTTGTTTGTATTTTTTAGTTGTTTAATATTCTAATAAATAAAACATCAAATATTTTTTCTTACTTATAGATGTAAAATATATTTTCTGTTTAACTTATAAAACAAAAGGAAATATCTATCGAATGAAAAGTAGTAAAATACATCAATAAACAGAATCTTTTCAGTTAGAACTGGGTTTTATTGTTGACTTTAAAACAATTTTAAACTACTTTCATTTCATTCAATTTATACAACAATATTTTATTTTATATTCCTTAATGCTAATTATTAAAACAATAATTTTTTTATTTACTGATTTAATTATTTGTATTGAGCCTTTATTATTTTTACATTTTGAGCTTTCTGTTTTCATTTGGCAAAGTATATTCATGGTAATGTTTTATTTTTTAGATAATTATTTCTAAGCAAAAAAAAAAGCAATAATCTCATTATTTGTATCAATGAATAAAAAAATATTATGTTATTCCACTTTATTAAGCATGTTTTTTTAATTTCAGAAAAAGAAATTTCATTCAATAAGTTCTATTTATAAAATTATAAGTATTTAAACTTCTGCAGGAATAAAAACTTAATCCTCTTAAATATTTTCTAAATGCTGGATTAAAAATCCCTTGATTCTGCGGATATATTGTATTAATAAAATATTATTTAAAATATTAAGTAATTATTTTGCTTAAGATAATACAAAAATAATAGAGGGTAAAAAATAAAACTTAATTTATGTTCATTCATCCGATACAAGGGCCTTCATTAATCTGTTGTGCTGCTATAATGTTCAAGAATTGTTCAAATAAAGTTTATGTTCATCTAAGTTTTATTTAGTTTGTATTTTTTGGTCGTTTAATATTCGAATAAATAAAACTGGAAATATTTCTTCTTATTTTTAGATAAAAAATATATTTTCTGTTTAACATCGAAAATAAAAAAAATAAAAAAGATTTATCGAATGAAAAGTACATAAATAAACAGACATTTTATGTTCACCTATGTTAATTTTACATTCTCATCATCAAATTTCATGTTCATTTTCTGTTAAAATTTTTATGTTTACCTAAGTTTTACTTTGTTTGTATTTTTAGTAGTTTAATATTCCAAAAATATTTTTTTTTCTAATGCAGCTGCCAAACACTTAGACAGTTGTCTTGGATGCCTTAAGGCAAGCGCTGCACCGACGTTACTCACTTAGCACTACCCAGGAGGTGCGTGTAGAAGCTACAACAGGCTAAGGGTTGGAATGCTGGTGGTGGAATGGATGTTTGTTAGTGGTTCGAAATCAATGTTAAACTGTAGATCCCGGTGTAATTAGTCCAAAGTGTGCAAAAACGCGACAAAAAAAAAAAAAAAGTTTAGAATATTCTACGTGGAAATAGCATACATTCATAGTACACCTTCTTTACTGTTAATCCTTTTTTTTTTAATATGCATTGACTACTAAACCCATATTCATTTACATAGCGTCCCTTCATTACTCAATCTGTGAACACTATTGCCTAAGCCATTTAGTCACCTTATTTCTTCTAGAAATTCTTAAATTTATTCCTAAGTATTTAAAGTTCCATTATATGAAACATAAAAACTAATGAATGAAAATTTATGAGTACATAATTAGACAATTTAATGAGTTTAATTCTTTTTTTAAAATAATGACTCATTCTTAAAAGACGATTTATTAAAATTACTAGTATGATGGCGTATATTTATTACCGTTCAAGCATTTTGGAAATTTATTTCAGAAATTGATTCTATTCAATAATAAATTTTAAAACCATTTCTGGTTCATAAAATAGTGAACCTTTGTGCTAATTTTACTGTTTGACAAATCATTCCAATGCACTTAAATATTAGCTGCTAAAATCGTTTTTATTTTAATCCTTAAAATAATCCACGAAAATTCGGGGAGGCTAGACAATAATAAAATTAATGATTAATAATTAATGATTCAGCTCAAAAGAAAATAATTGAAAATCATGATCTCATTAAAACGGGGCCATTCCTTCGAAAAGCAGACTTTAATGAAATTTCGCGGAGGTATAAAAATTTAAGTAGCCCTTAAAGACTTCGGACAAGCCCTGGCATAATATATATTTTTTTATTTATTTCTTCAATTTAAAGTAATAGCACTTTTTTTTTTCTCTTCCAAATTTTGTTAAAAGAAGTAATTTTGTGATTTTTTTACTTTTTATTCTTCCCTTGTTCACTGCTTCTTGCCATACAACGTAAAAATTATATCTTGTTTTTGTGTGTCATTAACAAAAACATGGCTGGTTAATTTCTTTTCATTGTTGACGAAATATTACACTCTTAAAACAGAATAAGAACGGTTAATGGTTCAATTTTATTGAAAGGAAGCATTTTAATTAGTTTTAGGAGTAAAAAAATATAACTTAATTTATGTTTATTCATCCGATACAAGGGCCATCATTAATCTGTTGTGCTGCTATGATGTAGTTGATATTAAGAATTGTTCAAGTAAAGTTTATGTTCATCTAAGTTTCACTTTGCTTGCATTTTTTTAGTCGTTTAATATTTTAATAAATAAAACAGCATATAATTCTTCTTTCTTTTAGAGGTAAAGTATGTTTTCTGCTTCCAAAATAAAAAAAAAAGATGTATCGAATGGAAAGTACATAAATAATTATTTTATATAAATATTAATTTTTCGTTTTCATTACCAAATTTCCTGCTTATTTTAATGTTCAAATTGTTATATTCGCGTTCTATATGTTTCACTTTGTATTTTTTTTTTTTTTTTTAACCTTTTAATATTCTCAACCCATAAAACAGCAAATATTGTTTCTATTTTTTGATATAAAATTTATTTTAACTATCAAAATTAAAAAAGATGTATCGAATGAAAAATTCATAAATAAACAGAAATTTTATGTTCACCTGTGTTAATTTTATGTTTTCATCACCGAATTTCATGTTCAAATTGTTACGTTGACCTAAGTGTTACTTTGTTTGTATTTTTTAGTCGTTTAATATTTTAAAAACATAAGACAGCAAATATTTCTTCTTATTTTTAGATGTAAAATATGTTTCCTGTTTAATTTCCAAAGTAAAAAAAAGATCTATCGAATGAAAAGTACATAAATAAACAGAAATCCTACGTTCATCTATGTTAATTTTATGTTCTCATCACCAAATTTCAAGTTCATTTATGTCCAATTTTTATGTTCACCCAAGTTTTACTTTGTTTGTATTTTTCAGTCGCTTAATATTCTAAAAACATAAAACAGTAAATATTTTTTCTTATTTTTAGATGTAAAATATATTTTCTGTTTAATTTATAAAACGAAAAAAAAAGTATCGAATGAACAGTACATAAGTAAACAAATATTTTATGTTCACCTATGTTAGTTTTATGTTTTCGTCATCAAATTTTGTGTTCATTTTATGTTCAAATTGTCATGTTCACCTAAGTTTTACTTGCTTGTATTTTTAAGTATTTTAATATTCTGAAAGCATACAAAGCAAATAATTCTTATTTTTAAGTTTTACTTTGTAGGTTTACTTTGTATTTTTTAGTCGTTTACTATTCTAATAAATAAAATGGCAAACATTTCTTTTGAATTTTAAATATAAAATATATTTTGTGTTTAACTTCAAAATAAAAAAAAGATCCATCGAATAAAAATTACATAAATAAAGAGAAAATTTTCAGTTATAACTAAGTTTTATTGTTGACTTTTAAGCAATTTGAAACTACCTTTTTTCATTCAATTTATATAACAATATTTGCTTTTATATTTTGAGTTATTTAATAATGCTAATTATAAAAACAATGTTTTCTTTTACTTACTGAATTATTTATTTGTATTGAATCATTATTATTTTTATATTTTGAGATTTTTTTTCACTCTTCTTTTATATTCATCGCATTATATTTTTATTTTAAGTAATCATTTCTAAACCAAAAAAAAAAAAAGCTGTAATCTCATTATTTGTATCGATGAATAAAAAAAAATTGTGTTATCCTTTCTCATTAAGCATTTTTTTAAAAATTTTACTAAAAAAGTTTCATTCTATAAGTTCTATTTATGAAATTATAAGTATTTAAACATCTGCAGAAATAAAAACTTAATCCTCTTAAATATTTTCTAAATACTGTATTAAAAAACTCATTGATTCTGCGTAAATATATTTTATAAAAAAAAAATATTGAAAATATTGTTTAATCCTTTTGCTTAAGATAATACAAAAAGTTATGAAACTAAAAGTTTTAAAATGAGTTTTTTTTTCTTATTTAGTAGCATTTCACTTATTTGCTAACAAAAAACAAACTATTTTCTGAAAATAACCATTATTTTTTATTATTTAGTACAAATCAATTTATCGCACGATAATCCAATTTTTAAATTAAATTAATTGTTTTTCGTAATGTATGCAAGTAAAGTTCTTGAAGTTAATTTTTATCTGAAAATTTCTTTTCATGACAATAAGTGAAACTTTCCTTTAACCTAAATTTAATTTCCTTTAATTTAAAATTAAATTATAAAAATACATCATTGAAATGCAATTATAGATTGAATGTTCTTTTTTCGTCAATTTGATATTTTAGTAAATTTAATGTTATGAGAAAAATTTTAAGTGAAATTAGTGAAATTATGAAAAATAATAAATATGAGTGTCGTGTTGATTTATTCTTAATTTAGGCATAAAAATTTCATTTCTCAAAAAGCTTTATTTTAGGTTAAAAGTAAAGTCATGTTGGATTTAAGATAATTTTACAAGGAAAAATATTTACTGATGAACATATTAAATAATATATTTCCCTGCATTTTCTATGATATTTTACTATATTTCGGATAACTTTTTGATCCATTTTTCTTAAGAACTATTTTTGGTTTTCAGCAGAATAAGCACTTAATTTCCGATCACCTGTTTATTACCGAAATGTTCAAAAAATGCTGCAGAGACCTAAACAGTTAATAATATGATGGGACTATATCAAACTATAAGATGGGCGAGGTAGAATATTCTTCCTAATTCATCTCGTTTCTGTAGATCCATTAATGTTGTGTGTAGCAGGCAGTTAACTCACCCCATCTATTGAATAATAATGCACGTCATTTAGAGAATAAAGCCGGCTTTAAATTATTTTGTTGACAGCAGATGTCTAAGGTGGTAATTTGGTTATTGTTAACGAGTTCAAAACAAACCACCCCTAGAAAATAGCAAACTCATTCTATAGATGCAATCCTGGCTTTGCTTTTGCAATAGGTTTTTACTTTTGGGTTTATCCGTTATCCTTTTCAAATAAAGGTTGCATAAAGTATCCACTTTTCATCTCCAGTCACTTTACACCTTAGAAAAGGATTAATTTCATTTGTGACTAGTGATGTTCAAACATTTAGTTGTTGATAACGGTTTTGAGCGTTTTGAGCTGGAAGTGTTTTTTTTTCTTTCTAATGCAGCTGGCAAACACTTAGACAGCTTGGTCTTGGATGCCTTAAGGCAAGTGCTGCACAGACGTTACTCACTTTGCATTACGCAGGGGGAGCGTGTAACTTGAAGATAAGCTGCGGATGCAAAGTAACAATAGAGTCTACCAGCTATTTCTCTACATGCTTTATAGGATTATGAATTTACCGGTGTTTTAATTGTCAGTAGAGGTCTCAGGTGGTAATTTGGTTATTGTTAACGAGTTCAAAACAAGCCACCCCTTGAAAATAGCAAACTCTTTCTATAGATGCAATCCTGGCTTTGCTGTGAGAATAGGTTTTTCTTTTGGGTTTATCCGTTATCCTTTTCAAATAAAGGTTACATAAAGTATCCACTTTTCGTCACCATTCATTATACGCCTTAAAAAAGGATATTCATTTTTCGAGATTAGTGAACTGCAAACAGTTAGTCCTTGAGGATGGTTTTGAGATGGATGTTCGAATGAAACCAGAACACAAGCTTAAGAAACCTTTCCTGATATTTTCATGTATTCTACCACTGTTTGCGCAAAGTAGAGTCTACCAGCCATTTCCCTACTTGTTTTATCGGATTCTGAATTTACCGGTACTTTAAAAACAACTAAGTAAACTTAAAACTAAAATTCCCTCCAGCAAAACCTTTTAAACTACTACACCACATCATATTACATCACTGTGCCTAGAGCTGAGCTACCCTGATACAGTTTGGGAATGATGTGGGTGAGAAGTGTGATTGGACAATGTAACTCTTTACTGTCATACGAGACCGGGATCCACGGGCTTAAAGGGGAGTCCGAATAACTACAAACATCAATGGCACCACTGGGACCCGAACTCGAATCATGTGGCACCGAACGCTACAGTGCTAGGTACTTGGCCATCAGGCCCCGAAACCTTGTAAACCATAAAGTATCTTAACTTAACTTTAGTTTACAAATCCTGGATACAAGGAAAAAATGTTTCGAGTTGCTTCTACAGCATTGCGGCCTAATGGCGAATTGGTTGGACAATGGCCAATTGTTACCACATGCATTAGATTCGAATCCTAGCCGGGACATGGATGTTTGTTAGTGGTTCGGAAATCCCATCCACCACGCCAAGGTCATACCCAATTGGATGATAAAAATTGGTGATTTTTTTTTTTTTTTTTAACTTTCTTTTATGTCATACCATTTCTTCTTCAAGTTATCTTCAATTTAAATTTAAACTCATTGTGAAGAGTGATTCTTTTTTTAAAGCATTATGAAAGTGGGATTTTAATTATAATCACCCTGTATATTTTACATCTGAAAAATAATAAGAAGAATTTGCTGTTTTATTTATTAGAATATTAAACGACTAAAAAAATGCAAACAAAATAAAACTTAGATGAAGATAAACTTTACTTGAACAGTTCTTAATAACCACTACATTATAGCAGCACAGCAGATTTATGATGGCCCTTGTATCGGATAAATAAACATAAATTAAGTTTTCTTTTTTTACTCCTAAAACTAATTAAAATGCTTCCATTCAATAAAATTGAACCATTAACCGTTCTTACTCTGTTTTAACAGTGTAATCTTTCGTCAACAACGAAAAGAAATTAAACGGCCATGTTTTTGTTAATTACACACAAAAACAAGATATAATTTTTACGTTGTATGACAAGAAGCAGCGAACAGGGAAAGATTAAAAAGAAAAAAAAAGTACAAAATACCTTCTTTTAACAAAATTTGGAAGAGAAAAAAAAAGTGCTATTACTTTAAATTGAAGAAAGAAATAAAAAAAACATATATTATGGCAGGGCTTGTCCGAAGTTTTTAAGTGCTACTTAAATTTTTATACCTCCGCTAAATTTCCTTAAAGTCTGCTTTTCGAAGGAATAACCCCGTTTTAATAAGATCATGATTTTCAATTATTTTCTTTTAAGCTGAAGCATTAATCAAGAGCGTATTCATTTTAATATTGTCTGGTCTCCCGAATTTTGTGGATTAATTTAAGGATTAAAAAAAAAAAAAAAACGATTTGAGCAGCTAATATTTACGTGCATTGGAATGATTTGTCAAACAGTAAAATGGCGTTGTTATACCACAACGGTTCACTGTTTTATGAACCAGTAATGGTTTTAAAATTTATTGTTGAATAGTATCAATAACTTCTGAAATAAGTTTCCAAAATGCTTGAAAGGTAATAAATATACGTCATCATAATTTGAATAAATTGTCTTTTAAGAATGAGTCATTATTTTAAGTAGAATTAAAGGCATTAAATTGTCTTATTATGTTCCCATCAATTTTCCTTCTTTAGTTTTTATCTTTCATATAATGAAAAGTTAAATACAGAGTGTCTTAAAAATAGATTTAAGAAATTCTAAATGAAGTAAGGTGACTAGATGACTTAGACGGTAATGTTCAAAAAAGCACCACTAATGGATGGACATCGTAGAAATGAATATGGGTTTAATAGTTCGCTTCAATAAAAGTAAAATGATCAACAGTAAAGAAGGAGTGTATGTCATTTTTCCATATATATGCGTATGTTATTCTCTATGTATGGATGTATGTCATTTTCTATCTATTAATGTATGTTATTTTCTATGAATGTGTTTATGTTATTTTCTATCTATGTGTTTATGTCATTTTCTATGTATTTGTATATGACATTATCTAAGCATGTATGTCATTTAAAGTAAAAATTGCTAAACGCTGAAGCATGACATCCCAACGTGCCCAGCTTATAGCTAGCATTCTGGAATAGTCCGTCGTTTTGCAGTTAACCTCAAGAGTCTAAAGACACTATTGTTAGGAGAAAGTCTAGTCAGTTGTTAATTTTTTTGCGCGTGGAAATATCAAGAAGTTTTCTCATTACTTCCACAAAGACACCAGAAGCATATGCAATAAATAAACTTTTCCAAACGGTGATGAGAAAGCTCAAAATATAAAAATAATAAGGGTTCGATATAAACAAATAATTCAATAATTAATAGAAAACAATGTTTTAATTTTATCATTGAATGACTCAAAATATAAAAGCAAACATTGTTGCATAAATTGAATGAAGAAAAAGTTGCTTCAAATTGTTTAAAATATCAATAAAACTTATTTATAACTGTAAAATGTCTCTTTTTTTATATTATGACTAGTTTATTTCTAATTTTCATTCGATAAATATATTTTTATTTTTAAGTTAAAGAGAAAATATATTTTAAACCTAAAAATAAGAAGATATATTTGTTGTTTTATGTTTTGAGATTATTAAACGCCAAAAAATACAGACAAAGTAAAACTTAGATGAACATAAACTTTACTTAAGAAATTCTTAATAAGCACTACATTATAGCAGCAGATTAATGATGGCCCTTGTATTGGATGAATAAACATAAATTAAGTTTTCTTTTTTTACCCCTGTAACAAATTAAAATGCTTCCATTCAATAAAATGAACCATTAACCGTTCTTACTCTGTTTTAAGAGTGTAATATTTCGTCAACAACGAAAAGAAATTAACCACTCATGTTTTTGTTAATTACACACAAAAACAAGACCGAATTTTTACGTTGTATGACAAGAAGCAGTGAACAAGGAAAGATTAAATAAAAAAAAACCCCAGAAGATACTTCTTTTAACAAAATTTGGGAGAGAAAAAAAAATTCTATTACTTTAAATTGAAGAAATAAATAAAAAGAAAAATATATTATGCCAGGGCTTGTCCGAAGTCTTTAAGGGCTACTTAAATTTTTATACCTCCGCGAAATTTCATTAAAGTCTGCTTTTCGAAGGAACAGAACCGTTTTAATGAATTCATGAATGTCAATTGTTTTCTTTTAAGCTGAATCATTAATCAAGAGCGTATTAATTTTGTTATTGTCTGAACTCCCAAATTTTCGTGGATTATTTTAAGGATTAAAATAAAAACGATTTGAGCAGCTAATATTTACGTGCATCGGAATGATTTGTCAAACAATAAAATGTTGTTTTTATTAGAGCAAAGGTTCACTGTTTTATGAAACAGTAATGGTTTTAAAATTTATTGCTGTATAGAATTAATAACTTCTGAAATAAGTTTCCAAAGTGCTTGATCGGTAATAAATATACGTCATCATAATTTTAATAAGTTGTCTTTTAAGAAGAATTAAACTCATTAAATTGTCTAATTATGTGCTCATAAGCTTTCATTCATTAGTTTTTATCTTTTATGTAATGGAACTTTTAACACAGCGTTTCGTAACCATAGATTTCAGAACTTCTAGTAGAATTAAGGTGACTAAATGGCTTAAACAGTAGTGTTCACAGATGAAGTAATGAAGGGACATTATTTAAATGAATATGGGTTTAGTAGTCAATGCACATCAACAAAAGTAAAATGATTAACAGTAAAGAAGTTGTACTATGGATGTATGCCATCTTCGCGTAGTATCTTCTAAACAATGATCTTTCTTGTCGCTTTTTTGCACATACTTTTTGGCCCACTTTGGGCTAATTAGACCGGGACCTACAGTTTAACATTGATACCAAACCACCAATAAGCATTTATGTCACCAGAAGCATTCGAACCTGAAGCCCGTGGTAGCTTCCAAAATAAACGCACCTCCTGAGTAATGGTAAGTGTGCAACATCTGTGCAGCGCTTGCCTTAAGGTATTCAAGACAACTAAGTGTTTGCCAGCTGCATTAGAAAAAAAATGTTTTTAGAATATTATACGACTAAATAATACAAAGTAAAACTTGGGCGCACATCAAATGAACACGAAATTTAATGATGAAAACATAAATTTAACATAGATGAACATAAAAACTTCTGCTTACTTATGTACATTTTCTTCTATACATTCTTTTTTTTATTGGAAGTTAAACAGAAAATATATTTTATATCTAAAAATAAGAAGAAATATTTGCTGTTTTATTAATTAGAATATTAAACGACCATAAAATACAACAAAAATAACTAAACGTACCTACCAACTAAACAAAATAAAACTTAGATGAACATAAGATTTACTTGAACAATTCTTAATAACCACTATATTATAGCAGCACAATGAATTAATGATGGCCCTTGTATCGGATGAATAAACATAAATTAAGTTATATTTTTTTTACCCTCAAAACTAATTAAAATGCTTCCATTCAATAAAATTGAACCATTAACCGTTCTTACTCTGTTTTAAGAGTGTAATATTTCGTCAATAACGAAAAGAAATTAGCCAGCCATGTTTTTTGTTAATTACACTTAAAAACGAGATAGAATTTTTACGTTGTATAACAAGAAGCAGTGAATAAGATTAAATAAAAAAAAACCCCAGAAGATACTTCTATTAACAAAATTTGGAAGAGAAAAAAAAATTGCTATTACTTTAAATTGAAGAAATAAATAAAATAAAAAAATATATTATGCCAGGGCTTGTCCGAAGTCTTTAAGGGCTACTTAAATTTTTATACCTCCGCGAAATTTCATTAAAGTCTGCTTTTCGAAGGAATGGCCCCGTTTTAATGAGATCATGATTTTCCATTATTTTCTTTTAAGCTGAATCATTAATCAAGAGCGTATTAATTTTGTTATTGTCCGAACTCCCCGAATTTTCGTGGATTATTTTAAGGACTAAAATAAAAACGATTTGAACAGCTAATATTTACGTGCATTGGAATGATTTGTCAAACTGTAAAATGGTGCTTTTATTAACACAAAGGTTCACTGTCTTATGAAATAGTAATAGTTTTAAAATTTATTGTTGAACAGAATCAATAATTTCTTAAATAAGTTTCCAGAATGCTTGAACAGTAATAAATATATGTCATCATAATTTTAATAAATTGTCTTTTAAGAATGAGTCATTATTTTAAGTAGAATTAAACTCATTAAATTGTCTAATTATGTTCTCATAAATTTTCCTTCATTAGTTTTTCTCTTTTATATAATGAAACTTTAAATGCAGGGTATCTTAACGTAAGATTTAAGAACTTCTAAAAGAAGTAAGGTGACTAAATGGCTTGGATGGCAATGCTCACAAAAAGCAACAGTACTACGAACTAAAGGACACTACGTAAATGAATATGGGTTTAGTAGTCCACATCAACAAAAGAAACATGATTAACAGTAAAGAAGGTGTGTATGTCATTTTCTATGCATGTGTGTACGCCATTTTATATTTATGGATGTATGCCATTTTCTATTTATTGATGTATATCATTTTTTATGTATGTGTGTACGCCATTTTCTATATATGGATGTATGGCATTTCTATTTATGGATGTATATTATTTTCTATGTGTATATGTCCTTTTCTATCTATGGATATATATAATTTTCTATGTATATCTGCATGAAACTTTATATCTATGAATGTATTTCATTTACACATAGAATCGTCTAAACGCTGAAGCATGTTATTCCAACGTGGCAACCTATAGCTAGCATTCAGGAACTAGTTCGTTCACGATTCATGGATCCTCTGGAAAGAACCTCTCGCAGATAACCTCTGGCGCAGGAGTCTAAAGACATTATTGCTAGGAGAAAAGCCTAGTCAGTTGTTAATATTTTTGAGCGTTCAAGTGGCATAAGGCTTTCACATTAGTTCCACAAAGATACCAGATGCATAAACCAGATATATGCAATGAATAAACTTTTAAAAATGAAAGAGATAAAGCTCAAAATTTAAAAATAACAAGTGTCCAATTCAAGCAAATAATTGAGTAATTAAATGAAAATAATGTATGAATTATTAGTATTGAATAACTCAAAATATAAAAGCAAACATTGTTGTATAAATAGAATGAAACAAAAAAAATAATTTCAAATTGTTTACAATAATGAAATTCAGCTATAACTGAAACATTTCTGTTTATTTATATTATTATTAGTTTATCTCTACTTTCATTCGATAGATATATTTTTTAATTTGTTTGTTAAACAGAAAAAATATTTTATATCAAAAACAAAGAAGAAATATCTGCTGTTTCATGCTTTTAAAGTATTAAACGACTAAAAAAAAAAAAAAAAGTATAACAAATGTGAACATAAACTTTACTTGAAAAATTCTTAATAACCACTACATTATAGCAGCACAACAGATTAATGATGGCCCTTGTATCGGATGAATAAACATAAATTTTCTTTTCTTTTTATTTTTTTACCCCTGAAACTAATTAAAATCCTCCCATTCAATAAAATTGAACCATTAACCGTTCTTACTCTGTTTTAAGAGTGTAATATTTCGTCAACAATGAAAAGAAATTAACCAGCCATGTTTTTGTTAATTAAACACAAAAACGAGATAGAATTTTTATGTTGTATGACGTAGAAGCTTTGAACTAGGAAAGATTAAAAAGAAGAAAAAAATACAAAATAATTTCTTTTAACAAAATTTGAAAGAGAAAAAAAAGTGCTATTACTTTAAATTGAAGAAATAAATAAAAAAAAAAAAATATATTATGCCAGGGCTTGTCCGAAGTCTTTAAGGGCTACTTAAATTTTTATACCTCCGCGAAATTTCATTAAAGTCTTGTTTTCGAAGGAATAGCCCCGTTTTAATGAGATCATGATTTTCAATTATTTTCTTTTAAGCTGAATCATTAATCAAGAGCAAATTAATTTTATTATTGTCGGACGATTAAAAATTGATAAAATAAACGAACTGAGTAGCTAATATTTACGTGCATTGGACTCATTTGTCAAACTATGAAATGGCGCTTTTATTAACACAAAGGTTCACTGTTTTATGAACCAGTAATGGTTTTAAAATTTATTGTTGAACAGAATCAATAACTTCTGAATAAGTTTCCCAAATTCTTGAACGGTATGCCATCATCATTTTAATAGATTACCTTTTAAGAATGAGTCATTATTTTAAAGATAATTAAACTAATTAAATTGTCTAATTACGTTTTCATAAATTTTCATTTATTCATTTTTACTTTTATATAATGAAACTTTAAATACAGGGTGTCTTAACAAAAGATTTATGATCTTCTAAAAGAAGTAAGATGACTAAATGGCTTAGATGGCAGTATTCACAAAAAGCAACAGTAATGAAAAGATACTACGTAAATGAAGATAGGTTTTGTAGTCCACATCAAAAAAAGAAATATGATTAACAGAAAAGGAGGTGTGTATGCCATTTTTTATATAAGTGTGTATGCCAATACACACTTGTGGATGTATGTCATTTTCATTTAGAGTCTTCTAAATGCTGAAGCATGACATTCCGGCATGATAACCGTAGGTATAACTTACAGAATTTAGAAAATATTTAAGAGGATTAAGTTTTTATTTTTGCAGATGTTTAAATACTTATAATTTCATAAATAGAACTTATTGAATGAAATTTTTTTTTGTAAAATTAAAAACAAAATATTAATGAGAAAGGACAACCTAAATTTTTTTATTCATAGATACAAATAATGAGATCATAGTTTTTTTTTTTTTTTTGTTTAGAAATAATTACTTAAAATAAAACAAAAATACAATGAATATAAAAGAAGAGTGAAAAAAAGCTCAAAATATAAAAGTATAACAATAATAATGGTTTAAAACAAATAATTATTTCAGTAATTAAAAGAAAAGAATGTTTTAGTAATTAGCATTGAATAACTTAAAATATAAAAGCAAGCAATTTTGTGGGAATTGAATGGCAAAAAAGGTAGTTAAATTGTTTGAAAGTCAACAATAAAACTCAGTTGTAACTGAAGAATATCTGTTTATTTATATTATTATTAGTTTATTTCTATTTTATTATAGATGTTTGTAATTTTCACGTAGAATCTTCTAAACGTTGAAGCAGGAAATTCCAAGCATGGAGTCCTATAGTTCGCTTTCCGGAACGAGTCCGTTCATGATTCATGGATATTCTGGAATGAATCGCACTTAGATAATCACTGGCATAAGCGTATAAAGAAACTATTACTAAGAGTAGTTTATACGTGTTTTTTCATGTGGAAACGTTATAATTCTCACTCATTTGTTCCTTAAATCAGATGCATATACGCTAGCCCCGGATTCGTATGATCAGAGAATTCTACTACTTTTACATCAGTCGGAAATATTAACAGTCTTTGAGAGAACTGAAATATTTCTGTTTATTCATGTACTTTTCTACTTTTCATTCGAAAGATATTTTTTTAATTTAAGAAATTAAACAGAAGATATATTTTACAGCTAAAAAAAAGAAGAAATATTCGCTGTTTTATGTTTATAGATTATTAAGCGACTAAAAATATAAAAACAAAGTAAAACTTAGGTGAGCATAAACTTTACTTGAACAATCCTTAATAACCACTACATTACAGCAACACAACAGATTAATGATGGCCCTTGTATCAGGTGAATAAACATAAATTAAGTTTTATTTTATTTTTATTTTTTTACCCCTAAAGCTAATTAAAATGCTCCCATTCAATAAAATTGAATCATTAACCGTTCTTACTCTGTTTTAAGAGTGTAATATTTCGTGAACAACGAAAAGAAATTAACCATCCATGTTTTTGCTAATTACACACAAAAACGAGATAGAATTTTTACGTTGTATGACAAGAAGCAGTGAACAAGGAAAGATTAAATAAAAAATACAAAATAACTTCTTTTAACACAATTTGGAAGAGGAAAAAAAAATGCTATTACTTTAAATTGAAGAAATAAATAAAAACAATATATTATGCCAGGGCTTGTATGAAGTCTTTAAGGGCTACTTAAATTTTTATACGTCTGCGAATTTTCATTAAAGTTTGCTTTTCGAAGGAATAGCCCCGTTTTAATGAGATCGTGACTTTCAATTATTTTCTTTTAAACTGAATCATTAATCAAGAGCGTATCAATTGTATTATTGTCTGGACTCCCCAAGTTTCTTGGATTATTTTAAAAATTAATAAAATAAACGAACTGAGCAGCTAATATTTACGTGCATTGGAATGATTTGTCAAACTGTACAATGGTGCTTTTATCAGCACAAAGGTTCCCTGTTTTATGAACCAGTAATGGTTTCAAAATTTATTGTTGAATAGAATCAATAATTTCTGAAATAAGTTTTCAAAATGCTTGAATGGTAATAAATATACGCCATCATAATTTTAATAAATTGCCCTTTAAGAATGAGTCATTATTTTAAGAAGAATTTAACTCATTAAATTGTCTAATTACGGGCTTATAAATTATCATTTATTAGTTTATGTCTTTCATATAATGAGATTTTTAGCATTATGTATAAGACCTTCTGGAAGGGGTAAAGTGTCTAAATGGCTTAGGCTGTAGTGTTCACTGAAAACACCAGTAATGAAAGGATACTACGTAAATAAATAGAGAGTTTAGTTGTCCACATCAACAAAAGTAAAATGATCAACAGTGAAGAAGGTGTGTATGTTATTTTCTATGTATGTGTGTATGTCATTTTCTATATATAGATGTCGTTTTCTATGTATGGATGACATTTTTTATCTATTTATGTATGTCATTTTCTATGTATGGATGTTATTTTCTATGTATGGATGTCATTTTTTATCTATGGACGCATGTCATTTTCTATGTATGGATGTCATTTTTTATGTATGGATGTAATTTTCTATGTATGGATGTCCTTTTTTATCTTTGGATGTATGCCATTTTCTATGGATGTATGTCATTTTTTTATCTATGGATGTATGTCATTTTTTATCTTTGGATGTATGTCCTTTTCTATGTATGGATGTCATTTTTTATCTATGGATGTATGTCATTTTCTATGTATTTGTGCATGTGATTATCTAAGCATGTATGTCATTTTAACATAGAAATTTCTAAACGTTGAAACATGACATTCCATAGTGGTAATCTATAGTTTTATAGCGCATTGTGGAACTAGTCCGTTCGCGATTCATGGATCCTCTGGAAGGAACCTCTCGCAGATAACCTCTGGAGCTGGAGTCAAAAGACGTTATTGCTAGGAGAAAGTCTAGTCAGTTGTTAATATTTTTGCGCTTGGAAGTTTCATGAGGCTATCCCGTTAGTTCCTGAAAGAAACCAGATGCATATGCAATGAATAAACTTTTCCAAATGAAGAAAAAAAATATAAAAATAGTAAAATAAAAAAAAAATAATAAGGGCTCAATACAAATAAATAATTCAATACCACTGCATTTATTTAAGATATAAATGGAACTCTAAAGTTTATTGACATGCTTAATAATAATTATTCCGTAGTATATTCACATGCTGTGAAATAAATACAAATAATCAATACAAATGATCCATTAAAGATAATGCAAATAATCAATACAAAATAACTACAAATAGTTAATAAGAAATGATACAATAAATACAATAGAAATAATTAATATAAAAATAACTACACATTTTTAATAACAAATGATACAATGAATTCCATAGAAATAATCAATATAAAAATAACTACAAATAGTTAATAACAAATAATACACAATAAAGTCAATACAAATAGCCAATACAGTCAATATAAATAAAGTAAATTCAAATAGTTACTACAAAAGGTTCATTAAAGTCAATATAAAAAAATAAATAACAATCAATATGAATAATACAAATGAATTAAATACAAATAGTTATTAAAAATGAAGTAACTACTAATAGTTAAGCGAAGCAAGGTTTAGTCGAGTTTGAGTATACAATGGTATCTTGGTATACGTTCACTTTGAAATAGATCCTTCATATCATGTTTGGAAGTGAAAAAGTTTGTTTACAATACGACCTTTGTTTGAAATACGACTCCGACTACGATTGAGCAATGGATGCGTGTAATATCTCTGCAGAGAAGTACTAGCCCAATAAAAGTTTAAAGAGTTACATTTTCGAAACTAGTAATAAGCCATCTCTACTATAGTAATAAAATGATATTTAGCTAGGCTACATTATATTAGTATATTATATTGTACTTCCTTTCACACACTGTTTTAAAGTACTGCTTTTAAAATTTTTTTTTCATATTTTATTTCTGCTTCTTCTTTCTATAATGCATTTCTATTTACCATAAAATTTGATGCCGTCCTGTAAATAAATAATTGAAATTTTTTTTCAATTCAAATTTACTTTAACCTTCGTTTTAACTGATGGGTCTACATACTTGTTACAGGGATGACGTATGGGATAAAGTAAAGTAAATCCATGTTAAATATACAGTCTTACAAAAGTACGGACTATTTTAATAAAACAGCAGATATTTTTCGTGAGAAGACATTTTTTTTTTGTAAACCTTGGATAAATAATTTATATTCCGAAACCCAAGAAATTACAAAATCCTTTTGAGGGATAATAATTGAAACTTCTTAAAACTAAATATTCAGTTTCAAAATAAAAGTCAATTTCAAAAGTAAACAATAACTTAATTCGTTTTATTATCCTTACAAAACAAAAACAAACTATTTATAGAAAAACAAACTTTTGCAAGATAGAGTAAAGGAACAGTTATTTTAATGCTAACTCGGCAATAACCGTTCTGATTTCAGAATGCTCATAATATTTAATGTGTAATATAGAAGAAAATAAGGCAAACGTATTCAAATGCAATTTAGAAAGAAGTAAATAGTTATTTGTGGAAAATTTAATTTTTATAAAATATTTAAAAGATTAAAAAAGTGTATCAAAATTTTTCTTAATATGGTGAAACTGCGAATTAATGGTGCTTTTCAGATCAGTGAAATACGAGAGGAAGTAACAGTAATTCTCTTGATCTGGTAAGGAGAGCAGTTCGGAGTTTTTTCCTCAAATGTAGGTTAAAATTTAACAATATTTTCATTCGTTTTTTAAAGTGAATGTTAAATATTCTACGAAAAAAAATTGTTATCTTAAACAAAGGGGAAAAAATATTGATTTTAGCTATAAAGGAATCCACCAATTATCTTATATTTAAAAATCTTATAATGAGATTATAAATCTAACGCCCTAATTTTTGAACCATAAAAATTTTTCAGCACAGATCAACGTTCAGATTTTCTGCTAAGTTCTAAAAGAGTATTAATTCCCGCCTTCGCGTGCTATTTTTAGCACTTCAAGTTTCCTATTAATTTTTTCGGGGATTTATTTATAATCCTATTTTCACGATTTTTGCCTAAAACCGTAAATGTCTGCCTAACAGTGAATCTCCATTACAGCTAATTTTATTAAAATTTAAGAAATCAAAAATTTAGAAGGCTCAAGATCATTTTTTGTTAGCATAAAAGAAATTAAGATTCTTTAATTAGTTAATAATAGTTAAGTTTCTTAAGTAGTTAATTTACTTGAGAATATGAAAAAAATATTCATAACCCTCATTACAGATTACATTTTATTTTAACACACATAAACTTAATTTTACGTAAAATGGATAAAATTTAAGTCAGAAAAAAGAACCAGTCGAGTGATTTTTATATCAATATTTATTTTTATATCAAATGATTTTTATATAAATATTTTTTTACAAATCTTTAGCTTACAGGATTATAAGAAAATAAAAAATTTCATTTTTCTAAGTAATATTAAAATTGGTTATGTACTTTTTTTAAAATCATCTTTATATTACTGAAAAGAATTATTCTGTTTTGAATACCTTCTTAAAAAAATGAAAACTAATTATCTAACTTTAATGAGATTAATCAAATATTAAGTAAAGTTTATTTTTGATTTGGTTTAAAGCAAATAAAAATGTACATTCGCTTATCAGTATTGTAAGTTTAATTTCCCAAAGGGAAGTAAATAATTATTTTTATGCAAGAAATTCTACTAATTTTCAAAAATA
Organism: Caerostris darwini; assembly: GCA_021605075.1. Taxonomy (NCBI): domain Eukaryota; kingdom Metazoa; phylum Arthropoda; class Arachnida; order Araneae; family Araneidae; genus Caerostris; species Caerostris darwini. The sequence continues at coordinate 201,436 of BPLQ01004782.1, forward strand.
TTTTCTCTAGTACTGTTATTAACGTTAATATTAATTTTTTTCTTACAATGAATGCATGAAATACTTAATTGTTGTATGTATACATGTAGATAAATTGAAAAACTTTATTTAATAAAATTTATAAGTTGACTATTATAAAGTATATTATTTATATCCTTTTATCTTTGTTTGTTTATATTATTTATATCGTATTATTTATGTTTTTTAGATTATTTATACCATTATTATCCAAAGGTTAGTAGATAACTATTTTAATACAAAAAAATTCTACTAATTTACAAAAATATTTTCTCTGGCAATATTAAAATTAATATTAATTTTTTTTCTATTCACAATAATTTAATACTATCATACAATATATACATTTCATACAATAATTGTAAACAGAAAAAAAAATTTATTATTGTATGTAGGTAGATAAATTAAACAACTTTATTTAATAATTTTTTTTTGAAGTTGTATATTAATAAAGTCTATTATTTATATCATTTTATTAATAAAGTTTATTATTTATATATTTTTATTAATAACACATATTATTTATACCGTTTTATTAATAATGTATATTATATGTTATATTTTATTATAAATCAATCTTTCTACTTTTTTTCAAATCAGTTTATGGATTATAAATTTCGTTAAATTTTGAACTACATTTTCTAGCCAGTAAAAGTTTTCATTTAAACTCACAAATGTATAATCTTTTTTATTTATTTCCTCGTTATTTATTATTTCCATGAAGAAATTTGTTTCATAAATGTAGTGTAGTATATTCATTATTTCCTACTTTTAATTACTTATAATACTTTTTATTTATTAGTTTCATGACTTTCTCAATTCCACATGATCTTAGATACCTATATCATTGATTGTAATTCTATTTTTCGAAACGTTTTCCCAATGATGTACATTCATTGAATAAAATGTTGTCATTCACTACGAAACTTGCCATGAAAGCGTGTGTTATATACAAATATTCAAAATTACACTATTATTGAGCATTAGAAAACCAAAGAGATCATTTATGTGTATCTGATTTATATTCCATTTTCATTCATAAATAGTCACCCTGATGTATTCTGTATGCAGTTTACTTGCTGCAGAGAGACGATTTATCATCAAAGATACTCTTTCGTCACTATCTAGGCAAATGTGAGTCTGAGTGTGGGAGAATCATTGGGATATTAAGGTTTATCAATTCATCATCTGTTAAGAATCTGGAACCAAAGGATTAAAGTGAATTCACACAAGGCGCACCCTGGATCAAGTCCAATTTGGAAGTTTTATAACGAGACGGATCACTTCATTGTCCAACAAGCATGCACACAACCGCCTACATTGTCTGTCGTCTGTGCGCTATCTCTGCGGGTTCTGTATTTGTCCTTATCATTGCGGTTTCGTTTGGTTTGTCGTTCTACGGTCATTTTGGGCGCACATTGGGCTAAACAGGCAAGGGCTTACAGTTTAAAGGAGATTCCGAACTACTAACAAACATCCATGACACCGCCAGGATTTTAACCTGGAGCATGGGGCACCAAATACAAGAGCGCTATCCACTTGGCCACAAGACCGCAGTATCATTGCGCGTCACCTGACTGTCAAACTGACCTACTTCTGGTATCAAGTGTTTCATTAATAGTGATCCCATGAGTCGTAAGCAGCGTACAGTGATTGTTGACACATTTTGGAGTGGTGCCTCACTTGGTGAGGTTAGACTAATATGGAATGAGGACACGTCATTTATATCTGTGATTCAATTTGATAACAATATTACTAAACGCTTCAATATTGCCGTTTATTGACAGTGAGGAATCGCGATTCCATTTAATGGCAATCGTACTAAATGCTTCAATACGGCCGACTGTTAACCTATCATTCCGAGTGACAAATCGTGATTCAATTTGATGGCGATTGCAATAAATGCTTCAGTACTGCCTGTTAACAGGTCGTCGCCAGTGATAAATCGCGATTCCATTTGATGGCAATCGTTCTAAACGTTTCAATACTACATACAGTTAACGTGTCATGTCGAGTGCAAATTTACGATTCAATTTGAGAGTAATTTCAATAAATGCTTCACTACTGTTCTATTGACAGGTCCTCTCTAGTGACCGTCATGTATGTAACAGTGTGCCGTTTTAAACATTCAGTTTAAAACGGCACACTGTTACATACATTATGTAAATGTCTACCTGCCTGCGAATACATTACTACTTTTAACAGCAATCTATACCTATATACAACAATAGATCTAGTAAGGATGGACGGCATTATTGGAGTCCAGTTTTATGTTATGGACATCTTTCAGCTACATGTGTGGCCTCTTTTATTAGGGCTGAAGGATTTACTTACTTGTTAAAGTCTGACCACTCACAGCCAGGATGCTACATAGTTGCCAACTCAATACTGACACACTTTCTTGGCTTAATAGATTTGTAGGAGGACATAGGCCGATAGGGTAGCCAGCATAAGAGTTTGGTGAAACTAGATATGGAGACTCCTAAGACTTTTTATCCTACAATAATTGTGGAATGAGTAGTCTCATGACAACCAAAGAAACCTGTAAACCTTAATCATGTTTGTATTACCTCATACATTTAAGCAACAGGTAACCTATCGAGGTAGTAGAAGTTATTGTTTTCTTTTTCTTTCAAGAAATAATTTTTTAAATGACCAATAAGTGATACCTTACTTTGCAATCACTATAAAGCGTTAAAAATCATACAATTGGCTGGAAATTGTTTGAGGAACACTGATCTTAATGTCAACGATTATAAATAAATAAAAGGCAAAAAGTATTTTGTAAGTACGGCTTTATTTAATTACAGATTTAAATTGTGCATTTTTTCCAGAAAATTATAACTACTCTGAAATGAAGATTTTTTTAAAGATTCAGCTAACGTAAATAAAATTTTCTGAATTACTTTTCTTATTAAAAATTAATAATTTTCAAAATAAAAATACATTTCCATCAATATATTTATTTAATTAATAAAATGTTGGGCCTGATGGTTGAGTGGCTAGATATGTGGTGCTTGGTGGCCCAAGTTTTGGGATCGAGTATCGGAGGTACTATGGATGTCTTTAGTGGATTGGAATAAACTTTAAACCGTAGGTCCCGGTCAAATATGACACAGTATTGGGCGTAGAGCTGGCAGCATTACCCCGTAAAAGAGAAAACACCTATCTAGCTGTTGCCTCAATGAAGAAGAAATTGTTACCAATTGCAAGTTTTTATAAAAAAAATTATAAATAGCCACTAAACAAATACTAAATAAAAATTTATAAAAGCAAACGTAAATTGTTTACAAAAAATAAAGATACTCATGATTCTTTTAGATAATTCTTACTGTACAGGTGAACTATTTTTGAAACCAAAATGATATGACTGAAATAAAATAAAATTGATTGCAATTGCAATTCTAACGGTACTCAAAGGCCCAATTTATCCAAAGCTCTTTCTAACTATAATTTTAAACGCTTTAATGAGAAAATAACATTACATCAACTTTCTTGGAAGAAAAATAATCACGTAGCAATCGCACAGATGAGTTAGAGTTGATGATGAATACTCCGCGCCCATTAGAGTCCATAAAAATGAAACATCCCGGCGGTGCCCATGCTTACGACGAGCAATTTAGCGCGGATCCCTGGACAACTGTCACAAAACATTTAGGATCAATTAATGTGTACTTTTCAATTAAAGCTCGCGTAAAGTGGAAAGATAAACACGCATTTTATGTTCTCATTAGTCTATTATAAAGGCAAGGGTGGAAATTCTGCAAAAATTACTGACAAGTGTGCTTTGCCGATCAACGTGAATGACGGTCGTTATTCGAGCAGGTATTTGCTATTCAGGAAGGCAGTTTTACTGAAGGCATCGGTAAAGAAAATTAGCTTTGGGTTGCTAAAGCTAATTAAAAAGTGGAGTTACACTCCTCGTGGGAGCGCCGGTCTAATTTAAATGAGTAAAATAAGAAGACTAAATGGCTCCTGGTAGAATTTTCTCTGCACTTCTAGTTGCTGTTCGTTTATTTCTGAATCTATGGAAAATGGATTTTAATTATGGGAGTTGGATTTCCGTGTCAGTTTGGCATGTTAATATTTTCTGATTTTAAAAAAAAAATATTGTTTTTTATTATTTTTTATCTTGTTATGAAATCGTTTATTTATTTATCTATTATTATTTTATTTAATTAATTTTTGAAACTATAGAAAATTTAGTTACATTAATTTAAATTTTATACTTTTACTTTGTTCTTTTATTTTTAAATCCATGACCTACACAGTTTTAAAATTATTTTTATTATTTTATTTCATTAATTTTTAAAATTATAGGAACCTAAAAATATACAACTAGAAATTTATTTTTATTATATCATTTTTAAAATTTATACATCCTGTACATTTTTTTTATTGGATTTTAACATATTTTCGTCCATTTTTTTTTATTTTCCATTTATTTTGTTTACTCGTTTAAATTGTGCTTCTTTTATCAACTTATAAATAAAAGTTTAGTATTGCAAAAGCTTAGAAAGAGTTCATTATAAAGAAAAATTTGGTTAAATACGTTAAACAGCTGATAAAATTTTCTTTCTTATTTCATCATCAGTGAAGTATATGATGCCATGAACATAAATTAATATTTTAAAAAGGTAATATATATATAAATAAATAAATATATCACACATACACACACACATGTATATATATTTATATATGCATGCGTGTGTATGTGTGTCATCAATGTAAATATGTAATTATATTTTAATTCAGGCCGAGAATGATTTAACTAGAAATAATTAGATAATAAAGGTTAAAAACTAATTACAAAATAAACTTTTAATGTAGGTGTTGTATCAAACATTTTCTTTGTTTGAAACATAATTCCTTAAAGAAAAAGAAGAAAAATATTGAATAAACTCTTTATAATAATTCATTATTTAACTATTTCTATAAGAAATTGCATGAAAGAAAAAAATTAATTATTTGTTTTACATAAATAATTTTTTTTTATTTAAAATTAAATTATTAAAAATACTTCATTAAAAAGAAATTATAGATTGAATATTCTCGTTTGTAAATTTGATATTTTAGTAAGTTTAATATTATGCGAAAAAATTTATGCAAAAATAATTAAATTATCATTAATTTAGTGATAAAAAATTTCATTTCTGAAAAGGTTTATTTCAGGTTAAAAGCAATGTCATGTTGGAATTAAATAGATAATTTTAAAAGGAAAACAATATTTATTGTTGAACTTATTAAATAATATGTTTCCCTTCATTTTATATGATATTTTCCCATCTTTTGGAAAACCTTTTGATCCTATTTCGGAAGAACTTTGTTTGGTTTTCATCAAAATAAGCACTTAGAAAATTTCCAATGACCTGTTTATTACTGAAATTTTTGCTTTCAAAAAAATGCTGTATAGACCTAAACAGATAATAATCTGATGGGACTATATCTAACTACAATAAAGGCGAGGTAGAAATTTCTTCCTAATTCATCTCGTTTCTGAAGAGCCATTAATGCTGTGTGTAGCAGGGAGTTAACTTGATGAAGTTTTCCACCCCATCTATTGAGTAATAATGCACGTCATTTAGAGAATAAATTATTTTGTTGACAGCAGATGTCTAAGGAGGTAATTTGGTTATCGCTAACGAGTTCAAAACAAATCACTGATTCAAAACAGCAAAATTTTCTTTGGATGAAATCCTGGCTTTGAAGTGTCAATATGTTTTTCTTTTGAATTTATCCATTATCCTTTTTGAGCAGCATTTAAATATCCACTTTTCAACTCCAGTCCATACATGCTTTAAAAAGGTCTTGTTTTGATATCTTGAGACTAGTTATGTGAAAACATTTAGTCTGTGATGACGGTTTTGAGCTGGAAGTTCGAATGAAACCATTCCTGATTCTACTATGCTGTTTGCGCAAAGTAGAGTCTACCAGCTATTTCACTATGAGGTTTTGACTCTACAAGTGCTTTAAAAACAATTAACTAAACTTAAAACTAAAATTACCATCTGGAAACATTTCAATACAAAGTTGAACTTAATTTTAGCTTACAAATGTTGGATACACCTTAGAAAATGCTTCTCTTTGCTTCTACAGCATTTCCATGGAGCTTAAAGTCGAAAAGCACGATGTGGCAAGTATGCAACTTATAATATTATGTATTTTCTCTGTTAATAAAAATTAAAATCTAAGTGTAATGAATTTTACAATAAAGGTCTTGATGGGGGCTAATGGGGCTAATAAAGGGCTAGTTTAAAATAATTTAAAAAAAAAGAGTATCAAAATCAAACTTGGGCATTTATAAAGCCAGAAGTTTGGTAATGGAAGTTGAACTTAACTTTAGTTTACAAATCCTGGATACTTGGAAGAAATGTTTCGAGTTGCTTCTACAGCAATTTCCTTTAGCTTCAATTCAAAAAGGATGATGTGGCATATGTGCAACTTATAATATTACATCTTTACTCTGGTAAATAAAAATGAAAATGTAAGTCTAACAGAGTATACAACAAAGGGCGCGATGGGGGCTAGTGGGGATAATAAAGGGCTAGTCTAAAATAATTATAAAAAAAGCGAATCAAAATCAAATTCGGGCGTTTATAGCGACGCATTACTTTCCGTTCGGCTCAATATATATAAGACGGACCTAAATAGCCTAGTGTCTAGCGATGTGGCGACCGGTATCACAGGTTTCGGGTTCGAGTTAAGACCGTAGAATGGGCATTTGTAGTGGTTCGGAATCCACTTTAAGACGAAGGTCCCGGTCTCATATGACTTTATAGCGAAGTCAAGGAGAAATGGAGCCCAGTCAGACTTCTACCTGCGGGTGCTATATTACAACAGAAGCTGCCCTATTTTCCCCTCAACCATAAGTCCAAATGGGTTCTTGCGCTTGATCTAGATGTCTAACTAGTTTGATAAGAAAAAAAAACATATAAGAAAATAGAAGGAAATTGTATACAAAAATATTATTTGGAATTGAAACGAGGAGCAAGAAAGATTTTTCAGTTTCCCCATTTAAAATCGTTGCGAAAGTCGAAATTATTTTCTTAATATTTTAGAAAAAAAAGAAAAAGAAATTGCTAACTAATATATTATTTGGGATTAAATTAAACTGGTAGTAATTGTATAAAAAAGAAAATATTTCAATTCAAATTTATTTGACACATGAAAATCGCGTAACAAATCATAAATTATACACTAGATTTTCATTATATATACACAACTTAGTCAATTGCAAGAAATTCATTATATGCTCGTGTTCTTGATTATTATGTACAATAGTAAATCAAAGTATGTTTTGTATTTGAAGGATCAACTTTTGCATTAAATTAAGCAAAATTCTTTGAGCCAATATTATTTCATTTTTTTTTGTTTTGTTTTCATATCATTGTGTTCTGGAATCAAATCTCTTGCGATCATTTTAACTTTCTTAAGCAGACTCAAATACACAGAGACACAGTTTAATGAGATGATTCCATCGCCGAAAACAACAAATTGTCCAAAGTCTCCACAAACTTAAATTAAATAAATAGTCAAACCTTTACAAATCCTCAACTTAACTTAAACTTTTACTTACTTAATTACTACATAAAAACAAGCAGGAATGCTCCGAGAATTAAATTTTTTCCTTCATCTCTCGACAAATTTGTTTCAAAAATTCAGTAGAAGAACGTTCTCTTCTCCCTCTAAACCTCTGGGGATCTCCAGACGAAAACAACTAAAAAGAACGAAAAGGAAAAATAGTAGTGGCGTGGCCATTCAGGCGTAGAGTAGTACGAAACCTCAATGTCCCCAGGGGCATCCTTTACTTTCTAAGAAGCTCTGGAAGAAGGAGGTTGTTTTCTTCTTCTTGCTGGTAACTACATGGGCACCGTGGTTTTTCTTTCACTGCCGATAAACGCGCAGCTGAAACTTTACCAGATTGCTGAATTTTATGCGTATCTGCTCCAGTGGAACTCGATCCGTGTTCCGCTGGTGTGTTTACCCCTCAAAAGAGCAGAACTTAAGTGTGGAGAAAGAAAATGGGTGTATTGTTAGGTGTACAGAAATATGTTTTTATTTTATGGACTGTAACGATTCACTGACGGCGAAGTTTAGTGCTTACAATTTTGGGAATATTTTTAGCTTTTATTATTTTTATTGGTTTCCTTTCATGGTGGACAATTAAAATCTTATTTAGTCACCTTATTCCTGATTTTTATGGGAATTGAATTTCCGGAATTTTTATTGGAATTTAATTTCTTTTTCAGGTTTTTTAATTTTGAAAAAATTATAAGCATGATCAGGTTTATTATATTAGCATCTGGTTCATATTTATTGCTGGATAAATTTTCATGGCAGACAATTTCTATCTGATTCAGTCCTTATTCTTGATTTCGTATTGGAATCGAACTTTTTTTAAGTTTTTTAATTTTGAAAAAATTTATAACCATGATCATATTTATTACATTAGCCATTTACATTAGCATCTGGTTCCTATTTTTGGCTGGATAAATTTTCATGGTAGAGAATTGCAATCTAATTCAGTCCCCTTATTTAAGAGGACTGAATCAGATCATGTTGAATTGATAAGGGGAATTTAATTTTTAATTAAGGGAAATTTAATTGTAATTTCTTTTAAAGTTTTTTTTTAATTTTGAAAAAAAATGGCCGAAAAGCCCAGTTATAAAATATCAAATAATAATTAACACGATACATAATACGACATAATAATTAATACGATACAAACAGAATTTGTTTTAACAGAGTCAGTTTTCTTGCGAATGATGGATATGGCATATGAACAATATGCATTATAACTGCGTCTTTATTTTATAACAAGACCAGTAATTTATCAATGGAAATATTAAATTACTATGAAGAAAAATTACAAATTAGTGTCCCCTTAACGGTTTAAATGCTAACTTTTCTGTGTGCCTGTACAATAATTTACGCAATTATCATAAGCATGCATGAACATTTCATTTCTTAATGGCAGAAGACAATGAAATTATTAATTTATTAAAATCTTGTTATGAGACATCATTCTGTAAAAGTTAAAAAGAAAGAAAAAAAAGAAGCAGAAACAGGCGCTACAGGCATTAAGCGTCAACCCTCCTGGAAAGTGGTACGGAGTGGATTTTTCACACAATAAGGGTGAATAGAGGGGGAGGAGGTCTCCTTTACAATTGATAGATTGCTGGGAGACGCCTGGAACCTAATTAAGGGGACCCCCCTCCCCTTCCCGCCATTTTCCCCAAAGAAAAGATTTTGGCTCTTCTCTCAGAGTAAACTTCGGACCAGGATTAATTGAAGACTCTTTTTCGATATTAAGCCATTCGTTGAAGAACACTGAAAAGAGGAAGAATAATGTCCGGCCCAAGAGAGAGAAAGTTCTCTCCCTCTGGGTTTTCTCTGGAGAGAAAATGGTACAATATTCTTTTGATGGTGGGATTTAAACGAGTCACCTGGGGGGTGTTCTTTAGGGTAGCAGCTAAATATTGACCTTTGGCTTTATGCGAGATGCCGTTTTCTTTTGTGGGAAAGAATGACGAATTGCTGATGGTTTTTTTTAGGTTTTTAAAATTTGGCGAGGTTGAGGACATTACATTATGGATTGGCGTAATAATCTTTAATGAGATTGATTTAAAGAAATGGGCAAAAATAATCCCTTTTATAGCAGACTACGACTGAATTAATTTCATTTTGAGTTAAAAGCAAATATTTGTAATATTAACAAAAGCTAATGATGAGCAAACTGTTCATATCTTTCACAAAGTATCATCATATTAATTTACATAATAACACGATAAATCTTAAATGCTTTTTTTTAATTTTAAAAGTGTTATCTCTAATTTTACAATTATTTTAAATTAGTTTTAAAAACGTATGTTATTTTAATATTAAATGCATAGTTATACCTCAAATAAAGATTGACATATACATATGCATACGTTTTAATCATTATTTAAATTTTTTCTAAAATTATTATCATATTGTTTGATAATAATGACTTTCAATGTTTTAAAGGATTTACATTCTCATAATTTATTTACTTGCTAAAATAATTTTTTTTTTCAGAATAGTAAATAATTTAAAATTTTTTTGTATAATATAATTTTTTTTCATATAATTGTGTTCTAGAATCAAATCTCTTACGATCATTTAAACTTTCTTAAGTAAATTAAATAGATTCAAATACACAGAGACACGGTTTAATGAAATGATTCCAGCGCCGCAAACAACAAAGTGAACAACGCCGCAAAGTTAAATTATATAAATGGTCTAATCTTTACAAATCCTCAACTTACTTAAACTTTTACTTACTTAATTGCTAAACAAAAACAAACTGCAATACTCCGAGAACTGAATTTTTTCCTTCACCTCTCGACAAATTTGTTTCAAAAATCCAGTCGATTTCTTGAGAAGAACGTTTTCTCCTCCCTCTAAACCTCTGGCGATCTCCAGACGAAAAGAACTAAAAAGAAAGAAAAGAAAAAAAAATTACTGCCGTGGCCATTCAAGCGTAGAGCAGTACGAAACCTCAATGTCCCCAGGGGCATCCTTTACTTTCTAAGAAGACACAGCTCTGGAAGAAGGAGGTTGCTTTCTTCTTTCTGCTGGTAACTACATGGACACCGTGGTTTTTCTTTCACTGCAGATAAAAGCGCAGCTGAAACTTCACCAGATTGCTGAATTTTATGCGTATCTACTCCAGTGGAACACGATCCGTGTTCCGCTGGTGTGTTTACCGCCCAAAAGAGCAGAACTTAAGTGTGGAGAAAGAAAATGGTTGCATGGATGCCACACAAAAACACGCTTTTGGTATATGGGCTGTAAATATTCACTTGCTGCCTTATTTAGTGTATTTTTTTTTGAGCATATGTTAAGCCTTTATTATTTTTAGTTGTTTCATTTCACGGTGGACGATTGAAATATGATTCAGTCACCTTATTCCTAATTTTTTATTGCAATTAAATTTCTTTTTAAGTTTTTATTTTTATTTTCTGATTTGAAAAAACGGCCATGTTAAAGATATGAAAAATAATGATTCAGTACCTGAATTTTATTCCTAATTTTCTTGCGAGTGATGGATTTTTTATATGATGCAATGTTTTAAATTTCCATTTTTTAAGTTTTTATTTTTATTTTTCTGTAAAATTTTGTACAATAAAAAAATCATTTGAGCAGATCTTAGTGAAAACAATGCATGTTAAAAATATGAAATAATAAGGCGTTAAGCGTCATCCCTCCTGGAAAGTAGTAAGGAGTAGATTTTTCACACAATGAGGGGAATTAGAGGGGGAGGGTCTCCTTTAAAAATTGATAGATTGCTAGGAGACGCCTGGAAACTAATTAAGGGGACCCCCCCTTCCCATTCCCGCCTTTTTTCCCCAAAGAAAAGATTTATGGCTTTTCGCTCAGAGTAAACTTCGGACCAGGATTAATTGAAGACTCCTTTTTCGACATCAAGCCATTCGTTGAAGAAAACTGAAAAGAGGAAGAATAATGTCCAGTCCAAGAGAGAGAAAGTTCTCTCTCTCTCTCTCTGTTTTTTTTTCTCTGTAGAGAAAATGATACTATATTCTTTTGATGGTGGGATTTAAGCGAGTCTTTTTTTTAGGGGGTGTTAGCCAGGGTGTAGTAAATATTGACCTTTGGCTTTGTGCGAGATGCCGTTTTTTTTTGTCGGAAAGAATGACGAATTGATGATGTTTTTTTTTTTATGTTTTTAAAATTTGGCGAGGCTGATGACATTACATTATGGATTGGCGTAATAATCTTTAATGAGATTGATTTAAAGAAATGGGCAAAAATAATCCCTTTTATAGCAAACTACGATACTGGATTAATTTCATTTTGTGTTGAAAGCAAATATATGTAATGTTAACAAATGCTTTTGATGAGCAAACTTTTAATAATTGTTCATATCTTTCACAAAGTATTATCGTATTAATTTACATATTATCACGATAAATCTTGAATTTTTTTTATTTAATTTTATAAGTGTTATTTCTAACTTTTTATCATATTAGAAATCCTTTTTGATGAAGTTTAAGCAAGTATTTATAGAACTGATAAATTCGTAACCAAAAATTGAATGTATGCATTGTTTACATTCATTAGTGTAATTTTTAAATGCAGTAGAAAATATCTTTTATAGATTGGAGCTCTAAACTGTTGTTCCAATGCAGCTGAAAATACACAGGCAGTTAGTCTTCATGCCATAAGAAAAGGCTACACCACAGTTTTCATGTAGCACTATTCTGGGGGAACCTGTAGCTTGAAGATATACTACGGATGCGAGTATCACTGTCCACAACGCTCAACTATTTTATCACACCAGGACATACGGTTTAAGGTGGATTCCGAACCACTACAAACATCCATGCCAACCACTATAAACGTCAAATCCTGTGGCACAGAGCACTAGTCACTCGATCATCAGACCTCAATTAGTTATGATAACTAAACAAATAGTCATTAAAAATAAAATTTCTGCGAAATCTAAATATTTAGTTTATGCAAGAATTTTAAAAGCAACAGTTATAAAACATAAAGCGATTGATTAGTTAAAAAAAAATGACTATCTTCTCTATCTTGAGTATGTCTATCTTGACTATTCCCCCACCACCACCACACACACACAAAGCTCAACGATCTTATTAGACTGGGACCTACGGTTTAAAGTGGATTCCGAATCACTCCCAACATCCATGACACCACCGGGACTCAAACCCGAAGGCTGTGGTACCATCCGAACGCTAGTTATTCGGCCATCAGGCCCCTAGCTCAAAACACATTTCTGTAATATCCATATACATCTTTCTTTTTGTCTATTCAATTCTGTTTTTGTGAACAAGACTATTCCAATGAGGTAATGACTAAAACAGATTCAGATACAACTAAAGTTCTTCCCGCTAATATATGTTCAACACGCTATGGTCATCAGGAATTATAAAAAAAATACAAATTAATTCTAACCGGAGTTTCTGTTTGAGCCCCTTGTGGTTTCGTATAAATCTACGTCCTTCGAGTGATCTGTACTTGTGAATCAAATTTAAATATTTAATTTTCACTTTTGTTTTATATATAATTTTGCATTACTCCAAAGTTCTATAATCTAACCGGATCTTCTGTTTCAGCCCCTTGTGGTTTCGTATAAATCTACGTCCTTCAAGTCTTGTAAAAAAAATTAAAGTGTTCCCATGAACCTGAAAGTGACCATCTTCTTGAAGTCGTTAGAAGTGTAGTATAGGTCAAGACATTACAGCACTCTATTAACGTTGTTGCATATGTCGTTCTAGTAGTAAAACGTTAGAAATTTGAAACCTATAGAATAATATAAATAAATAAATTATTATGCATTTCTTCTTATTAAATAATTCTTAAAATGTAGGTTCATATTTATCTAGACATTTTCGAAAAGCATCTATAATAAAATTCCCATCCTGGTTTTATTAGATTATTGCATCAGATGAGCAGAAATGCTATTTGCATATTGAAATTCCTTGAAACTTTTGCTTGGTAAGAGCTTTACAATATCAATAATGAAATTATTGCAGCACCAGGCGGCTAAAAAGCATATCGAATTATGCTTTTACATGTTTTTCAGATTTGTTTCAATACTTCCGACATAGTGAAAATTATTCTTGACGTTGGAGCGTTCTATCTTTTAGATTTCTGGTCAATAAGGAAATCAATTTTTGTTTTTATTGTTTATTTGTTTGTTATTTAGTTTTAAGCAAAAAATATTTGTAAAATATATTGCATTTTATTGTTGTCGTTTTCACATGCAATATCGGTAAGTGCACAGGAGAAAGCCAAATTTCATTTCAAGGTTTCTTTCACAACAGCGTCAAACTACTTAGGAATTGCCTTTATATGAAATGCGATATTCGCAGTTTTTCTAAAGCTAAAATTGCATTAGCCTACAACAACTTCTTATGGTGATGCATGGTATAACAGACATTTTAAAAGGTTTTTTTTAAAACTTTTTTTCCACAAACATAAAATGTCCGCAATATAACAAAACATTGAATATATGATGCTACAATATTATATTTCTCACACTAAAGAGCACATCAAAATTTATTAAATACCATAAGTAAAAATTAATACTAATTAGGAATTGTAGAGTTATAGGCACTTAACAAATGTTACTAAACACAATTAGTCTTTAGTAACATTTTAGAAAAATATGGCTTTCGAAGGCCAGACACTTTGATCTTATTTATTCGGCATTAGAAAGCTGAAGATATAGCAAATTAAGCTTTACCAAAGAACGCCACATTGCACCACCATATTTTACATCACTCTACACTTTACGGGGCGTGACAGTAGATCTACTTCCCCGTACTGTGCACCCTGGTAACGTCTTAGGCGATTAAAGATCTACTACTATCGACATCCAGCAACGCTCCTAGAGTGATCAGCTTCGTGGGACTTCGTGTAGGTGTGGAATGAGGACGATGCTGTCCCAATCTAAAAAAGTTGAGATCCAACATTTCATTGTTAGCTACGATTTTGAGATTTCTGGTGGACCATGACTGTTTGGCGAGCCATCTGCTATCCCTTGGCATTTCTTAATGCCCAAATTGAACGCTTTGTGGGAAACTGAATTATTCTCCATTGAATGTAAAAATGTTGAGAGGGAATTTTAAAGTACCATGATTAAGAGAAAACGGAGAATGTTTCTCTAGTTTCTCCACTGGAGTTTGGTTTCACACCCTACTGTCATTTTGTGCGCTTTAGGATAAACAGACAAAACCCTACAGTTTAAAGTGGATATCGAAACGATATCAAATATCCCTAAACAAGATTCGAGCCTAAAACCTGTAGAAGAAAACGCGCAGATCTAGCTATTTTACCATTAAACTAGAGCAGACATCATTCAATGTGACCTGCCAAAGTGGCATATGGGGAGCGGTGTCTGTTCCGAGTTTGAAGTTTGATAAAGCCATTTCTTTTATTTTTGGTTTTAATTAATAGTTCTTTTTATTTATAAAGATAGACAATTTACATTGATCAAATGCTCGGTATTACTAAAAAAATTAAGTTGAAGAGAAAAAATTTAGAAATGAGAAAATGTTTATCAGACGAAAACACTAAATTGATGACAGAAAACTGCGTAGTCACTATATAACCTTCCAGTTTGGTTTGAAAAATGTCATTAAATTTAGGTTTCCTCTAAACTACGATAAAATGGCCCAAAAGAGGTGAAAAATCATTAGATTTTTTTTCCCTGATATCTTCGTTTTCAACTCTGTGCTATTGATTCTCACTTTAGCGTGAAGCCAGCCCATTGAAGTTCAATTGGAGGCGAAGCAGCGGAACTAAGGAGTAGAAAGTACTTGGAATTGTTTTCACCAATAAGGTTAATGGAACCCTTCACAGCGTTCTCTTGGGCAGTCGTTCCATTACGATATACGAGTTGTTGTAATGGCGAAAGCTGATAAAGCGACGAAATGTGCTGGCATGGTGCGAACATTCCTCTGGAAATGATCGCCAAAGTACATCTCCCTTTCTCTCTGCTTTTTAGTCCCATCACATACTTATTTTATATATATGGAACTACTGGTTCTCTTTTGTCAAATAATTCTCCGTCGTCTTGACTTTTTGTGTGTGTGTGTGTGTGGAAAATAAAACAGATGGCAAGTATTAGTTGGGAATGTTTATTGTTCCACATTTTGGTTGTGGTAAAGAGATTATGTACATATTAACACATAATTGCTTCTGTTGATTACAATGTTTGACTGAATGTGTCAAGAATTTGGCATGTAAACTTAGTCAATATTTTTCGGTTGTACAGGAACGAGTTTTCAAAGTGAAAAAAAAATTAATTTCTTTTGATTCATAACGTTTCAGCTTTGTAACGTCTTCACCCTATACCGGGCCTATAACAGCTTAAAGAATAGGGCCGCTTTAATGTTCATGGGAACTAATTAATTTTTATTTACAAACATTATATATATCCACAGAATTCTGTTTACAAAAAAAAATTAAAGATGATTTGCTTCACAAGTGCAGTTCACTCCAAAGTCGGTGGTTTTCAGTGTTCTCAAACAAATATGACAAATCTATTTCACCAGTTCTAAGGCAGACCTTAATTATCCCATGGCGTGATACAAGAAGCCAAAAGGGCTCACCTTTGGCTGAACCGGCGAAATCTCCGGTCTGTTCAGTCACTTCAGAAAAAAAACCATAATTCTTGTCACTGCGGAGCAAAAGTCCTTTTATCTTCTTCAAAAATTTCCCTTTAATAAAATACGGCAGGAGCGCGGGGGTTAACATCCCTCAGTTCTCATTGGAGTAGATATTTTCACAGCCAATCATTTTTTGAGTAGACATATTCACAGCCAACCATTTTTCGAGTAGACATTTTCTATCAGCAATCACGATGCAGCAACTCATGGTGTATTCCATGTTCCGTCGGTAATTGTTTCGACCTGTGAAGTTCGCACAGAAAATAACAAATTTCATGAGGTCTCATTATTCATGATACTGAATATTTGTTATCAGATTTGATTGTCAGGTTTTTATTATTAATATATGAGTAAGACACTAATTGCATATAATATAACTATACATAACCCTGCTTGTATGCTGTCAAATTTTAGGTATGACAGGTATGTATAGGTATGTATAGAATGTATTTCTTAATATGTATTCCTCTCTCCTGGGAAAGAAATACTGCAACTCTGCCCGCGGAAAAAATGCTACTGGTACTTTACTTCTAAAATGGTTTTGTTTATTTGATATTTCGTTGGTGTAATTCGATTGACGATGTATTACCAAGATTTCCATCCATTCATCTGATGCCGATTTCCGTTCATTCATTTGAAGCTGAATTTCATCATTCACCTGAAACAAAATTCTATCCGTTCATCCGACGCCGAATTACGTAATTCATCTTAAACGAAATTCCATCGATACATCTGAAGCCGAATTTCGTCTTTCCTCTGAAGCAAAAATACATCCAGTCACCTGATATGGAATGCTATCTATTCATTTGAAGTCGAATTCCACTCATTCATCTGTAGCCGAAATGCATCTTCAACTTAAGCCGAATTTCATCTATTCATATGAAGTCGATTTCCATTTATTAATTTGAAGCTTAATTCAATTTATTCTATTGAAGCTGAAATGCATCCATTCACCTGAAACTAAATTCTATTTGAATTATATTCACCTGAATTCTATTTATTTATCTGAAGCTGAATTTCAGCCATTCATTTGAAGCCGAATTACAACTAATAGCTAAAATTTATCCCATATTATTTTAACCATCATATTATATAAACTGTTAATATTTTTATAATGCTATACTTTAAAAGAATATATTTTTAGAAATAATTATTGTAATGTCATTGAAATTAAATTTAAAACGTATATTATTTTAATATGAAATGCATATTATATATATGTCAAACATAGATTGACATATACATACACATACGTTTTAATAAGCATTTAAAAAATTTTCAAATATTATCATATAGTTTGATGATAACGACTTTTAATGTTGTAAAGAATGTACATTCTAATAATACACTTACTTGTTAAAAGATTTACTTTTTTTCAAAATAGAAAACAATTAATTTTTTTTTTTCATATCTTTGTGTTCTAGAATCAAATATCTTGCGATCATTTTAACTTTCTTAAGTAAATTAACTTGACTGAAAAACACGGAGACAACACAGTTTAATAAAATGATTCCAGCTCCGCAGACAAGTTATCCAAAGTAACCACAAACTTAAATTAAATAAATAGTCAAACCTTTACAAATCCTCGACTTACTTAAACTTTTACTCACTTAATTGATAAACAAAAACAAACTGGAATAGCTCCGAAAATTGAATTTTTTCCTTCTTCTCTAGACAAATTCGTTTTAAAAATCCAGTGGAGTTTTTGAGAAAAACGTTCTCTCCTCCCTCTAAACCTCTGGGGATCTCCAGACGAAAAGAACTAAAAAGAACGATAAATAAAAAATAAAGTTCTGGTCATTCAAGCGTAGAGTAGTACGAAACCTCAATGTCCCCAGGGGCATCCTATACTTTCTAAGAAAAAACAGCTTTGGAAGATGGAGGTTGCTTTCTTTCTGCTGGTAACTACATGCCCACATTGGTTTTTCTTTCACTGCAGATAAAATCGCAGCTGAAACTTTACCAGATTGCTGAATTTTATGCGTATCTGCTCCAGTGGAACACGATCCGTGTTCCTCTGGTGTGTTTACCGCTCAAAAGAACTGAACTTAAGTGTGGAGAAGGAAAATAGGTGTGTGGATGCCACACAGAAACAGGCTTCTAGTATATGGGCTGTAAAGATTCACTTGCTGCCAAATTTAGTGTTTACATTTTTGGGCATATGTTAGGCCTTTATTATTTTTATTGGTTTCATTTCATTGTGGACGATTGCAATCTGATTCAGTCACCTTATTCCTGATTTTTTATGGGAAATGAATTTCCTGATTTTTTATTGGAATTGAATTTCTTTTTCAGGTTTTATAATTTTGAAAAAATTTATAAGCATGATCAGTTTTATTATATTAGCATCTGGTTCATATCTATGGCTGGATAAATTTTCATGGTAGACAATTGCAATCTAATTCAGTCCCCTTATTTAAGAGGACTGAATCAGATCAGATTGTATCGATAAGGGGACTTTAATTGTAATTTCTGTTAAAGTTTTTTTTTTTTTTTAATTTTTGAAATTTTATAAAATATCAAATAATAATTTAAATCATAATATACGATACAAACTGAATTTGTTTTACCAGAGTCCGTTTTCTTCCAATTGCAAATCGATATGCAAATGATGGATATGACATATGATCAATGTGCATTATATCTGTGTCTTCATTTTATTACAAAACCAGTAATTTATCAATGGAAATACTCCATTACTATTATGAAAAATTACAAATTAAAACCCACTTAACGCTGTAAAAGCCAACTTTTCTGCAGGCATGTACAATAATTTACGCAATTATCATAAGCACGCATGATAATTTAATTTCTTAGTGAATGAAAGAGCGAAAGAAGACAATGTAATGATTAATTTATGAAAATCTTGTTAACAGACTTTTTTTTGTAAAAGTTAAAAAGAAAAGCAGGAACAGGCGCGACCGGCGTTAAGTGTCAACCCTCCTGGAAAGTCTTACAGAGTGGCTTTTTCGCACAATAAGGATGATCAGAGGGGGAGGAGGTCTCCCTTAAATTTGATAGATTACTGGGAGACGCCTGAAATCTAATTAAGTGGACCCTTCTCCCCATTCCCCCTTTTTTTCACAAATAAAAGATTTATGGCTCTCCGCTCAGCGTAAACTTCGGACCAGGATTAATTGAAGACTCCTTTTCGATATTAAGCCGTTGAAGAAATCAGAAAAGAGGAAGAATAATGACCAGTCCAAGGGAGAGAAAGTTCTGTCTCTCTCTCTGGTTTTTCTCTGGAAAGAAAATGATACTATATTCTTTTGATGATGGGATTTAAACGAGTCATTTTTTTTGGGTGGGGGAAGGGGTGGGGGGTTTGTCAAGGCTGCAGCTTAATATTTACCTTTGGCTTTATGCAAGATGCCGTTTTCTTTTGTCGGGAAGAATGACGAATTGCTGGAGGGTTTTTCGGTTTTTAAAATTTGGCGAGGTTGCTGCATTATATTATGGATTGGCGTAAGAATCTTTAATAAGATTGATTTGAAGAAATGGGCGAAAACAATCCCTTTTATAGAAGACTATGACTGGCTTAATTTCTTTTTGTTTCTGAAGCAAATATTTGTATTGTTAACCGAAGCTTTTGATGAGCAAACTGTTAATAACTTTCACAAAGTATCCTCCTATTAATTTACATATTATCACGATAAATCTTGAATGTTTGTTTTTAATTTTTATAAGTGGTATCTTTAATTTTTCATCGTATTGAATGGTCCGTTTTGATAAAGTTTATACAAGTATTTATAGTACTGACAAATTCATAATAAAAATAAATTTGAATGCATGCACTGTTTGCATCTAAACTTACACTGTTTTTACTTCGTTAACGTAATTTTTAAATGCAGTAGAATAGAATTTTTATAGATTGGAGCTCAGAAACATATTTATGTAATATCCATTTACATAAAAAAATTTTAGAGCTTTTACATCTTTTTTTTCTCTATTCAATTCTGATTTTCTGAGTAGTAAACGCAAAATGATGAGTGTTATAAACAAAATAATATTTCTTGTATCTATACTTTTTTAGTAAGAACATAATTATTTGGTGTTTAATAGCGCTGTAGAACTCGGTGTCCGGGCTGTTACCTATATGTTTGCAATGGTTCGGAATCCGTTTTAAACTGTAGGGCCCGTTCTACTATGACCGTAGAGTAACCCTACTCATTGAAAAAAATATTTCCTGTCTAGAAATTTGCGAGAGGGCAGATGTCCTTGGCTTACCATATAGCTGTTGTGGCAATGATTATGATGGGAATGACATAGTTATTTAAATGTTCGAGGTGAGAAGAAGTATTTTAAGTATGTTTTGGGAATTTTCAGAACCTATACGTAACATGTTTACATTTTGTAAATAAATACGCACAGTAAAACGGAGCCAAATGGTGATATAACGCAAACTGAAGTATGAAAAGGAGGGAGATGTTTGCTCCAATTATCTCTTGCGGCCTGAGGGCCAATTGACCAGCGCTTTGTACTTTGGTACCATAGGCTTCAGAATCGAATTTTGGCATTCAGAATCGAATCCACATTAAACTGTAGGTCATGGTCTATTTACCCCAAAGTGTGCACAAAATAGAGCGAAGTAGAGCGAAAAAAAAACCAACTGTTTCTTCCTTTAGAAAAGAGAAAAGCTCTTTATTTTATTATTACTTTATGGTCTACATAGATTGGCAACGATGAGGTGAGGAAAAAAGATGAGCAAATTGGTATGAGGAATGTCTGCTTGAAGTTTGATAAAGATATTTTTTTATATTTTTGGGGTTAATTAATAGTCCTGTTTATTTATAAAGGTGAAAAAATTTACATTGATAAATTTGCTCGGTATTACTAAAAAAATATGTTAAACTCAACAGAAACAATTTAGAAATGCGAAAATGTTTATCAGGCGAAAACACTAAATTGATGACTTGAAACTGCGTAGTCACTTTATAACCTTCCCGTTTGATTTGAAAAAAGACATTCATTACATTTAGCTTTCCTCTCCACTACGATAAATTGGCCCAAAAGAGGTGAAAAATCATTAGATTTTTTTTGTCCCCTGATATCTTCGTTTTCAACTGTGTGCTATTGATTCTCACTTTAGCGTGAAGTCAGCCTATTGAAGTTCAATTGGAGGCGAAGCAGCGGAACTAAAGAGTGGAAAGTACTTGGAATTGTTTTCACCAATAAGGTTAATGGAACCCTTCACAGCGTTCTCTCGGGCAGTCGTTCTATTGCGATATACGAGCTGTTGTAATGGCGAAAGCTGATAAAACGACGAAATGTGCTGGCATGGTGCGAACATTCCTCTGGAAATGATCGCCAAAGTACATCTCCCTTTCTCTCTGCTTTTTAGTCCCATCACATACTTATTTTATATATATGGAACTACTGGTTCTCTTTTGTCAAAGAATTCTCCATCTTCTTGACTTTTGTTTTTTCTGTGTGAGTGTGAGGAAAATAGTGCAGATGGCACGTATTAGTTGGGAATGTTTATTGTTCCACAATTTGGTTGAGGTAAAGAGATTATGTACAAATTATCACAAAAATGTTCCTTTTCATTAAGATCATTGTGTCCAGAATTTGACATGTGAACTTAGTCAACATTTTTCACTTGCACAGGAACAATTTCTCAAAGTTAATTTAATTCTTTCTTATTCATAAAGTTTTAGGTATGTAACGTCTTCGACAATACAATACCTATTACGGCTTCAAGAAGAAGGCCACATTCAAGTTCGTGGGAACAATTTCATTTTTATTTACAACATTATATATATATATATATATACAGAACTCTTGATTATTACAAATTATTAAGTTTAATTGACAAGGGCAGTTCATTCCAAGGACGAAGAGTTTCGGAGTTCTCGAGATTACGACGAATCTATTTCACCAGGCCTGCATCCGACCTTAATTGTCACGCTGCAATACATGTAACAGGCTAGGGGCTCATTTTGTAAGCATGCGGAAATTCCGGTTTGTCGATTCGTTGCACAACTCTTTTTCTTTAAAAGCTTCCCATGAAGAAAATATGTAAAGAGGTAGGAGTTGGCTTCCCTCACATCTCATTGGAGTCGAAACTGCTTCACCCCTGTTCTATCACCAATCCCAGTGCAGTAATTACAATGTAATTGTTTCGACCTATGAAGGTCGAACAGCTAATTTCATGATGTTTCATTGTTCATGACCCTGATTATCTGCTGTCAAATTTGAGTGAAGAATTTTTATTATGTACTTGTTAAAGAATATATATTCCTCTCTCCTGGGAACGGAATGCTACATTTCTTCATGTGGAAAAAATGCTATAGGTACTTCACTTCTAAAATGGTGTTGGTTATTTGATATTTCGTTGGCATAATTCAAATCGACGATGTGTCACCAAATATTATTAACCGACGGGAAAACGATACAGCTGAAACAGTTATACGGTTCTTGACATTATTTATTGTCGTTGCTAAACTAATCAATAGTGTATCGTTTATAAATGTATAATTTTTTTATATTTGTTCGAATAACTTATTGTTCAAGTTTTTTTTTTTTTTTTTTTTTTCATCTTCCCAATAATTCACTTAAAACATTTAAGGATTATTTTTATGTTAAATGTTTGTAAAATGGTTACATGGAATGAAAGAAACATATATGATACAAGAATGGACAGAATTACCAACCACCATTTCTGTAATACAATGAAAATTACATATATTGATTATTCACGAATTATTTATCTAAAAGACGCAATAATTGTTAAAAATTCAAAGTTGGATATAAAACTATAGAACCATTTAACAGAAAACTATCAATTTTAAATCGGGTCTTAGTTAATCACTCATCCAAATTTTTATCCGTAACTTAAAATACAAAGGAAGACCGAACAGTAACAATGTAAATTATATAGTGACTACAATTCCATCTGTTGAGAGCTGGCGAAATGATATTAGAACGACTTTCTTCACTTCGCCAATGCCTTTACAAAATTCGCCAAGGGATGTCAAGAAGGTTAGTAAAAAAGTAAAAGAAAAGTACATGTCTTATTTATTTTATAGTAGTACCCTGTTTTGTTTCTTTACGACAGCAATTGTGTGAGTTTGAAAAAAACAACCAGATGTTATTTGCAGATTCATTGTTTACTGAACTTGGCCATTGTGCTATTGCACTTTTGAATGAATAATCCAAGATAGTTATCACACACTGTCTCCTCGAACACAATGTAAATACGTTCCAACCGACGGATTATCATGCTCATTCTCGAATAAGCATGATAAAGAAATGATAATGATGATAATGGTGCACGGAATTTTCGAATTCCGTTTGTTTGTTATCGAACATCCTCTAGGACGATCCATGGCAAGTTAAAAATAATACCTATACAAAAAATAATATAATGTTCACATGCAGCTCGACCACCATATGTAGATAATTGTGAAGTGGTAAATTCTGTCTAGTTTAAACAGAGCGGCATAATTGGGAGGAAATTAATTCTTGACAGTGTTTTATTTACAATAAGAATAACTTTTATTTCAGCTATTTTTAATTTTACCCAATCATCTTAAACGAAATTCCATCAATTCATCTGAAGCCGAATTACACCTATTAGTTAAAAATTATCCCGGTTTAAGATTCTAACCATCATATTACGTAAATTGCTGCTACTTTTATTATTAAATGCATATTATATCTATGTCAAGCAAAGATTGATATATACATATACATACGTTTTAATCATTATGTAAAAATTTTTTAATCATTTTCCTACAGTTTGATGATAGTGACTTTTAATGTTATAAAGAATATACATGCTAATTACATACTTCTTGTTAAAAGAATTCATTTTTTTTCAAAATAGAAAATAATTTTTAATTTTTTTGTTATTCGTATGATTATGTTCTGGAATCAAATCTCTTGCGATCATTTTAACTTTCTTAAGTAAATTAAATACTCTAATACACAGAGACGCAGTTTAATAAAATGATTAAAGCATCGCAAGCAAAAAAAAAAAAACTAACTGGACTAAATTGTCCAAAGTCTCCACAAACTTAAATTAAATAAATAGTCAAACCTTTACAAATCCTCAACTTACTTAAACTTTTACTTACTTAATTGCTAAACAAAAAGAAACTGGAATGCTCCGAGAATTGAATTTTTTCTTCCATCTCCCGACAAATTTGTTTCAAAAATCCGGTAGAGTTCTTGAGAAGAGCGTTCTTTCCTCCCTCTAAACCTCTGGGGATCTCCAGACGAAAAGAACTAAAAAGAACGAAAAAGACAAAAAAAGTTCTGGCGTGGCCATTCAAGCGTAGAGTAGCACGAAACCTCAATGTCTCCAGGGGCATCTTTTACTTTCTAAGAAGACACAGCTCTGGAAGAAGTAGTTTTGCTTTCTTTCTGCTGGTAACTACATGGCTACAGTATGTTTTTCTTTCATTGCAGATAAAAGCGCAGCTGGAACTTTACCAGATTGCTGAATTTTATGCGTATCTGCTCCAGTGGAACTCAATCCGTGTTCCTCTGGTGTGTTTACCGCTCAAAAGAGCTGAACTTAAGTGTGGAGAAAGAAAATGGGTGTGTGGATGCCACACAGAAATAGGTTTAGTATATGGACTGTAAAGATTCACTTGCTGCCAAATGTAGTGCCTTTATATGTGAGTCTTTATATATTGGTTTCGTTTCCTAATGGGCAATTTAAGTCTGATCCAGCTACCATATACCCGATTTTCTATTGGAATTAAATTTCTTTTTAAGTTTTTCTTGTAAATTTGAAAAAAATTTACGAACATGAACAGGTTTATTACATAAGCTATTTACATTAGCATATGCTTCATATTTATGACTGGATAAATTTTCATGTTAGACAATTACAATCTGATTCAACGACATTATTCCTGATTGTAATTTATTACATTAGCATCCTATTAATATTTATAATTAGATAAATTTTCATGGTAGACACTTGCAATCTGTTTCAGTCACCTTATTCCAGGTTTTTAATTGGAATTGAATTTATAAAATTTAATATAAAATATCAACTAATAATTTAATATATAAAATATGATACAATCGTAATTTGTTTTAACCGAGTCAGTTTTCTTTCGAGTCATCCATATGCGAGTGATTGATATGACATGTGATCGATATGCATTATAACTGGGTATCGATTTTATTACAAGACCAGTAATTTATCAATGGACATACTCCATTACTATTATGAAAAATTTCAAATTAATGCCCACTTAACGCTTTAAAAGCCAACTTTTCTGCATTCATGTACAATAATTTACGCAATTATCATAAGCACGCATGAACATTTCATTTCTTAGTGACATAGAGAGAGAGAAGACAATGCAACTATTAATTTATTAAAATCTTGTTATTAGACATCTTTTTGAAAAGTTGAAAAGAAAAAGAAGCAGAAACAGGCTTTAAGCGTCAACCCTCCTGGAAAGTAGTACGGAGTGGATTTTTCACACAATGATGGTGATTCGGAGGGTGGGGGGGAGGAGGTCTCCTTTAAAATTGATAGATTGCTAGGAGACGTTTGGAACCTAATTAAGGGGACCCCCTCCCCATTCCCCCCTTTTTCCTCTAAAGAAAAGATTTATGGCTCTCCGCTCAGAGTAAACTTCGGACCAGGATTAATTGAAGACTCCTTTTCGATATTAAGCCATTCTTTGAAGAAAACTGAAAAGAGGAAAAATAAGGTCCGGTCCAAGAGAGAGAAAGTTCTCTCTCTCTCTGGTTTCTCTCTGTAGAGAAAATTATACTCTATTCTTTTGATGGTGGGATTTAAACGAGTCATAGGGGGTGTTCTTCAGGAGGCAGCTAAATATTGACTTTCGCCTTTATGCGAGATGCCGTTTTCTTTTGTGGGAAAGAATGACGAATTGCTGATGGTCTTTTTTAGGTTTTTAAAATTTGGCGAGGTTGCTGACATTACATTATGGATTGGCGACAGAATCTTTAATGAGATTGATTTCAAAAAATTGACAAAAATAATCCCATTTTTATAGCAGACTATGACTGGCTTAATTTCATTTGGAGTCAAATGTAAATATTTGTAATGTAAACAAAAGCTTTTGATGAGCAAACTTTTCATATCTTTCACAAAGTATCATCATATTAATTTACATATTATCACGATAAATCTTGAATGTTATTTTTTTTTTAAATTTTTATAAGTGTTATCTTCAATTTTTCATCATATTGAAAGGTCCTTTTTGATGAAGTTTATAGAAATATTTATAATACTGGCTAATTCATAATTTAAAAAAATTTTAATGTGTGCACTGTTTACATTCATTAATGTAATTATTAAATTCAGTACGAGATAATTTTTATACATTGGAGCTATAAACAGTTGTTCCAATGCAGCTATCAATGTAGAGACAGTTAGTCTTTATGTCTTAAGAAAAGGCTACACCTCTGTTAGTCATTTAGCACTACCCACGGAGCACGTGCAGCTTGAAGATATACTGCGGACACGAGTAACACTACCCCCACAAAGCTCTACGATCCAATTTGACCGAGACCTACGGTTTAAAGTGTATTCCGAACCATTACAAACATTAATATATTATTTATTTGATAGGATTGCATTTCGTTGTTTAGTATTATGCATACTGTGATATTAAACATGAACTTTATAAAGAAAGCTTTATTATTCAAATTTGTATTGTTATGAATAAAGTTAAAGATTCTGTAGTTAAAAGTTTTTTTAATTTTGCATGTCATCAGCTCAAAATATGTAGCAAGCTTATTAAATATATAACACCCTTAAAATATCACACATACGCTCCTGATATCTATTGTAAAATGTCTTGGAATGAGACGTGTTATATTTCAGAATTGGTTAGAAACCTGGCAATAGAAACCAAATGATAAGCTCCCGTAATCATGCTCTAGACAAACAAATAAATCTGTTAACAGGAATGGCTTTTCCATTAGAGACGAAAAGAATCAGAGTAAAATTCAGAATCTTAGATTTCTCGATTAGTAGTATTTGTTCCATGTAAAAGAGGTGTAACCTTTTTACTGTACATGAGACCACATATCGTGTACTGCAGCATTATTCCCACTGAAATAGTTGTAATATTTCATCCCCAGGTGAGAGGAATATATATTCTTTGACATGCATAATAACAATCCATCATTTAAATTTGACAGTAGACAAGCAATATTATGGATATATTAGATGTAATTAGTGTTTTGTACTAATAAGAACAACCTGTCGCTCAAAACTGATAGCAGATACTCAAAATATTCAGTGACAGGGATAATGAGGCCACATGAAATTAGCGATTGTCTGTGCAACTGTAATAGACCATGAATTGAGAAAATGTCTACTGCAGGGAGAAGTGAGGGAAGCTGATCAGCCCCCTTCTTCATGGATTTACTTGGAGAAGATTGGCTTGCCGCACTATGGTCATCTTGTGCACACTTTGGGGTAAACAGACCGGGAACTACAGTTTAATGTGGATTCCGAATCACTGACAATCATCCATGCCACCGTCAGGATTCGAACCTGCAGCCTGGGATATCAATTTTGGAGAAGGAAAAAGAGAGTTTTGTTGCGAGTTGATAAGAAGTGTTGTTTTTGTCTTTTTCTCTGAAGTCACATCACTGGTCGTAGTTTACGTTTGTCTTCCAAAATGAGCCCCTTGTGTTTTCGTGTATCATGTTGTGTGATAATTAAGGTCTATCGTAGACCACGTATATTTGAGAATTCTAAAAAACTCCATAATTGTAATGAACTACACTTGTGATTCAATTTTAAATGTTTAATTTTCATTTTTGTCTTGCAAATATTTTTTATTAGTAGTTATATAACACTGGTAAAAAAATTTAAAGTGCTCCCATGAACATGCAAGTGGCCCTCTTCTTGTAGCTCTTATAAGTTTAGCATAGGTCGAGACATTACAGTACTCTATTAAATTATTATTCCTTCCTTCTTATTAAGTAATTCTTAAAATGTCGGTTCATATTTATATGGACATTTTCTAAAAACATCTGTAATAAAATCCCGATCCTGATTTTATTAGATTATTGCATCAGCTGAGCAGAAATGCTCTTTGCATATAAAAATTTCTTGAAACTTTCGCTTTGTAAGAGCTTCACAATATCAATAATGAAATTATTACAGCACCAGATGTCTAAAAAGCACATCGAATTATGCTTTTACAAGTTTTTTAGCTTTGTTTCAATACTTTTGACATAGAGAAAATTATTCTTGACATTCGAACTTTTTATCTTTTACATTTTTGGGTCAATAAGAAAATCAATTTTTGTTTTTATTGTTTATTTGTTTGTTATATATTTTTAAGAAAAAAATATTTTTAAAATGTATTGCATTTTAGTTTTTGTTGTTTTCAGATGTAATATCGGTAAGTGCACATAAGAAACTCACTTTTACAAAAGCATCAAACTATTCAGTAATTGCCTTTATAACAAATGTGATATTCAAAGTATTTTGAAGCTAAAATCCCATTATCCTTCAACAGTTTCTTACGGATGAGCATGGAACAAAATACATCTTTAAAAAGGTTTTGGAACTTTTCCCCCATAAACATAAAATGTGCGTAATATTACAAACCACTGTATATGTGAGGCTTCGCTATTACACTTCTCACAACAAAAAGACACATAACATTTTTTTAAGTGCAATAAATAAAGGTTATAACTAAATATGAATTGTACAATTATAGGCACTTAGTTGTCTTTAGTAGCATTTTAGAAAAATATGGCTTTCAATGGTCCTGGCCGTACCATGTATGTTTGTAGTGGTCGGAATCCACTTCAAACCGTAGGTCCCCGTCTAACATGATCGTAGAGCGTTGCGGGGGCATTGTTACTCCGCATCCGTAGCTTATCTTCAAGCTACACGCACCTCCTGGGTAGTGCTAAGTGAGTAATGATACAGGCTTGCCTTACGGCATCGAAGACAATTGTATAAGTGTTTGCCAGCTGCATTAGAACAAAAAAAATTACGTTACTAAACACTTTATGGGAGTGACAGTAGATCTCCCACCCCGTATGATGCACCCTGGTAACGTCTTAGGTGATTAAAAGATCACTAACGACATGCAGCAACGCTGCAATAGTCATCACCTCCGTGCTGCGTCTTACAAGGGATTGCGGGTGGCCTGCCCCAATCTAAGAAAGTTGCGATTCAACATTCTCTCGCCAACTACTATGTTGAGACTTGCGATGGGCCATGATTGTTTGGTGAGCCATTAGCGGCCCTTGGAATTTTTGAATTAGCATTGGCATTTTTAGCCAATTTTGTTTTTCACTTGGCATTTTTAGCACGAATTGACTGCTCTATGGAAAAGACGAGATCATGGATAGACAACCGTACGACAGGACTTGCGGGCGACTCTGAGGTGAAAACACATTGGTGTGATAGAATTTTGCTGATGAGACATTGATTTTTTTTCTCGTATTATCTTCTTTTTTCTTGTGTGTGTTTTACACTGTTTTAGTTTAACATAAACTGTGATAGCTTAGCGATTTTTGGCCGCAATCTTTAATGTTGGCTATTACTGTAGGGATACACCGGTTTCAATAGATTCATCCCGGCCGAATGTACAGTTTTGTTAGACTTCTCTACCAGTCTGACAATAGCTTGACTTTTGCAGTGGGTGTCTAGGGTATTTGACAGACAAAACGCAGTAACACGTTACTTTAAATAAAGCCATTTACTGATACATTATTTTACAATGATATTTACATTAATTGTTAAACATTCACAACCATTTTCTATTACTGCTTGACGCAGCCTTTCTCAGTCTCTCTCCTCTCTCGTGTCAGCTAGCGTTTTCTTCCCCGCCCATCTGCGGGGCTTTCTTTTCTCATGCACGGGGACCTGTTCCCTTCTCGTGGGGTCAGAGTTCAAAGTTGAATACACCCCCACATTGTAAGCAGGCTCTGTCAAAGACAAGCAACCGTATGTGTCGCTGCCTGCTGATTTCCACAGAAACAAATCCTACATTACTATTATATGTTGTTGGAGCGAAGGAAGAAAAAAAGGTCTATTATCACACAACAACTTTCAAAGGAAATGGTACTTTTTTTAGCTGTCAATAAATGCAAATTTAATTTCTCTAAGCATTTGGTATTTATATCCTATTAATAAATTTCCTTATGTCATATTTTCAACTCCAAATCGACTAAATATTATAATTTTCCCGTTCGTTCGTTTCATATATATAATACGTTAATAAGGTTCATATAAATAAATATTATATATTTATATGAACGTTTTTCATTGTTATATCTTGTTTCATGCAAAATGATCGGTGATATAAGCGAAATAACATTTCTTGCTTCTATTTATTTTTAATAAGCACATAGTTATTTAAATATTCCACTTGAAAAGGAGAATTTTAAGGTATTTTGTTTGAATTTTCAGAATCACTAAGTAGGTTATTAATATTTTTTAAATAAATGCGCGTAGGAAAACGGAGCTAAAGGGTGATTTAGCACCAACTGTAGTACAAAAAGGACGTGAGGATGTCACTCTGACTGTCTGTTCCATTATAATAGAGAAACGCTCTATATTTTATTACTACTCTAAGGTCTACATAGATTTAGTAAAGATGAGGTGAGGAAAAAGATGATGAAATATTTTTGCACTGGAAGTAGCGGTGTCTGTTCCGAGTTTGAAGTTGGATAAAGCTATTTTTTATTTTTTATTTTAATTAATAGTTCTTGTTATTTATAAAGGTTTGGTTTGGTTTGTCACTGTGTAGTCATTTTGGGCACTCGAGGGCTAAACAGATTGGGTCCTACTATTTATAAAGCAGAAAGGCAACTTACATTGATTAAGTGCTCGGTATTACTATAAAAATACACATTAAGCTAAAATGTTATAATTTAGAAATGAGAAAATGTTTATTAGGCGAAAACACTAAATAAATTGATGACTTGAAACTGCGTAGTCACTTTATAACCTTCCAGTTTGATTTGAAAAATGACATTCATTAAATTTAGGTTTCCTCTCCACTGCGATAAAATGGCCCAAAAGAGGTGAAAAATCATTAGATTTTTTCCCCCAGATATCTTCGTTTTGAACTCTGTGCTATTGATTCTCACTTTAGCGTGAAGCCAGACCATTGAAGTTCAATTGGAGGCGAAGCAGCGGAACTAAAGAGTAGAAAGTACTTAGAATTGTTTTCACCAATAAGGTTAATGGATCCCTTCACAGCGTTCTCTTGGGCGGTCGTTCTATTGCGATATACGAGCTGTTGTAATGGCGGAAGCTGATTAAACGACGAAATGTGCTGGCATGGTGCGAACATTCCTCTGGAAATGATCGCCAGAGTACATCTCCCTTTCTCTCTGCTTTTTAGTCCCATCACATACTTATTTTATATATATGGAACTACTGGTTCTCTTTTGTCGAAGAATTCTTCATCTGCGTGACTTTTGTTTTTGTGTGGGTGTGTGGAAAGTAGAGCAGATGGCACGTATTAGTTGGGAATGTTTATTGTTCCTCATTTTGGTTGTGGTAAGAGATTATGTACAATATAACACATATATATTCCTCTTCATTAAGATGGTTGAATGGATGTGTAAAAAATTTAGCATGGTAACTTAATCAACAACTTTTTTTTGCTTGTACAGGAAAGATTTTTCAAAGCGAAGAAAAAAATAATTTAATTCCTTTTGATTCATAAAGTTTTAGGCATGCAACGTCTTGGCCTATGCTAGACCTATAAAGTCTTCAAGAAAAGTGCTACATTCAGGTTCATCGGAAAACTTTAATTTTTATTTACAAGCATTATATATATACATAACTAAATTTACAAAGAAAAGGAAAATTAAAGATAACCCGCTTCACAAGTGCAGTTCACTCCAAGGATGGAGATTTTCAGAATCTTTGAGTCTACGACGAATCTATTTCATTTGGTCTGCGGCAAACCTTAATTATCACCAGTGTTTTAGTATGATACCAAACTGGGATCACTTTGAAAAACGGAAACGGGCGTTTTCTTTTTGACTGAAACTAATTTCTATCCAGTCTCTTTATAGAAATACACAAAAGCATTACTTTTTGTCAATTTCTTGTTGCAAAGTATTCTTTTCAAATCCGGCAAATTTGGTCATTTTTAAACAGTGGGATATAAAAGGGAATAAAATTATTTTCGGGAGTGTTTTAAATGCAATAAGTATAATTACAAATTACATAATATTAAAAAACTTAAACGAAAAAAAAATTTCAATCTAACTATTGAATTTTTTTCTTCCAAAACTGTTTTGTGTTACAAATTTATGATTAGCACCCTTAACAAATAATCAATTTGTCCATTTCCGTTTTTAAACCGGATGTTTAATTTTTTGTATTTGAGCGATACGTGATTATTGAGTCTGAAGAGCAAATTACAACTGAAAAGTCTTCTTCAAAAACAACAAAAAATCGTCATATTTTTTGAGAAATATAATAAGATCGTTTTAAACATTTTTTTTTTAGATATCATTTAGAAAGAAAATAAATTTCTATCTTTTCGGATATTAACTTGTAGAACCTCCGGACGTTACAATATATTTACAAATTAATATTTATAAAAAAAATATCGTTGCTTACATAAGGCGAGTTCTACACTTTTGTAATCGACGTAAATTTTGGTGTTGTTGTTTCTTATCCCACTTGGTCATAGCAACATCTAGACCAAGTTCCTGAACCCGTGTGTCTTAAACAGACGAGTTATGATAAAGGGTAAAAAAAAAATACAGCTTCTGTTTGTCCTTGACCTTGCGGAACAAAGAAATGGGCCACCCAAAAGGAGAAATCTGGCTTTACCTCTTTAGCTTGTAACATATTTTTTTAATAACACTACATCCACTTTTAGATTCTTTAGGAGTACATGCTAGAAGTTCAATGGATTTTGCAAATTTTTTACTTTATTTAAATCGACGGTTTGCAAGCACCAAATCTTTAATTTTTGGAAGTGAACTTCGTCGGTTGGGGTGGATGGCCGACCAGAGGGCTCTTCGTCTCCAACGCGTTCTCTGCCTTATTTGAACTGTTCATACCACTTCTAAGCATTTTTTCCGATATAGGAATGCTCACTGAATGCCTTGTGAAACATTCTATACGTTTCCCCAAAGAACATTTTCTGCAAGTTCTTTGCTCTATTAATTCATACATTTCAAAAATCGCCGGAATCACTTTTAGCGTCTCGCAAAGTCAAGCGTAGCTCAAACACTAATGAATATTTTGACGTCAAATTTCACACAGATGTTAAGGAGAACAACATAAAAAAGAAAAAAAAATGACATTTCATAAGCCTCCGGAATTTAAAATTGAAAATAGTTCTTACTTTTCGATAACAGTAGTATACATATGCAAACGTTTTAATCATTATTAAACAAAATTTAAATACGAGGGTTATTATAAAGTTTTATAATAATAACTTTTAATATTGTGAAGAATATACATTCTAGTAATATATTTACTTGTTAAAAGAAGTCTTTTTCAAAATAGGAAATTATTTGAAATTTTTTTTGTTCTTCATATCATTGTGTTCTGGACTCAAATCTCTTGCGATCCTTTTAACTTTCGAAAGTAAATTAAGTATTCTCAAATAAACAGAGACAACACAGTTTAATAAAATGTTTCTAGCGCCGCAAACAACAAATTGTCCTCAGTCCACACAAACTTAAATTAAATAAATAGTCAAACCTTTACAAATCCTCAACTTACTTAAACTTTTACTTACTTAATTGTTAAACAAAAACAAACTGGAATGCTCCGAGAATTGAATTTTTTCCTTCATCTCTGGACAAATTTGTTTTAAAAATACAGTGGAGTTCTTGAGAAGAACGTTCTCTCCTCCCTCTAAACCTCTGGGGATCTCCAGGCGAAAAGAACTAAAAAGAACGAAAAAAAAAGTAGTGGCGTGGCCATTCAAGCGTAGAGTAGTACGAAACCTCAATGTCCCCAGGGGCATGCTTTACTTTCTAAGAAGACACAGCTCTGGAAGAAGGAGGTTGCTTTCTTTCTGCTGGTAACTACATGGCCACCATTACTTTTTCTTTCACTGCAGATAAAAGCGCAGCTGAAACTTTACCAGATTGCTGAATTTTATGCATATCTGCTCTAGTGGAACTCGATCAGTGTTCCGCTGGTGTGTTTACCGCTCAGAAGAGCAGAACTTAAGTTTGGAGAAAGAAAATAGGTGTAGGGATGCCACCCAGAAAAAGGTTTTTATTATATGGGCTGTAAAGATTCACTTGCTGCCAAATCTAGTGCTTACATTTTCTGGTATATTTGAAGTGTTTATTATTTTTATTGGTTTTATTTCATGGTGGACAATTGAAATCTGATTCAGCCACCTTATTCCTGACTTTTTAATCGTAACTGAATTTCTTTTTAAGTATTTAATTTTCAAAAATATTATAAATATTATCAGTTTTATTATATTAGCTATTTATATACTTATAATCTGATCTTCTCTGAAATGATTCATTTGATCAGATCAGAATCTGATTCATATTTGTAGCTGGATAAATTTTCATGGTAGACAATTGCAATCTGATTCAGTCATCTTATTTCTGATTTTCTATTGGAATTGAATTTCTTTTAAAGTTTTATAATTTTGGAAAAAAATTATAAATATTATCTATTTTATTTTCTATTAGCTACTTTTACATTTTATAATTTTGAAAAAATTATGATCAGATTGGTTTATTGACAGATCATGAAATTCTGTTTCATATTTATTTCATCTGATAATCTGATCTGATTCATATTTATGGCCGAATAAATTTTCATGGTAGACAATAGCACTGATTTAGTCACTGTACTCCTAATATTATATTAAAATTAAATTTCTTTTTAAAGAATTTTAATTTTGAAAAAATTTATAAAAATAATCAAGTTTATAACATTAGCTATTTACATTAACATCTGGTTCGTATTTATGACTGGATAAATTATCATGGTAGACAATTGCAATCTGATTACGTCACCTAATAAAGTTTTTTAGGTGACGTAGTAGTTTTTTAATTTTTAAAAAAATTATGAACATGATTAGGTTTATTACATTAATTATTTACATTAGCATCTGGTTCATATTTATGGTGGGATAAATTTTCATGGTAGACAATTGCAATCTGATTCAGTTCCCTTATTCCTGATTTTTAATAGAAATTTCATATCTTTTAAAGTTTTCTAATTTTGAAAAGAAAATATCCAAAAAGCCAAGTTAAAAATATCAAATAATAATTTAATTCCTAAAATATGATACAAACTGAATATGTTTTAACCGAGTCAGTTTTCTTGCGAGTTATGGATATGCAAGTGGTTAGTGGATATGCATTATAACTGGGTCTTCATTTCGTTACTAGGCCAGCAATTTATCAATGCAGATACCCAATTACTATTAAGAAAAATTGCAAATTAACGCCCACTTAACGCTTTAAAATCCAACTGTTCTGGAGGCATGTACAATAATTTACTCAATTTTCATAAGCACGAATGAACATTTCATTTCTTAGTGACAGAAGACAATGTAACGATTAATTTATTAAAATTTTATTATTAGACATATTTTTGTAAAAGTTGAAAACGAAAGAAAAAAAAAGAAGCAGAAACAGGCGCGGCAGCGTTAAGCGTCGACCGTCCAGGAAAGAAGTACGGAGTGGATTTTTCACAAAATGAGGGTGATTAGAGGGGGATGAGGTCTCATTTAAAATTGATAGATTGCTAGAGACGCCTGGAACCTAATTAAGGGGACCCCTCTCCCCATTCCCGCCTTTTTTCCCAAAGAAAAGATTTATGATTCTACTCTCAGAGTAAACTTCGGACCAGGATTAATTGAAGACTCCTTTTCGATATTATTTCTTTCGATTTCCATTCGTTGAAGAAAACTGAAAATGAGGAAGAATAATGTCTGGTCCAAGAGAGAGAAAGTTCTCTCTCTCTCTCTGGTTTTTCTCTGGAGAGAAAATGCTACTGTATTCTTTGATGGGGGATTTAAACGAGTCTTTTCGGGGGTGTTCTTCAGGACGGCAGCTAAATATTGACCTTTGGCTTTGATGCGAGATTGCGTTTACTTTTGTCGGAAAGAAGGACGAATTGCTGAAGACTTTTTAGGTTTTCAAAAATTTTGGCGATGTTGATGACATTACATTAGGGACTGACGTAAGAATCTTTAATGAGATTGATTCCAAGAAATGGGCGAAAAGAGTTTCTTTCATAGCAGACTATGACAGGCTTAATTTCATTTTGCGTTAAAAGCAAATATTTATGATGTTAAGAAAAGCTTATGATGAACAAACTTTTAATAAGTGTTCATATCTTTCACTAAGTAGCATCATATTAATTTACATATTATCACGATAAATCTTAAATTTTTTTTTAAAAACTTTTTATAAGTGCTATCTCCAATTTTTCCTCAGATTGAATTTTCCTTTTAATGAAGTTTACACAAGTATTTATAGTACTGACAAATTTACAATTAAAAAAAAATTGAGTGTATGCATAGTTGACATTCATTAATGAAATTTTTTAAATGCAATAGAAAATAATTTTTATATAAATTGGAAATCTAAATTATTGTTCTAATGCAGATGGCACTTCAGAGACAGTTAATCGTTAAGCTATAAGCAAAGGCAGCACGATTATTACTCATTTAGCACCCTCCAGGGAGCACATGCAGCTTGAAGATATGCTACGGCAGCGAGTAACAGTACCCCTACCGCGCTCTTCTCTCTTATTAGACCGGGACCTACAGTTTAAAGTGGATTCTGAACCCCTACAAACATCCATGACACGCTGGGGATCGGAAACCGAAATATATGGCAGAGAGCTCAAGAGCGATAGTCACTCGACCATTATTCCCAACTCATTTACTATAAAGAAAAATTGCAAAATAAAGCCTACCTAACTCCTTAAATGGCAGGTGAAAAAAATCAAGTAATCGTTTAATTCATAAAATAAGATATGAACTAAATTTGTTTCAATTGATTCAGATGTCTTGCAAGTGATCGATATGCAAATGATTGATATTGCAAGTGATCGATATGCAAATGATTCATATGGCAAGTGATCGATATTCAAGTGCTTGATATGGCACGAGATCAATATGCATCATGACTGGGTCTCCATTTCATTAGGAAGCAGTAATTTATCAATGGATATACTGAAATACTGTAAAGAAAAATCACAAATTAAAGCCCACTTAACGCTTTAACAGCCAACTGTACTGCAGGCATGTAAATAGTTTATGTATTTATCATCAGTGCGCAGATTTCTGATCTTAGTGACAGAAGACAATGCAATGATTAATTTATGAAAATCTTGTTATTAGACATCATTTTGTAAAAGTTAAACAGAAAAAAGAAAGAAGCAGAAACAGACGCGACAGGAGTTAAGCGTCAACCCTCCTGTAAAGTAGTACTGAGTGGATTTTTCACACAATAAGGGTGATTAGAGGGGCAGGTGGTCTCCTTTACAATTGATAGTTTGCTAGGAGACGCCCGGAACCTAATTAAGGGGACCCTTCTCCCCATTTCCCCCTTTTTTCCCCAAAGAAAAGATTTATGACTCTCCTCCCAGAATAAACTTCGGAGCAGGATTAATTGAAGACTCCTTTTCGATATTAAGCCATTTGTTGAAGAAAACTGAAAAGAGGAAGAACAATGTCCACTCCAAGAGAGAAAGTTCTCTCTCTCTCTGGTTTTTCTCTGCAGAAAAATGATAGTGTATTCTTTTGATGGGGGATTTAAACGAGTCTTTTGGGGGGTGTTCTTTAGAGCGGCAGCTAAATATTGACCTTTGACTTTATTAGAGATGCCGTTTTCTTTTGTCGGAAAGAATGACTAATCACTGAAGACTTTTTTAGGTTTTTAAAATTTGGCGAGGTTGATGACGTTGCATTATGGATTGGCGTAAGAATCTTTAATGAGATTGATTTCAAGAAATGGGCGAAAAGAATCCCATTTATAGCAGACTATGACTCACTTAATTTGATTTTGTGTTAAAAGCAAATATC
The DNA here is from genome assembly GCA_021605075.1 of Caerostris darwini. Classification (NCBI taxonomy): domain Eukaryota; kingdom Metazoa; phylum Arthropoda; class Arachnida; order Araneae; family Araneidae; genus Caerostris; species Caerostris darwini. The sequence goes on from BPLQ01004782.1 coordinate 239,615, forward strand.
TTTAATGTTAAGAATAGCTTTTTATGAGCAAACTGTTCATATCTTTCGTAAAGTATCATCCTATTAAATTACATATTGTCACGATAAATCTAGAATGCTTTTTTTTTAAATTTTATAAATGTTATCTCTAATTTTTCATCATATTGAAATGATTTTTTGATGAAGTATATACAAGTACTTATAATACTGATAAATTCATAATTAAAAATAAATTTGTATGTATGCATTTTTTACATTCATTAATGTAATTTTTAAATGCAGTAGATGATAATTTTTATAGATTGGAGACCTAAACTGTTGTTCTAATGCAGATGACAATACACAGTCAGTTAATCTTTATGCAATAAGAAAAAGCTATACCACTGTTACTCATTTAGTACTATCCAGCGGACATGTGTAGCTGGAAGATATACAACGAAAGCGACTAACACTACCCCCCAAAAGCTCTACTAACCTATGAGACCGGTATCTACGGTTTAAAGTGGATTCCGTACCACTACAAACATCTAAGGTACAGCCGAGACTCGAATCCGAAGTTTGAGGTACCGTCAGAGCTCTAGTTACTCGGCCATCAGGCCTCTAGCTGAAAACATATTTCTGTAATATCCATATACATCTTGTTTTGTCTATTCAATTCTGTTTTTCTAAACAAGACTATTTCACTGAGGTAATGACGTAGTTAGATTCAGATACAACTAAAGTTCTACATGCTAATAGATGTTCAACACGCAATGGTCATCAGGAATTATAAAAAAAATACAAATTATTTCTAGGCCGGAGTTTTCGTTTGTACCCCTTGTGGTTTCGTATGAATCTACATCCTTCGAGTAATCTGTACTTGTGAATCAAATTTAAATCTTTAATTTTTACTTTTGTTTTTTATACAATTTTGCATTACTCCAGACTTCTGTATATATAATACTTGAAAATGAAAATTAAAGTGTTCCCATGAACCTGAAAGTGGCCATCTTCTTGAAGTAGTTATAGATCTAGTATAGGCCGAGACATTACAGTAACAACTAACGCTGCCGTATATGTCGTTCTAGTAGCAAATTGTTAGGAATTTAAAACCTGAAGAGTAATATAGATAAATAAATTATTATTCCTTTCTTCTTACTAAATAATTCTTAAAATGTCTGTTCATATTTCTCTGGACATTTTTGAAAAACATCTGTAATAAAATCCCGATCCTGGTTTTATTAGATTATTGCATCAGCTGAGCAGAAATGCTATTTGCATTTGAAATTCCTTGAAGCTTATGCTTAGTAAGAGCTTCACAATATCAATAATGGAATTATAACAGCGCCAGACGGCTAAAAAGCATATCGAATTAGCTTTTAAGTTTTTTAGCTTTATTTCAATACTTTCGTCATAGTGAAAATTATTCTTGACATTAGAACTTTTTATCTTTTATATTTCTAGTCAATAAGAAAATCAATTTTTGTTTTTACTGTTTATTTGTTTGTTATAGAGTTCTAATCAAATAATATTTTTTTTTTTTAAAATTGCATTTTTTTTTTTTTTTTTTTCAGATGTAATATCGGTAAGTGCACATGAGAAAACCAATTTAATTTCAAGGTCTCTTTTCAAAAGCATCAAACTACTTAGTAATTGCATGTACAAGAAATGCGATATGCGCAGTATTTCTGAAGCTTAAGTTCCATTAGTCTCCAACAATTTCTAATGGTGAAGCATGGTATAACAGACACCTTTAAAAGATTTTTGGAGCTTTTCATAACCATAAAATTTTAGCGATTTAAAACATTATATACCTATATGGATCTACGCTGTTAGATCTCTCACAACAAAAAGACACATCAGAATTTATTAAATATAGTAAGTAAAAGTTATTACTAAGTAGCAATTGAACTACTATATGCACCTAGTTGTCTTTAGTACCATTTCAGAAAAATATCGCTTTCGAAGACCAGGCAGTTCTATCTTAGTTATTCGTCATTAGAAAGGAAAAGATACAGCAAATTCAGCTTTACCTAAGGCGAACCACATTGTACCACTTTATTTTACATTTATATTGTTGCTAATATATCTACCTCTAACGTCATAGGCGGCTAAAAGATCTACTACTATCGGCATGTAGCAACGCTCCAAGAGTGATCCCCTTCGTGGGACATCGTGTAGGTTTATAATGGAATACGGGCGTCGTGGAGCAATCTAAGAAAGTTGAGATTTGCTAGTCCAAATTCTCCGCTCTGTGGGCTTCATTGTGTCCTCTCTAATATGACCGTGAAGCTTTCGGTGTGCAAACCCTACCCCGTAAAAAAAATATCTGTCTACAAATTTGCTAGAAGGCAGATGTTCTTGGCCAACCATAGGGCTGTTGTGCCAATGATGCTGATGACATAGTTATTTAAATATTCACTTGAGAAGAAGAATTTAAGGTATTTTTTAGAATTTCAGAAAAGCCAGGTAACATGTTTATATTTTCTAAACGAATGCTCCAGTAAAAAGGAGCCAAAGGATGATATAGCACCAATTGTAGTACAAAAAGGATGGGGGATGTTTGCAACAACAGTCTGTTTCTCTAAAACAGATAAACATTATCTATTTCATTGGTACTCTAAGGTCTACATAGACTTGGTAACGATAAGGTGAGGGAAAAAGTTGAAGAAATATTTTTGACTGGGAGGAGCGATGTCTGCTCCAAGTTTGAAGTTTGATAAAGCTATTTTTTTATTTTTGGTTTTTAATTAATAATCCTTGTTATTTATAAAGGTTTGGTTCAGTTTTTCGCTGTACGGTCATTTTATGCACACGAGGACTAAACATATTTGAACCTATTATTTATAAAGAGAAGGCAACTTACATTGATTAAGTGCTCGGTATAACTATAAAAATACATTAAGCTGAAGAGAATCATTTAGAAATGAGAAAATGTTTATCCGCGGAAAACACTAAATTGATGACTCACTCAGTCACTTTATAACCTTCCAGTTAGATTTGAAAAATGACATTCATTAAATTTAAGTTTCCTCTCCACTACGATAAAATGGCCCAGAAGAGGTGAAAAATCATTAGATTTTTTTTACCAGATATCTTCGTTTTCAACTCTGTGCTATTGATTCTCACTTTAACGTGAAGTCAGCCCATTGAAGTTCAATTGTAGGCGAAGCAGCGGAACTAAAGAGTAGAAAGTACTTAGAATTGTTTTCACCAATAAGGTTAATGGAACCCTTCACAGCGTTCTCTTGGGCAGTCGTTCTATTACGATATACGAGCTGTCGTAATGGCGAAAGCTGATAAAACGACGAAATGTGCTGGCATGGTGCGAACATTCCTCTGGAAATGATCGCCAAAGTACATCTCCCTTTCTCTCTGCTTTTTAGTCCCATCACATACTTATTTTATATATATGGAACTACTGGTTCTCTTTTGTCAAAGAATTCTCCATCTTCTTGACTTTTGGTTTTTGTGTGGGTGTGTGGAAAATAGAGCAGATGGCACTTATTAGTTGGGAATGTTTATTGTTAGTCATTTTGGTTGTGGTAAAGAGATTATTTACATATTAACACATATATGTTTCTCTTTATTAAAATGATTGATTGATTGCGTCAAAGACATTTTTTCGCTTGTGAAGAAACGAGTTTTCAAAGTGAAGAAAAAAATTATTTAATTCCTTTTGATTTGTAATGTTTTTGTTATGTAGCTATTATAAGTGTTCAACGTTTAAATGAAAACTTCTGCTAAATGTTATCAATTCATCTGAAGCCGAATTGTTTCCATTCATCGTGAACCAAATTCCATACATTGATTTTAAGCCTAATTCTATCTATTCCTTTGAAGCCGAAATGCACCAATTCACCTGAAACTGAATTCCATTTATATATCTAAAGCTGAATTTCAGGCATTCATCTGTAGTCGAATTTCACCTATTAATTAAAATTTATCCAGCTTTAAGATCCTAACCATGATATTACACAATTTTTTATTATTTTTATAGTGTTATACCTTATAAGAAGGTCCTGTTTGGCCGAGTGGCTAGTATCACAAGTTTAGGGTTCGAGTCCCGGCGGTGCCTTGGATGCTTGTAGTGATTAGGAATCCACTTTAAACTGTGTGTACCGGTCTAATATTATCGTAGAGCGTTACAGGGGAATTGTTACTCCGCATCCGTGGCTTGTCTTCAAGTTACGCGCGCCCCCTGGGTAATGCAAAGTGAATAATGTCTGCGCAGCGCTTACCATAGGGCATCCAAGACAGCTGTCTAAGTGTTTGAAAACTGTATCAGAAAAAAATGCTTTATAAAATATATTTTTCGAAATAGGTAATGTAATTTCATTTAAATTAAATAAAAACCTTTATTATTATTTTTATATTAAATGCATGTTACATCTATGTCAAATAAAAATTACATATGTATACATTTTAATCAATATTTTATAATTTTTAAATATTGTTAATCAAAATTAATAATTGTGACTTTTAATATTGTAAATATTATGCATTGTAGTAATATATTTACTTGTTAAAAATTTTTTTTTCAAAATAGAAAGTAATCTGAAGTTTTTTTATTGTTCAGATCAATGTATTCTAGAATCAAATCTCTTGCGATCATTTTAAATTTCTTAAGTAAATTAACTAGACTCCAGTATACAGAGACACAGTTTAATAGAATGATTTCAGCGCCGTAAACAACAAATTGCCCAAAGTCTCCACAAACTTAACTGAAATAAATAGTCAAACCTTTACAAATCCTCAACTTAAACTTTCACTTAATTAATTGCTAAACAAAAACAAACTAGAATGCTCCGAGAATTGAATTTTTTCCTTCATCTCTCGACAAATTTGTTTCAAAAATCCAGTGGAGTTCTTGAGAAGAACGTTCTCTCCTCCCTCTAAACCTCTGAGGATCACCAGACCAAAAGAACTAAAAAGAACGAAAAAGAAAAAAAGTTCTGGCGTGGCCATTCAAGCGTAGAGCAGTACGATACCTCGATGTCCCCAGGGGCATCCTTTACTTTCTAAGAAGACACAGTTCTGGAAGAATAAGGTTGCTTTCTTTCTGCTGGTAACTACATGTCCGCCGTGGTTTTTCTTGCACTGCAGATAAAAGCGCAGCTGAAACTTTACCAGATTGCTGAATTTTATGCGTATCTGCTCCAGTGGAGCTCGATCCGTGTTCCGCTGGTGTGTTTACCGCTCAAAAGAGCAGAACTTAAATGTGGAGGAAGAAAATAAGTGTAGGAATGCCACGCAGAAACAGGTTTTTATTATATGGGCTGTAAAGATTCACTTGCTGCCAAATATAGTGCCTTTATATTTTAGCATATGTTAAGCGTTTATATATAGGTTTCATTTCATGGTGGTCAGGTGAAATCTGATTCAGTCCCCTTATTCCTAATTTTTTATTGGAATTGAATTTATTTTTAATTTTTTTTTTTTTAATTTTGAAAAAAGTTACGAATATCTTCAGGTTTATTATATAAGCTATTTACATTACATTGGCAACTAGCTCGTATTTATGGCAGGATAAATTTTCATGATAGACATCTCATGATAGATAATTGCATTCTGATTCAGTTACCTTATTCTTGATTTTTAATTGGAATTGAATTTCTTTTAAAGTTTTATTTTTAATTTTGAAAAAAATATAGCCAAAAAGGCAAGTTAAAAATTTTTAAAATTATAATTTAATTAATAAAATATGATACAAACTGAATTTGTTTTAACCAAGTCAGTCTTCTTGCGAGTAATCTATATTCAAGTGATTGATATGGCATATAATCGATAGGTATTATAACTGCGTCTTCATTTCGTTACAAAGTCAGTAATTTATCAATGGAAATGCTCCATCACCATAAAGAAAAACTGCAAATTAAAGGCCACTTAACGCTTTAAAAGCCAACTTTTCTGCGGGTATGTACAATAATTTACGCAATCATCATAAGCAGCATACATGAACATTTCATTTCTTAGTGACAGGAGACAATGCAATGATTAAGTTATGAAAATCTTGTTATTAGACATCTTTTTGAAAAAGTTAAAAAGAAAAAAAGAAAAAGTAGCAGAAACAGGCGCGACAGGCGTTAAGCGTCTACTTTCCTGGAATGTAGTACGGAGTGCGTTTTTCACACAATGAGCGGGATTGGAGGAGTGGGGGGAGATCTCCTTTAAAATTGATAGATTGCTAGGAGACGTCTGGAACCTAATTAAGGAGACCCCTCTCTCCCCACAACCCCTTTTTCCCCAAAGAAAAGATTCATGGCTCTCCGCTCAGAGTAAACTTCGGACCATGATTAATTGAAGTCTGCTTTTTCGATATTAAGCCATTCGTTGAAGAGATGTGAAAAGAGGAAGAATAATGTCCGGTCCAAGAGAGAGAAAGTTCTCTCTCTCTCTGGTTTGTCTCTCTGGAGAAAATGATACTGTATTCTTTTAAAGGTGGCATTTAAACGAGTCTTTTAAGGGGGGTTCTTTAGGGCGGCAGCTAAGTATTGACTTTCGGCATTATGGGAGATGCCGTTTTCTTTTGTAGGAAAGAATGACGAATTGCTGTGAGGTTTTTTTGGTTTTTGACATTTGATGAGGCACATGACATTACAATCTGGATTGGCGTAAGAATCTTTAATGAGATTGATTTCAAGAAATGGGTGAATAGAATTCTTTTATAGCAGACTGTAACTGGCTTAATTTCATTTTGCCTCTTAAGCAAATATTTTAATGTTAAAAAAAGCTTTTGATGAGCAAACTGTTCATATCCTTCACAAATTATAATCTTATTAATTTATCATATCTATATTATATATTATCACGATAAATCTTAAATGATTTTTTTAATTTTTAATAAGTGATATATCTAATGTTTCATCATATTGAAAGGTCCTTTTAATGAAGTTTATAACCGGGACATACGATTGAAGTGCATTCCGAACCACTCCTAACAACCCTGCCTCCTCCGGAGACTGGAAACCAAAGCATGGGGCAATGTACACCAGAGAGATAGTCACTCGGCCAGCACTCAATTGGTATAATGAAAAATAACTTAAAACTCACCGAATACTTTAAAAGCCAAGTTAAAATGAATCAAATCATAATTTAAATCATAAAATATGATACAAAATGAATTTGTTATAACCGAGTCAGTTTTCTTGCGAGTGATCGATATGAAAGTGATTGACATGACATATGATAGATATGCATGACAACTGCGTCTTCATTTTATTACGAGACCAGTAATTTATCAATGGACATACTCCATTACCATTATGAAAAATTGCAAATTAATGCCCACTTAACGCTTTAAAAGCCAACTTTTCTGCGGGCATGTACAATAATTTACGAAATTATCATAAGCACGCATTAACATTTCATTTCTTAGTGACAGAGAGAGAGAGAGAGAAGACAATGCAAAGATTAATTTATTAAAATCTTGTTATTAGAAATCTTTTTGAAAAGTTGAAAAGAAAAGAAAAGAAAAAGAAGCAGAAACAGGCTTTAAGCGTCAACCCTGCTGAAAAGTAGTACGGAGTGGATTTTTTATGCGATGATGGTGATTCGGAGGGTGGGGGGTGGGGGGTGGGGAAGGGTAGAGGTCTCCTTTAAAATTGATAGATTGCTAGGAGACGCCTGGAACCTAATTAAGGGGATCCCCCTCCCCATTCCCCCTTTTTTCCCCCAAAGAAAAGATTTATGGATCTCCGCTCAGAGTAAACTTCGGACCAGGATTAATTGAAGACTCCTTTTCGATATTAAGCCATACGTTGAAGAAAACTGAAAAGAGGAAGAATAATGTCCAGTCCAAGTGAGAGAAAGTTCTCTCTCTCTCTCTGGTTTTTCTCTCTGTAGAGAAAATGATACTATATTCTTTTGATGGTGGCATTTAAACGTGTCTTTTTTGGGGGGGTGTTCTTTAGGGCTGCAACTGAATATTGACGTTTGGCTTTATGCGAGATGCCGTTTTCTTTTTTCCGAAAGAATGACGAATTGCTGGAGGTTTTATTTTAGGTTTTTAAAATTTGGCGAGGTTGATGACATTACATTATGGATTGGCGTAAGAATCTTTAATGAGATTGTTTTGAAGAAATTGGTGAAAAGAAACCCTTTTAGAGCAGACTATGACTGCCTTAATTTCATTTTGCTTTAGAAGGAAATATTTGTAAGGTTAACAATAGCTTTTGATGAGCAAACTGTTCATATCTTTCACAAAGATCATGATTTTAATTTACATATTACGATAAAACATGATTGTTTTTTTCCTAAATTCTCTAATCTCTAATTTTTCGTCATTAGGATAGCTTCTTTTTATCAGGTTTATACATGTATTTATAGTACTGAACAAATTCATAATTAAAATAAAATTGAGTGTATGCACTTTTTACATTCATTAATGAAATTTTTAAATGCAGTAGAAGCGAATTTTTGTATAGATTGGAGATTTTAATTCTTGTTCTAAGGCAACCGGAAATACATAGACAGTTAATCTTTATGTCATAAGCCTGTGCTGCACTTCTGTTACTCATTTAGGGGGTACGTGTAGATTGAAGATATGCTACGGACGCAAGTAACACTGCCCTCCCAACGTTCTACGATCAATGATCGTGATTGCAAGTGTCAAATTATCATAAGCACGCATGGACATTTTATTTTTTAGTGAACAAAAGACAATGTAGTGATTAATTTATTAAAATCTTGTTATTAGATATCTTTTTGTAAGCAGTTAAAAAGAAAAAAGAAAAATAAGCAGAAACAGGCGTTAAGCGTCAACCCTCCTGGAAAGTAGTACGGAGTGGATTTTTCACACAATGAGGGTGATCAGAGGGAGAGGAGGTCTTCTTTAAAATTGATAGATTGCTAGGAGATGCCTGGAACCTAATTAAGCGGATCCCCCTCCCCATTCCCCCCTTTTTCCCCAAAGAAAAGATTTATGGCTCTCCGCTCAGAGTAAACTTCGGACCAGGATTAATTGAAGATCCCTTTTCGATATTAAGCCATTCGTTGAAGACAACTGAAAAGAGGAAGAAGAATGTCCGGTCCAAGAGAGAGAAAGTTCTCTCTCTCTCTCTGGTTTTTCTCTGGAGAGAAAATGATAGCATATTCTTTTGATGGTGGGATTTAAACGAGTCTTTTCTTTAGGGCGGCAACTGAATATTGACGTTTGGCTTTATGCGAGATGCCGTTTTCTTTTTTCCGAAAGAATGACGAATTGCTGGAGGTTTTATTTTAGGTTTTTAAAATTTGGCGAGGTTGATGACATTACATTATGGATTGGCGTAAGAATCTTTAATGAGATTGTTTTGAAGAAATTGGTGAAAAGAAACCCTTTTAGAGCAGACTATGACTGCCTTAATTTCATTTTGCTTTAGAAGCAAATATTTGTAAGGTTAAGAATAGCTTTTGATGAGCAAACTGTTCATATCTTTCACAAAGATCATTATTTTAATTTACATATTACGATAAAACATGATTGTTTTTTTTCTAAATTCTCTAATCTCTAATTTTTCGTCATTAGGATAGCTTCTTTTTATCAGGTTTATACATGTATTTATAGTACTGAACAAATTCATAATTAAAATAAAATTGAGTGTATGCACTTTTACATTCATTAATGAAATTTTTAAATGCAGTAGAAGCGAATTTTTGTATAGATTGGAGATTTTAATTCTTGTTCTAAGGCAACCGGAAATACATAGACAGTTAATCTTTATGTCATAAGCCTGTGCTGCACTTCTGTTACTCATTTAGGGGGTACGTGTAGATTGAAGATATGCTACGGACGCAAGTAACACTGCCCTCCCAACGTTCTACGATCAATGATCGTGATTGCAAGTGTCGCAATTAGCATAAGCACGCATGGACATTTTATTTTTTAGTGAACAAAAGACAATGTAGTGTTTAATTTATTAAAATCTTGTTATTAGATATCTTTTTGTAAGAAGTTAAAAAGAAAAAAGAAAAATAAGCAGAAACAGGCGTTAAGCGTCAACCCTCCTGGAAAGTAGTACGGAGTGGATTTTTCACACAATGAGGGTGATCAGAGGGAGAGGAGGTCTTCTTTAAAATTGATAGATTGCTAGGAGATGCCTGGAACCTAATTAAGCGGATCCCCCTCCCCATTCCCCCCTTTTTCCCCAAAGAAAAGATTTATGGCTCTCCGCTCAGAGTAAACTTCGGACCAGGATTAATTGAAGATCCCTTTTCGATATTAAGTCATTCGTTGAAGACAACTGAAAAGAGGAAGAAGAATGTCCGGTCCAAGAGAGAGAAAGTTCTCTCTCTCTCTGGTTTTTCTCTGGAGAGAAAATGATAGCATATTCTTTTGATGGTGGGATTTAAACGAGTCTTTTTTGGGGGTTCTTTAGGGCGGCAACTGAATATTGACGTTTGGCTTTATGCGAGATGCCGTTTTCTTTTTTCCGAAAGAATGACGAATTGCTGGAGGTTTTATTTTAGGTTTTTAAAATTTGGCGAGGTTGATGACATTGCATTCTGGATTGGCGTGAGAATCTTTAATGAGATTGATTTCAAGAAATGGAAGGAAATAATCCCTTTTATAGCAGACGATGACTGACTTAATTTCATTATGTGCGAAAAGCAAATATTTGTGTTGTTAACAAAAGAGTTTGATGAACAAACTGTTCATATCTTTTACAAAGTATCATCATATTAATTTACATATTATCACGTTAAATTTTGAATGTTTTTTAAAATTTTTTATAAATTGTCTTTAATTTTTCCTCATATTGAAAGGTTCTTTTTGATGAAGCTTATGCAATTATTTATAGTACTGAAAAATTTATAATTAAAATAAATTTGAGTGTATGCACTGCTTACATCATTAGTGTAATTTTTAAATGCAGTAGAAGAAAATTTTTATAGATTGGAGCTCTAGACGTATTTCTGTAATATCCATATACATTTTTTTTTCTCTATTCATTTCTGATTTTCTGAGCAGTAAACACAAGACTAATACAGTGAGGTAATTACTGAAACAGATTCAAATACATTTAAAGTTCTTCCCGCCAATATTTCTTAACAGTACAATCATTTAAATGGTTACATTCGTGTGCAGCGAAAAATAAAGAAAATAAAATTATGTAAATTAAAGATTGCAATCAATAAATGAGCAGCTTCAATCTCTATTATCTTTATTATCTTTTTATTTCTATTTATTTTTATATATAATAATGTGTCCAAACAATAAGACCAGTTTTCAATTTATGTTTCCCGCGCAAATGCTATTTCAATTTTTTTTCCTTTTTTAGGTTGTTGGCACTGTTCTTGACATCTGCATGAAATTTTAAGTCAAAACATTGTTTAGTGCTAGAGTTTCGCTGGGTTTCGTGGGATGCTAAAACTGATTCCGGCGAATTTTGAAATACCTCTTTAATCGACTCAAACCGGTATCCCCGGATTGGTCTTTTGAGTTTAGGGAATAGCCAGAAGTAGCACGATGCTAAGTCAGGTGAAAAGGGTGGTTGTGGAACGATATGGTTTCAATTTTGACGAAATAGTTACCGAATTCCATTTATTTATATGTAGCTGAATTTCTGTCCTTCATCTGAAGGCGAATTTCACCTATTAGCTAAAATTTATCATTGCTTAAGATTCGAACCAACGTATTATATAAGTTGTTAATATTTTTATAGAGTTATATTAGAAATAGGTAAAGTAATGTTATTTAAATTAAATTCAAACATATATTATTTTAATATTAAATGCATAATATATACCTGTTAACTAAAGATTATAAAACTTGATAATGATTTTTAATGTAAAGATAACACATTTTAATAATATATTTACTTTTTAAAAGAAGTCTTTTTCGAAATAGAAAATAATTTGAATTTTTTTGTACTTCATATCATTGTGTTCCAGAATCAAATCTCTTGCGATAATTTTAACTTTCTTAAATAAATTAACTAGACTCAAATACACAAAGACAAAGTTTAATATAATTCAAGCACCGCAAACAACAAATCATCCAAAGTCTCCACAAACTTAAATTAAATAAATAGTCAAACCTTTACAAATCCTTAACTTACTTAAACTTTTACTTACTTAATTGCTAAACAAAAACAAACTGGAATGCTCCGAGAATTGAATTTTTTCCTTCATCCCTCGACAAATTTGTTTCAAAAATCCAAAAGAAGAACGTTCTCTCCTCAATCTAAACCTCTGGGGATCTCCAGACAAAAGAACTAAAAAGAATGAAAAGAAGAAAAAAGTACTGGCGTGGTCATTCAAACGTAAAGTAGTACGAAACCTCAATGTCCCCAGCGGCATTCTTGACTTTCTAAGAAGACACAGCTCTGGAAGAAGAAGGTTCCTTTCTTTCTGCTGGTAACTACTTGGGCACCATTGCTTTTTCTTTCACTGCAGATAAAAGCGCAGCTGAAACTTTACCACTTTGCTGAATTTTATGCGTATCTGCTCCAGTGAAACTCGATCCGTGTTCCGCCAGTGTGTTTACCACTCAAAAGAGCAGAACTTAAGTTGGAGAAAGAAAATATATGTGAGAATGCCACACAGAAATAAGTTCAGTATATGGGCTGTAAAGATTCACTTGCTGCCAAATATAGTGCCTTTATATGTGAGTCTTTATATATTGGTTTCATTACATGATGGACAATTGAAATCTGATTTAGTCCCCTTATTCCTGATTTTCTAATGGAATTGAATTTCTTTTTTTTCAATTTTGTAAAAATTTATAAACTTGATCATGCTTATTACATTAGCTATTTACATTAGCATCTGATTCATAGTTATGGCTTGATAAATTTTCATGGTTTGACAATTGGGGACTGATTCTGTCACCTTATTCCTGATTTTCTATTGGAATTGAATATTGCTTTTTAAATTGTTTAATTTAAAAAATTTGGTAAACATGATCATGTTTAGAACACTAGCTATTTACATTAGCATCTTGTTCGTATTTATTGCTGAATAGATATGTTTATTGTTCAGCAATTTCTCATATTTATGGCTGTTTAATAATGTTGCGTAGGAAAACATGATAATTTTTATTACATGAATTATTTACACTAATATTTGACCCATATTTTATAGTATATAAACGCATTATTTATTCCTAAACATGTTATCATATTTATTGCTGAAGAAAAATGATGAATGGATAAACATGGTCATGTTTATTACATCAGTTGTTTGTATTAACATCTTATCCATATTTATTGTTGGATAAACGCAATGTTTAATGTAAGGCAGGATAACATATTTATTTCTGGAAAAAAAAATTACATGGTTAAACAACATCATGTTTATTACATCAGTTGTGTGGTCAAAAATATGTGTATATCAGTCAAAAGGGGGAGTATGCGTATTGCAGAAATAAGTTTACAGTTCCAATCTTAAAAATTCATTTCTATTATATTTAAAACTTACATTTAGGATCTTATTGTTTATTCTTTATTTTTTTTTGTTCATGTTTAGTAATCTTATTAAAGAGCTTGTTTCATGATTTTCATACTATAATGTTTTAAAAATAATAATAATAATAAATAAATAAAAATCTGACTTATTTTTATTGCTTTTGTATCTTAAACGAGAACATAGAATATGCATTTTATAAAAATCGAATTTTAGTAATTTTTCTTTCTTTCTTTTATTTTGCACTTAAATTACGTACAATCAGGGAGAAAAATTAATTACAAAATAAAAGCAATTTTGATACGAAAAAAAAATATATTAATAAAAAGAGATTAATCAAGCAAATTTCAAAACTTTTTCATTTTTAATTCAAGAAAATTTCTACAGACAAATAAAAAACTTTTTATGACGTGAACATTTCTTCACATAATGCGTTCAACAGCACGAAATAATACTTTTGTTTAGTTAAATAGAAAATCACAGTGCCAATTTTTTCGATATTTTCGAGTACACAACAGATGATAATACAGTAACTGATTGAAAAAGAATTTTGCCCTTACGTGCTATTGATTTTAAGTTATACTGGAACGAAGACACACACATATATATCTTTATATCTATAATTCTTCTGTACATGTGTTTCTCACTGAACTTCGCCTAAACGACTGGACCGATTTTGATGAATTTTTTGTGTGTTTGACTGGGTACCTGGATGGTTTAGATTCACAATTGGACCCGGTAGGTGGTTCTGCAATCGGGTTCTTTTGTAAGTTTGTTTGTCAGTGAAATCCTTCTAACCGGCTGGACCGAGTATGATGAATTTTTTTGTGTGTGTTTAACAAAACATGGAGAATGTTGTCATACTATCCACTTTGTTGTTATTCACCATCCGATAGTACAGCAACTTCTATACCGTCCAACCAATCGCTATGAAAAGGAGCAGTAATATGTATTCGAGTATAGAAAATAGGTTGGTGCTATTAATTTTATTATTACATGTTATTAGATGGTGCTGCAGCATTTCATCTTATATACCATTCATACGATATCCATGAAAATGAGTATGCACATATAATGCGCGACATGGACATGGAGAATATATTCGCGATATATAATTTTCTACAAAGATTGAGAAAAAAGATTGAGAATTTGAAGCTGTACATTTATTGATTGCAGTCTGCAATTTACTTAATTCTATATCCTGTAATTTTGGTTGATGACAAATGACAACGAATTTAACCTTTTAAAGGATTGTACTGTTTAGAAATATTGCCAGGAAAACTTTAGTTGCATCTGAATTTGTTTTAATCATTAAATCATTGGATTGTGTTTACTGTTCAGGAAAACATAATTGAATAGAGATGTATATGGATATTGCAGAAATAAGTTTAAAACTCCAATCTATAACTATTCTCTTCTACTTCATTTAAAAATGAAATTGAAGAGATAGTTCAAGTTACTTTTTATTTTTTTTAGTGGTTTCATCTTGACAATGGCCAATAGTTATCTTATTAAATAGCTTGTCCCAGGATTTTTATAGAGTAATATTTTAGAATTTTAAAATTAGGAAAATAATATATATTATCAGCTGATTCACATATATTGCTTTGTTTTTTTGATAATTCCTTCTTAAATTTAACTGTCAATGCATTATTTAAAAGCGTAACTCACACAATGGCATTTCCTGTAGTTTTGTACTGTTAAAAGTGGGGAAAATTTGAAAACTAGTTGCATTCTTCAAAAACATTGGGGCTGAGGAAATAAATTCCAATTGTAAGTAATACTTTCACATATTATCATTTACTATTTAAGGTTTATATAACTTTTTTCGTACTTTTATTTCCTATCCTCTCATTTAGTTAAGCTGGAATGTTTTTGAAATAGAATTAAATTGTATTTTTCTTTTTAATAATTCTTGATGACCATAGCGTTTTGAACGCATATCAGCAGCAATAACTTCAGTTGTATCTGAACCTGTTATAGCCAATACCTCATTGGATTAGTCTTGCGTTTACTAATCCTTTAGAAAAAAAAAATTAAATAAATAAAAAAAAGTGTATAGTGTATCGATATTGCAGAAATAACTTTAGAACTATAATCTATGAAAATTATCTTTTACTTCATTTAAAAATTGCCTTAATGAATATAAATAGTACAAACATTAAAATTTATTTTAATTATGAATTTGTCAGTACCATAAAACAACATACAACATCAATAACAGAGTCGGCCGAGGCTTTATCTTGAATAGATTTCCATGCATTCTCTGGGTGACAATTGTCCTCCAATTCTTAATGTCCAGTATAGCAAAATATTTTTCAACTCCGTATATCCGTCCCAACATGGGTCGTCCTCTTCCTCTTTGTCTCTCTGGCTTTGCCGAAACAAGCCTTTTTACATGGTTTACAAGAGATATAAATACATGAGGAGCTCAATTTAATATATTGAACTTAATAAATTTTATAATATCTGGGTCTTTATAGCATCTATAAATTTCTGCGTTGTACCGTCTTCTCCAACAGTCACTTTCCTTTACACTTCCAAAAATGGCATATAAAAACTTCCTCTCAAATAGACCCAAATGGGCCAAATCAGATCTTTCCAAAGTCCAAATTTCAAAATCATAGACCAAAATAGCTCTAATAAGGGTTTATATGACAATAATTTAATTTTTCTGCTTTCTGCTAATAAATTTTTTCTGCTATAAATACTTGTATAAACTTGATAAAGAAGAACCGTTCATTTTGGTCAAAAATTAAAGATAACACTTACAAAAATTTTGAAAAAAATACCCAATAAGATTTATCATGGTTATATCTATATTAATAGGACTTTGTGAAAGCTTTGAACAATTATTAAAAGTTTGCTCATCATAAGCTTTTGTTAATATTACAAATATTTGTTTTTGACACAAAAGGAAATTAATCCAGTCATAGTCTCCTACAAAAGGGATTCTTTTTTTTTTGTTTTTAAAAAAAAAAAAAAAAGGCCTCCAGCAATTCGTCATTCTTTTCGACTAAAGAAAACGGCATCTCGCATAAAGCCAAAAGTCAATATTTAGCTGCCGAATGGCACCCCCCCCCCGAAAAAAAAGACTCGTTTAAGTCCCACCATCAAAAGAATACAGTATCATGTTCTCTACAGAGAAAAAACCGAGAGAGAGCGAGAGAACATTCTCTCTCTTGGACTGGACATTATTCTTCCTCATTTCAGCTTTCTTCAACGAATGGCTTAATATTGAAAAGGGATCTTCAATTATTCCTGGTCCGAAGTTTTCTCGGAGTGGAGAGCCATAAATCTTTTCTTTGGGAAAAAAGGGGGTTGTGGGAAGGGGGTCCCCTCAATTAGGTTCCAGGCGTCTCCTAGCAATCTATCAATTTTAAAGGAGGCCTCCCGCCCCCCTCTAATCACCCTTATTGTGTGAAAAATCCACTCCGTACTACTTTCCAGGAGGGTTGAAGCTTAACGCCTGTCGCGCATGTTTCTTCTTTTTTATTTTTCAAAAAGATGTCTAATAATAAGATTTTAATAAATTAATCATTGAATTGTCTTTTCTCTCTTTCTATTCTCTAAGAAATGAAATGTCCATGCGTGCTTATGATAATTGTGTAAATTATTAAACATGCTCGCAGAAAAGTTGGCTTTCAAAGCGCTAAGTAAGCATTAATTTGTAATGTTTCTTTATAGTAGTTGATTATCTCCATTGATAAATTACTGGTCTTGTAATGAATTGGAGACCCAGTTACAATGCATATCGATCATATGTCATATCAGTCACTTGCATATCGATCATTCGTAAGAAAACTCACTCGTTTAAAACAAATTCATTTTGTATCATATTTAATGAATTAAATTATTATTATATATTTTTTAGCTTGGCTTTTTAGCTATTTTTTTTTTCAAAATTAAAAAATTCAATTCCAATTAAAAATCATGAATAAGGGGACTGAATCAGATTGCATTTGTCTTCCATGAAATATCTACCATGAATAATTAGCCAGACATAAATATGCACTGGATACTAATGCAAATAGTTAATGTAATAAACATGATCATGTTTAGTAAATATTTTAAAATTAAAATTTTGAAAAGAAATTCATTTCCAATTAAAAATTAGGAATAAGGTGAATGAATCAGATTGCAATTTTCTACCATGAAAACTATCCAGCCATAAATATGAACCAGATGCTAATGTAAATAGCTAATGTAATAAACCTGATCATCTTTATAAGTTCTTTCAAAATTAAAAAACTTCAAAAAGGAATTCAATTCCAATAGAAATCAAGAAATCCAATCCTAATAGAAATCAAGAAATCCAATTCTGATAAAAAATCAGGAATAAGGTGACTGAATCAAATTGCAATTGTCTACCATAAAAATTTATCCAGCCATAAATATGAAGCAGATGCTAATGTATTAATGTAAATAGCTAATGTATTTAAGCTGGTCATCTTTATAATTTATTTCAAAATTAAAAAAAAAACTTAAAATGAAATTCAATTTCAAAAGAAATCAAGAATAAGGTAACTGAATCAGATGTATTAAACCAGATCATGTTTATAATTTTTTTTCAATATTAAAAAGAAATTCAATTCCAATAAAAAATCAGGAATAGGATGACTGAATCAGACTTCAATTGTCCACCATGAAATGAAACCAATAAAAATAATAAAGATTTAACATATGCTCAAAAATGTAAGCACTAAATTTGGCAGCAAGTGAATCTTTACAGCCCATATACTAAACCTGTTTCTGTGTGGCCTCCATACATCCATTTTCTTTCTCCACACTTAAGTTCCGCTCTTTTGGGCTGTAAACACACCAGCGGAACACGGATCGAGTTCCACTGGAGCAGATACGCATAAAATTCGGCAATCTGGTAAAGTTTCAGCTGCGCTTTTATCTGCAGTGAAAGAAAAACCATGGTGGTCATGTAGTTGCCAGCAGAAAGAAGAAAGCAACCTCCTTCTTCCAGAGCTGTGTCTTCTTAGAAAGTAAAGGATGCCCCTGGGGACATTGAGGTTTCGTACCACCCTACGCTTGAATGGCCGAGCCACAACTTTTTCTCTTTTTTTCGTTCTTCTCGTCTGGAGATCCTCAGAGGTTTAGAGGCAGGATAGAACGTTCTTCTCAAGAACTCCGCTGAATTTTTCAAACAAATTTTTCGAGGGATGAAGAAAAAAAATTCAATTCAATTCTCGGAGCATTCCAGTTTGTTTTTGTTTAGTAATTAAGTAAGTAAAAGTTTAAGTTAAGTTGAGGATTTGTAAACGTTTGACTATTTATTTAATTTAAGTTTGTGGAGACTTTGGTCAATTTGTTGTTCGCGGCGCTGGAATCATTTTATTAAATCGTGTCTCGGTTTCTTTGAGTCTAGTTAATTTATTTAAGAAAGTTAAAATGATCGCAAGAGATTTGATTCTGGAACACAATGATATGAAGTACAAAAAAAAAAATTCAATTAATTTTCTATTTTGAAAAAATAAATTCTTTTAGCAGTAAATATATTATTAGAATGTATATTCTTTACAACATTAATTATTATTATTATCAAACTATACGATAATATTAAATTTTTTTTTTTAAATAATGAGTAAAATGTATGCATATGTATATATCAATCTTTATTTGAGGTATAACTATGCATAATATCAAAATAATATACGTTTTTAAAATTAATTTAAATTAACTATAAAATTAGAGATAACACTTTTAAAATTAAAAAAAAATTCATTCAAGATTTATCGTGTTAATATGTAAATAATTATGAAGATACTTTGTGAAAGATATGAACAGTTTGCTCATCAAAGGCTTTTGTTAACGTTATAAATATTTGCTTTTAACACAAAGGGAAATTAAGACAGTCATAATCTGCTATAAAAGGGATTATTTTCGCATATTTCTTGAAATCACTCTCATTAAAGATTCTTTTGCCAATCCATTATGTAATGTCATCAAACTCGCCAAATTTTAAAGGCCTAAAAAAAACCTCCAGCAATTCTTCATTCTTTCCGACAAAAGAAAACGGCATCTCGCATAAAGCCAAAGGTCAATAATATTTAGCTGCCGAATGCCCCCCGCAAAAAAAAAAAGACTCGTTTAAATTCCACCATCAAAAGAATACAGTATCATGTTCTCTCCAGAGAAAAAACCGAGAGAGAGCGAGAGAACATTCTCTCTCTTGGACTGGACATTATTCTTCCTCATTTCAGCTTTCTTCTACGAATGGCTTAATATCGAAAAGGGATCTTCAATTAATCCTGGTCCGAAGTTTAATCTGAGTGGAGAGCCATAAATCTTTTCTTTGGGAAAAAAGAGGGTTGTGGGAAGGGGGGTCCACTTAATTAGGTTCCAGGCGTCTCCTAGCAATCTATCAATTTTAAAAGAGACCCCCCTACCCCCCTAATCACCCTCATTGTGTGAAAAATCCACTCCGCACTATTTTTCAGGAGGGTAGGCGCTTAACGTCTGTTTCTGCTTCTTCTTCTATCTTTTTAACTTTTACAAAAAATTGTCTAATAATAAAATTTTGATAAATTAATCATTATAAAGTCTTCTGAGACTAAGAAATACTGTGAGCGGAGATATGCGTGCTGATATGTGATGATGAGGTGATATGAGATATTTTCATGCGTGTTGCTTATGATAATTGCGTAAATTATTGTACATGCCTAAGAAAAGTTGGCTTTTATAGCGTTAAGTGGGCTTAAATTTGTAATTTTTCTTTATAGTAATGGAGTATCTCCATTGATAAATTACTGGTCTTGTAATAAAAGGAAGGCTCATTTATAATGCATATTAATCATATGCCATATCAATCAATTGCATATAGATGACTCGCAACAAAACTGATTCGGTTAAAACAAATTCAGTTTATATCATATTTTATAAATTAAATTATTATTTAATATTTTTTAACTTTCCTTTTTGGCTATTTTTTTTTAAATTTAAAAAAAACAATTAAATTCCAACAGAAAATCATGAATAACGTTACTGAATCAGATTGCAAATGTCTACCATGAAAATTTATTCAACCATAAATATGAATCAGATGCTAATGTAAATAGCTTATGTAATAAACCTGATTATGTTCGTAATTTTTTTCAAAATTAAAAAAAAAAAAAAATTTAAATTAATTCAATTCTAATAAAAAATCTGGAATAAGGTGACTGAAACAGATATCAAATTGACTACCATGAAAATTTATCCAGCCCTATATATGATCCAGAAGCTAATATAAATAGTTAATGTAATAAACCTGATCAGTTTTAGTCCAATAGAAAATTAGGAATGGTCAAATTACAATTATCTGCCATCAAAATTTATCCAGCCTTAATATGAACTAAATGCCAATGTGAATACATGATCATGCTTATGACATATTTTAAGATTTAAAAAAAATTAGAAAGAAATTCAATTCCAATAAAAAATCAGGAACAAAGTGACTCAATCAGATTTCATTTGTCCACCATGAAATGAAACTAATAAAAGTTATAAATTCTTAAAATATACTCAGAAATTTAAGCACTAGATAGGGCAGAAAGTGAACCTTTACAGTCCATATACTAAACCTATTTCTGTGTGGCATCCACACACCTATTTTCTTTCTCCACACTTAAGTTCTGCTCTTTTGAGCGGTAAACACACCAGAGGAACACGGATCGAGTTCCACTGGAGCAGATACGCATAAAATTCGGCAATCTGGTAAAATTTCAGCTGCGCTTTTATCTGCAATGAAAGAAAAACCATGGTGGCCATGTAGTTACCAGCAAAAAAGAAAGCAACCTCCTTCTTCCAGAGCTGTGTCTTCTTAGAAAGTAGAGGATGGCCCTGGGGACATTGAGGTTTCGTACTGCTCTACGCTTGAATAGCCAAGTCACTACTTTCTTTTTTGTTCTTTTCGTCTGGATATCCCCAGAGGTTTAGAGGGAGGAGAGGACATTCTTCTCAAGAACTCCACTGGATTTTTGGAACACATTTGTCGAGAGATGAAGGAAAAAATTCAATTCTCGGAGCATTCCAGTTTGTTTTTGTTTAGTAATTAAGTAAGTAAAAGTTTAAGTAAGTTGAGGATTTGTACAGGATTGACTATTTATTTAATTTAAGTTTTCGGAGACTTTGGACAATTTGTTGTTTGCGATGCTGCAATCATTTTATTAAACCGTGTCTCTGTGTATTTGAATCTACTTAATTTACTTAAGAAAGTTAAAATGATCGCAAGATATTTGATTCTAGACAATAATGATATGAAGAACAAAAAAATTCAAATTATTTTGTACTTTGAAAAAAAAAAAAAACTTCTTTTAACAAATTAACATATTATTACAATGTATATTTTTTATAACATTAAAAGCCATTCTTATCAAACTATATGATAATATTTATTTTTTTAAATGATGATTAAGACGTATACATAATGTAAATGACAATTTTTATTTAATATAGATATAATATGCATTTAATATTAAAATAATATATGTCTTTAATTTAATTTAAGTGACATTACATGACCTATTTCTAAAAATATATTCTTAAAAAGTATATAAGAATATATTAACAATTTACGTAATATGATGGCTAGTATTTTAAAAGGGAAAAATTTTAGCTAATACGCATAATTCCGCTTCATATTAAATAGCTGAAATTCAAATGATATGGATGCGATTTGACTTCTGATGAATAGATAGAATTCGATTTCAGATGAATGGATGCATTTTTGCTTCATATGAATTTACGAAATTCTGTTTCATATAAATGGATGGAAATCGGCTTCAGATGAATAGATGCAATTGCGTTTAAGATGTATGAGCGGAATTAGGCATAAGGTAATCGGATGCATTTCGACTTCAGATGAATAGATGTAATTGCGTTTAAGATGTATGAGCGGAATTAGGCATAAGGTAAACGGATGCATTTCGGCTTCAGATGAATAGATGTAATTGCGTTTAAGATGTATGAGCGGAATTAGGCATAAGGTAAACGGATGCATTTCGGCTTCAGATGAATAGATGCAATTGCGTTTAAGATGTATGAGGGGAATTAGGCATAAGGTAAACGGATGCATTTCGGCTTCAGATGAATAGATGGAATTCGGCTTCAAATGAATGTGGGGAATTCGACTTCAGATGAATGGATGGAAGTGTTACTCGCGTCCAGTGTATATCTTCAAGCTACACGTGCACCCTGGGTAGTGCTAGCACGTGCACCCTGGGTAGTGCTAGCACGTGCTCCCTGGATGAGTAACAACGGTTTTGCTTATGGCTTGAAGATTAACCGTCTCTGTGTTGCCAATTGCATTAGAACAAGAGTTTAGAGCCCCGGTGCATAAAAATTATTTTCTACTGCATTTAAAAATAACATTAATGATGTAAACAGTTTAAGTTAAGATACAAACATTGCATACACTCAAATGTATTTTAATTATGAATTTGTCAGTACTATAAATACTTGCATAAACTTGATC
Source organism: Caerostris darwini (assembly GCA_021605075.1). NCBI lineage: Eukaryota > Metazoa > Arthropoda > Arachnida > Araneae > Araneidae > Caerostris > Caerostris darwini. The sequence goes on from BPLQ01004782.1 coordinate 262,422, forward strand.
AAGAAGGACATTTTAATATGATGAAAAGTTAGAGACAACACTAATAAAAATTAAAAACAATATTCAAGATTCTCATCAAAAACTTTTTGTAACAATACAAATATTTGCTTTTGATACAAAATGAAATTAAGCCAATCATATTTACTATAAAAATGATTCTTTTCGCCCATTTCTTTAAATCAATCTCATTAAAGATTCTTACGCCAATCCATAATAATGTACTGTCATTAACCTCGCAAAATTTTAAAAACCTAAAAAAACCTCTAGCAATTCGTCATTCTTTCCGACAAAAGAAAACGGCATCTCGCATAAAGCCAAAGGTCAATATTTAGCTGCCGCCTGGCGAACACCCCTTAAAAGACTCGTTTAAATCCCACCATCAAAAGAATACAATATCATTTTCTCTCCAGAGAAAAATCAGAGAGAGAGAGAGAACATTCTCTCTCTTGGACCAGACATTCTTCTTCCACTTTTCAGTTTTCTTCAACCGAATGGCTTAATATCGAAAAAGGAGTCTTCAATTAATCCTTGCCCGAAGTTTATTCTGAACGGAGAGCCATAAATCTTTTATTTGGGGAAAAAGACGGGAATGGGAAGGGGGGTCCGCTTAATTAGGTTCCAGGCGTCTCCTAGCAATCTATCAATTTTAAAGGTGACCTCTTCCCCCTCTAATCACCCTCATTGTGTGAAAAATCCTCTCCGTACTATTTTCCAGGAGGGCTGATGCTTAACGCCGGTCGCGCCTTTTTCTGCTTCTTTTTCTTTTTTAACTTCTTACAAAAATATGTCTCATAAAAAGATTTTAATAAATTAATCCTTACATGGTCTTCTGTCACTAAGGAATGAAATGTTCATGCGTGCTGCTTATGAAATTTTGCTTAAATTATTGTACATGCCAGCAGAAAAAGTTGGCTTTTAAAGCGTTAAGTGGACTTTAATTTGTAATTTTTCTTAGTAGTAGTTGAGTATCTCCATTGATAAATTACTGGTCTCGTAATGTAATGGAGTCCCAATTGTAATGTATATCGATCATATGTCATATAAATCACTTGCATATCGATCTCTCGCAAGAAACCTGACTGGGTTAAAACAAATTCAGTTTGTATCATATTTTACGAATTGAATTATTATTTGATATTTTTAACATGGCGGTTTGGCTATTTTCTTTTCAAAATTAAAAAAAAATTTAAAAGAACTTCATTTCCAATTAAAAATCAGGAATAAGGGGACTGAATCAGATTGCAATTGTCTGCCATGAAATATCTATTATAAAAATTTATCCAGCCATAAATATGAACCAAATGGTAATGTAAATAGCTAATGTTTTAAACATGATCATGTTGATAAATTAATTCAAATTTAAAAAACTTAAAAATAAATTCAATCCCAATAAAAAAAAAAAAAAAAATCAGAAATAAGGTGACCGGACCAGATTGTAATTTTCTACCATTAAAATTTATCCAGCCACAAATACAAATCAGATCACATAAATATGAATCAGAATTTTATCTGATCAGATTAATCAGATCAGAATCAGATAAGATCGGATCAGATTATCAGAAAATAAATAGCTAATGTAAATGAACCTAATCAAGTTTATAAATTTTTTTAAAACTTAAAAATATTAATTTCAATAAAAAATATCAGGAATAATGAGACTCAATAAGATTTCAATTGTACACCATGAAATGAAACCAATAAAAATAATAGAGGCTTAACATATGCCCAAATATGTAAGCACTAAATTTGGCACCATGTGAATCTTTACAGCCCATATACTAAACCTGTTTCTGTGTGGCCTCCATACACCCATTTTCTTTCTCCACACTTAAGTTCTGCTCTTTTGGGCGGTAAACACACCAGCGGAACACGGATCGAGTTCCACTGGAGCAGAAACGCATAAAATTCGGCAATCTAGTAAAGTTTCAGCTGCGCTTTTATCTGCAGTAAAAGAAAAACCACGGTGGCCATGTAGTTACCAGCAAAAAGAAAGCAACCTCCTTCTTCCATAGCTGTGTCTTCTTAGAAAGTAAAGGATGACCCTGGGGACATTGAGGTTTCGTACTGCTCTACGCCTGAATGGCCACGCCAGAACCTTTTTTTTTTCGTTCTTTTTAGTTCATCTTCTCTGGAGATCCCCAGAGGTTTAGAGGGAGGAGAGAACGTTCTTCTCAAGAACTCCACTGGATTTTTGAAACAAATTTGTCGTGAGATGAAGAAAAAAATTTAATTCTCGGAGCATTCCAGTTTGTTTTTGTTTAGTAATTAAGTAAGTAAAAGTTTAAGTTAAGTTGCGGATTTGTAAAAGGTTAACTATTTATTTAATTTAAGTTTTCGGAGACTTTGGACAATTTGTTTTTTGCGATGCTGGAATCATTTTATTAAACCGTGTCTCTGTTTCTTTGAAAATACTTAATTTAGTTAAGACAGTTAAAATGATCGCAAGAGATTTGATTCCGGAACACAATGATATGAAGTACAAAAAAAATTTCAAGTTATTTTCTATTTTGAAAAAAAGATTCTTTCAACAAATAAATATATTATTATAATGCATATTCTTTACAATATTAATAGTCATAATTTTCAAACTATGATAAATAATATTTAAAAAATAATATTTAAAAAAATTACAATTATGATTAAAACGGATACATATGTATATGTCACTCTTTATTTAACATGCATATAATATGCATTTAATATTAAAATAATATGTATTTGAGTTTTTTTTAAATGACATTATTTATCTGTTTCTAAAAATATACACTGAAGTGACAAAAGTCATGGGATACCTCTTAATATCGTGTCGGCCCTCCTTTCGCCGGCGAAGTGCAGCAACTCGACGTCGCATGGACTCAACAAGTAGTTGGAAGTCTTCTGCAGGAATATTGAGCCCTGCTGTCTCGATAGACGTCCATAATTGTGAAAACGTTGATGGTGCATAATTTTGGGCACGAACAGACCTCTCGATGATGTCTCATAAATGCTCGATGGGATTCATGTCCGTCGATCTAGGTGGCCAGATCATTCGTTGGAATTGTCCAGAATGTTCTTCAAACCAATCGCGAACAGTTGTGGCCCAGTGACATGGCGCATTGTCATCCATAAAAATCCCATCATTGTTTGGGTACATGAAGTCCATGAATGGCTGCGAGTAATCTCCAAGTAGCTGAACAAAAGCATTTCCAGTCAATGTTCGGTCCAGTCGCACCAGAGGACCAAGTCCATGCCATGAAAAAACAGGCCACACCATTACGGAGCCACCACCAGCTTGAACAGTGCCTTGCTGACAGTTTGAGTCCATGGCTTCGTGGGGTCTGCGCCACACTCGAACCCTACCATCAGCTCTTACCAACTGAAATCGTGACACATCGGACCAGGCCACGGTTTTCCATTCATCTAGGGACCAACCGATATGCTCACGTGCCCACGAGAGTCGCTGCAAGCGATGTCGTTCTGTCAGTAAAGACACTCCAGTCGGTCTTCTGCTGGAATAGCCGAAGAAAGCCAAATTTCTCCACACAGTTCTAACAGACAAGTCCCTTGTACGTCCCACATTGATTTCTGCGGTTATTTGACGCAGTGTTGCTTGTCTGTTAGAATTTACGACTCTTTGCAGACGCCGCCGGTCTCGGTCGTTAAGTGCAGGCGGTCGACCACTGCGCTGTCCATGGTGGGATGTTATGCCTGAAATTTCATACTCTCGGCACACTCTTGACACAGTGGATCTGGGAATGTTGAATTCCCTAACGATTTCCGAAATGGCATGACCCATGCGTCTAGCTCCAACTGACATTCCGAGTTCAAAGTCTGTTAATTCCCGTCGTGCGGTCATCATCACGTCAAAACCTCTTCACATGAATAACTTGAACAGAAATGAAAGCTCTGCGAAAGCACTGCGCATTTATGCCTGTTCTACGCGATGCTACTGCCATCTGAAAATTTGCATATTGCTATCCCATGACTTTTGTCACTTCAGTGTATTTTTATAAAGTATAACGCTATGAAAATATTATCAATTTACGTAATATGATGGTTAAAATAACATGTGTTAAAATAAAGCCAGTAGGTGTAATTCGGCTTCAAATAAATGGCTAAAATTTCAGCTTCAGATAATGAAATAGATTTCAGTTTTATGTGACAGGATAGAATTTCTTTTAAGAAGAATGGGTGGAATTCGACTTTGAATAGATAGAATTCGATTTTTGGGGAATGGATGCATTTTTGCTTCAAGTGCAAGGAAGGAGTACCAATACGGTACCGAGGACCGTATTGGTACCAATTATGGTACCGAGCGCCCGTTTTGTATATAGATATAATGTTTCTAAATCAAAATTAAAGAATTCTCATGAACATAAAAGTGGCCCTCTTCTTGAAGGCGTTATAGGTCTATTATAGGCAAAGGCGTTACAACATTATAAATAAAAATGAATCAAATTATATTTTTCTTCACAATGAAAAACATTTCTTTACTTGCGAAAAAATGATGTTGACTAATTTTACATGCAAATTCTTGACACAATCGATCGATCATAATAATGAAGATATACATTTATGTGATGATTTGTACATAATCTCTTTACCTCAACCAAAATCTGGAACAATAAACATTCCCAACTAATAAGTGCCATCCGCTCTACTTTCCACACACCCACCCACACAAAAACAAAAGTCAAGAAGATGGAGAATTCTTTGACAATAGAGAACCAGTAGTTCCATATATATAAAATAAGTATGTGATGGGACTAAAAAGCAGAGAAAAGGGGAGATGTACTTTGGCGATCATTTCCAGAGGAATGTTCGTACCATGCCAGCACATTTCGTCGTTTTATCAGCTTTCGCCATTACAACAGCTCGTATATCGTAATGGAACGACCGCCCAAGAGAACGCTGTGAAGGGTTCAATTAACCTTATTGGTGAAAACAATTCTAAGTACTTTCTACTCTTTAGTTCCGCTGCTTCACCTCCAATTGAACTTCAATGGGCTGACTTCACGGTAAAGTGAGAATCAATAGCACCGACTTGAAAACGAAGATATCAGGGGAAAAAAATTCTAACGATTTTTCACCTCTTTTGGGCCATTTTATTGTAGTGGAGAGGAAACCTAAATTTAATGAATGTCATTCTTCAAATCAAACTGGAAGGTTATAAAGTGACTACGCAGTTTCAAGTCATCAATTTAGTGTTTTCGCCTGATAAACATAATATCGTTTCTAAATTGCTTGTGTGCATCTTAATTTTTTTTAGTAATATCGAGCACTTGATCAATGTAAATTGTCTTCTTCTTTATAAATAACAAGGGCTTTTTAATAAGGCAAAATAAAAAAAATAGCTTCATCAAACTTAAAACTCTGAACAGACATCACTCCTTACAGTGCAAAAATATTTCTTCAACTTTATTCCTCACCTCATCGTTACCAAGTCGGTGTAGACCATAAAGCAATAATGAAATAGAGAACTTTTTTTTAATCTAAATTAACGAGCAGTTGGTGCAAATATTTCCCGTCCTTCTCGTAATACATTTGCTGCTGTATCATTCTTTGGCTCCTTTTCCCTGAGCGCCTTTATTTAGAAGATGTAAACGTGTTAAGAAGCGATTCTGAAAATACCTTAAATTCTTTTTCTAAAATTTAACATTTAAATAACTATATGCTTACTAAAAATAATTATCACAAGAAATGTCATTCTGTTTAGTTTTTCAATAGTTTTGGTGGGGAAAATAGTACACAAGGAAATTTATTAATAGAATATAATTACCAAATGTTTAGAGAAATTAAGCGAATTTATTTACAGCTAAATAAAATGAACCATCTCTTTTGAAAATTGTTGTAAGACATACATTTTTATCTTTTCCCGCCAATAGCGATTTCGTTTTACTCATATTTATGTAAGTAACATTGTAGAATAACGTTTTTTTTTCTGTATTATAATATTTCATATTACTCATGTAATTGAGTACTTGAAAGTATTTTTTTTTTTTTTTTTAAGCTTTTTTTTATAATTATTTAAAAGTTATCAGCTCTTAACTTTTAAACTTACAAGGGTTATATAGCCATACATACGGAGTAAAGTATAGGTTTTTTTTTTTTTTTTTTTTTTTTAATTTCAAATTGCAAGAGAAAATGACAAACTCTTACGAGATCAAAACAGTGTAAAACACACACAAGAAAACAGAAAACAATAAGAGAAAATGTCGTTGTCTCATTAACAAAGCTCTAGAACTCCAATATCTTTTTACCTCGGAGTTCCCAAGCAAGTCCGAGCAACCTGATATGTGGTATCTGCCCATGATCTCGTCTTTCCCACAGAGCGGACAATTTGGGCTAGCAAAAATGCCAAGAGATGCAGATGGCTTTCCAAACAGTCGTGGTCCACTACAAGTCTCAACATGACAGTTGACAAGGGAATGTTAAATCTCCACTTTCTTAGATTGGGACAGACCGCGCACATTCCATTGTAAGACACTCAACCTACTCGAAGGTGATCAGTCTTGGAGTTTTACTGCATGCCTAATAGTAGGAGATCTTTCAATAGCATAGAAAGTTACCAGGGGGCTCCATACGGGATGGTAGATCTACTGTCACACCCCGTGAAGTGTATAGCAATGGAAAATAAAGTGGTACAATATGGTGCTCCTTGGGTAAATCTGAATTTGCCATATTTTATCCAATCCTTTCTAACACTGAATAGCTAAGATCAAAGTGTCTAGCCTTCTAAAACAACATCTTTCTAAAATAGTACTAAAGACAACCAAGAGCGTATAATTGTACAATTCCTGTTTAGTTATAATTTTTACTTATTCATTTAATAAATTTTGATGTGCCTTTTCTGGTGTGAGAGATATAATAACGTAGCCTCATATATACAATATTTTGCTATATCGCAGACATTTTACGTTTATGGAAAAAAAGTTCCAAAAACCTTGTAAAGATGTCTGCTATATCAAATTTCTCCATGAGAAATTGTTGCAAGCTAATGGAATTTAAGCTTCAAAAATATTGCGAATATCACATTTTTTGTAAATGCAATTACTAAGTAGTTTGATGCTTTTGTAAAAGAGACTTTGCAATGTAATTTGGTTTTCTCCTGTGCACTTACCGATATTACATGTAAAAGCAACAGCAATAAAATGCAATATATTTTACAAATATTTTTTACTTAAAACTGCATAAGAAAAAAATAAACAATAAAATCAAAAATAGATTTTCTTATTGACCAGAAATATATAAGATAGAACGCTCGAATGTCAAGAATAATTTTCACTATGTCGAAAGTATTGAAACAAAGCTAAAAAACATGTAAAAGCATAATTCGATATGCTTTTCAGCCGTCTGGCGCTGTTATAATTCCATTATTGATATTGTGAAGCTCTTACTAAGCAAAAGCTTTAAGGAATTTCAATATGCAAATAGCATTTCTACTCAGCTGATGCAATAATCTAATAAAACCAGAATCAAAATTTTATTATAGATGTTTTTTGAAAATGTCAAGATAAATCTGAAACTACATTTTAAGAATTATTTAATAAGAAGGAAAGGAATAATAATTTATATCATTAGATAGGTTTCAAATTCCTACCAACTAGAACGGCATATACAATTGCGTTTACTGTAATGTATCGGCCAATACTAGAGCTGTAATTGCTTCAAGAATTGAGCCTTTTTCAAGTTCATGAGAACATTTTAGTTTTTATTCACAAGCATTATATATATATATATATACAGAATTGTGTGTTAAGGTAAAATTATGTATAAAAAAAGAGTAAAAATTAAAGATTTAAATTAGATTCACAAGTGCAGTTCACTCGAAGGACGGAGATTTAAGCGAAACCACAAGGGGATCATTTGGAAAACAAACGGAAACTCCGACCTATTCCGTCACTTCAAAGAAAAAGAGAAAATCAACGTTTTTTGTTAACTCCTTGAGGAACTCTCTTCTTTCTTCTACAAAAACTTCCCTTTAAGTCAGCTTCCGTCACTTCTCCTTGCAATAGACATTTTCTCCAGACATTTTGGATGGGAAAAATCGGTGGAACATTTAAAAAAAAATTTTTTTTTAAGCAATTCCGTTTCCCCCTTCTTCAAGTGTGTTCAGTTCAAATTTGAACTCATTGTGAGGAATGGTTCTATTTTTACAGCATTTTGAAAGGGTGACTTTAATTATAATCACCCTGTATAATATTATTAAAAATACTTGCGATATCATGTAAGCCTCTCAATCTAATTAGTCTCTGTAGAAAAAAAAAATTTTTCAACGTAAAAATGCTTGCTATTTCGTAGATTTAATCTCTATTTAATTGACATAAATTCTAAAATACATCTAAATATAAAAGTTAAATAGTAATTAATTATTTCGTTTCAAAAATGTAAATTTCATAAAATAAATTTTATTTGTCCTGTTAGTCGATTGCATATAATTAAACCCAATTGTTTGGAAAATTTATAAGGCATATAAAATTATTACTGTTTTAAAAATACCGAAAATATATTGATGATACAATTATAATTATTTAAATTACAATTGAATATATTAATCAGATGAGAACTAATTTCTGAGTTTAATAACCAGCCAGTGAGTGTGATGAATTATGTCGTATATTACGAATTAATTACATGTTTCAATAATTACGCATATTCGCAAATCATATGGATAAGCATGATACATCGTATTTAATTATTAAAATTCACAGAATATTGTACAATACATAAAGTGAAATAATGACGTTAACTTGATTAATAAAGCTTTTTTGTTGAATAACATTTATTTTACAGTGTTTGTGTAATATATTTATTATATTTTTTTAATACTTACAAACATTAACTACTTATTAAAAATAACAGAAATTATTAAATCTACAAAATATTTTACGAAACAATTAAATAAAAATCTCATGGCATTGTAGCATTTTTTTCTCATGAGAAGAGTTTTGACATTTCATTTACATGAGAGAATAATGTATATTATTTGAAAAGTATATAATAAACTTACTTAAATTTGACCGAAGTCTAGCTTTATTGTAGGTAGTTGTATTACATGTAATTAGTGTTTTTTACTAATGAGAACAACCTGTCACTCAAATATTCGTATCATGTATAATGAGGAAATTAACGAATATCTTAGCGACTTTCACAGTTTAAAAAATTACAGATGGAATATCAAACAATTGATATACCATGAGTTGTTCCATCGTGATTGGTTATAGCCCCGAGCTGAGAATTGTCTGCTCCAATAAGAAGTGAAGGGAACTGAGACCCCCTTAACGGATTATCTTAAAAGAAGAGCTTTGGTGAAGAAGAAAGAAAGAGAGTTCTGCGACAAGTCGACCAGAAGTTTGCCTTTTTTTATTCTCTCTGAAGTGACTAAATAGGCCAGATATTCCGCCTGTATTCAAAGTGAGCTCCTTGTGGTTTCCTGAACCACGCTGTGTGATAGTTATGGTATTCCACAGACCAGGTGCTTAGATTCACCGCAGACTCGAGAACTCTGAAAATCTTCGAACTTGGAGTGAACTGCACTTGTGACTTAATCGTATACCTCGAAAATGTTCTTTGTTTCAAATCATTTGACTCAAGTTTGCACTCAAGTTTGTTTCAATCAAGAGAATATAAGGATTAGATCATTTAATTAGGGTGGCTTTAGCAATGGTTGTTACTGAGGACAATTTAGTTGAGAATACAAATTTTGAGCAAGAACTTTCAAGTGATTACATTTAACTCTGAAGGTGAATAGTTCCATGCATACATGCATACATTACATTTCATACATACATTTCAACAACAGATTTACATACATACATACATGTATGGCGGCATATAAGGGTTATGTTTTGACAGAGTTGCGACAGAGGTTTGAACACAGAACTAAGCAGAAGAAAATGATGGCAGAGCAAGGTTGGCAGGAGATGGCTGATGATGCGATCGACAACGGAAATGGCAATGAATGTTTTATGTTAATCCAAGAAGATAATGATGTTAAATTTTAAGTTAGCATATTGTAAATAGTAGATAGTTTGCATTAAATGCAATGTAAAAACGAACAATCTATGTTTTGTTTGTTTTAAATATCCCTAGACATTATCAAGATAAAAGTAGTGAAAGTAGTGTTTGGCTAGGATGGCGTCTATGATTCGTACTACAGACGTTTTTGAAGGTAGTCATTTTTGCCAAAGATCACGGAAATAGAAGGACCACCTGAATGTAAATCGACATAAACAATAAATTTATTTTTTGGATAGCCGGCCTGGCTTAGGAGACGTTTGAAGTTTGACAGGATTGAAAAATGTCTCTAAATAATTGTTTCTGAAAAGTAACCCTGGCTTGAAGTTGAAATTTATTGATGAAGAAGTTGAAAGTCACCCTTCCTAAATAAAGAGCTGCCCTGTGTCAAAGAAATTTCTGGAAATCTTTGATTTGGAGTAGTCCTCTATGTATGTTTTGCGTATCATCTGAAGTTATTCGTTTTATTTTTGACGTTAATAGAGTTTCCTTTAGTTGATCAAAAGGAGTTTTAGCTGCTTCACAAGTTGAAATTACAGAGATGACATTTTTTTTGTTTGACAGCAACTGTTGTTTTTTGTATTTTTCTTATGATGAAATTTAATCTTAATTAACGTTGAGGTTTTATTTTACTCTCTTAAAAATTGTGCAAAAGTGTTTAACTTTAAAATGATATTTTAGAAAGGGAGTTATACACTGAAGTGACAAAAGTCATGGGATACCTCTTAATATCGTGTCGGCCCTCCTTTCGCCCGGCGAAGTGCAGCAACTCGACGTGGCATGGACTCAACAAGTCGTTGGAAGTCTTCTGCAGGAATATTGAGCCCTGTTGTCTCGATAGAAGTCCATAATTGTGAAAGCGTTGATGGTGCAGGATTTTGGGCACGAACAGACCTCTCGATGATGTCCCATAAATGCTCGATGGGATTCATGTCGGGCGATCTAGGTGGCCAGATCATTAGTTGGAATTGTCCAGAATGTTCTTCAAACCAATCGCGAACAGTTGTGGCCCGGTGACATGGCGCATTGTCATCCATAAAAATCCCATCGTTGTTTGGGTACATGAAGTCCATGAATGGCTGCCAGTGATCTCCAAGTAGCTGAACATAAGCATTTCCAGTCAATGTTCGGTCCAGTCGCACCAGAGGACCAAGTCCATGCCATGAAAAAAACAGCCCACACCATTACGGAGCCACCACCAGCTTGAACAGTGCCTTGCTGACAGTTTGGGTCCATGGCTTCGTGGGTCTGCGCCACACTCGAACCCTACCATCAGCTCTTACCAACTGAAATCGTGACTCATCGGACCAGGCCACGGTTTTCCATTCATCTAGGGACCAACCGATATGCTTACATGCCCACGAGAGTCGCTGCAAGCGTTGTCGTTCTGTCAGTAAAGGCACTCGAGTCGGTCTTCTGCTGGAATAGCCCAAGAAAGCCAAATTTCTCCGCACAGTTCTAACAGACAAGTCCCTTGTACGTCCCACATTGATTTCTGCGGTTCTTTGACGCAGTGTTGCTTGTCTGTTAGAATTTACGACTCTTTGCAGATCACCGGTCTCGGTCGTTAAGTGCAGGCGGTCGACCACTGCGCTGTCCATGGTGGGATGTTATGCCTGAAATTTCATACTCTCGGCGCACTCTTGACACAGTGGATATGGGAATGTTGAATTCCCTAACGATTTCCGAAATGGCATGACCCCTGCGTCTAGCTCCAACTAACATTCCGCTTTCAAAGTCTGTTAATTCCCGTCGTGCGGTCATCATCACGTCAAAACCTCTTCACATGAATAACTTGAACAGAAATGAAAGCTCTGCGAAAGTACTGCGCATTTATACCTGCTCTACGCGATGTTACTGCCATCTGAAAATTTGCATATTGCTATCCCATGACTTTTGTCACTTCAGTGTATACAGCTGTTATTTTTATTGTTTAAAACACTATTATCATTATTTTTAATTTTTGATATCCTATGCAATTGAAATACTTGTTATTGATAAAATTTTGTAAATAATAAAAAAAAAAAAAAAATAAATAAAAATTAAAAAATAATAAAATAATAAAAACAATAAAATAATATAAATAACAAATTAATAAAATAAAAAAAAAATTGTTTAAAAATTGTGTAAATGTGTTTCTATTGTGTTTAAATTGAAAATATTATTTTAGACAGTTGTTATTTTTATTGCTGTTATACTATTATTATTATTTTTAATTTCTGATATCCTATGCAATTGAAATACTTATTATTGATAAATTCTTTACATAAAAAATAATAAATAATAAAATAATAAAGGTAATAAAAATAATAAATAATAAAATAATAAAGTAATAAAAATTAAAAAAAAAAAAATTGTTTTAAAATTATGTAAAATTGTTTCCATTGTGTTTTTGAAAATGTTATTTTAGAAAGGAAATTATATACAATTGTTATTTTTATTGTTGTTTAAAATTCTTTTATTATTTTTTTTAAATTTGTGATGTCCTATACCAATGAAATATTTATTATTGATAAAATTGTGTACATAAAAAATAATAAATAATAAAAATAAATTATTTAAAAATCGTGTGAAAGTGTATCCATCGTATTTAAATTTATAATGTTATTTTAGAAAGGGTTTATATGCATTTATTTTTATTGCTGTTTAAAACACTGTTTAATTTATTTTCAATTGTTAATTTCCTATATAATTCAAGTACCTATTATTAATAAAATTGTGTAAAATAAAAAATAATAATATATAATGAAATAATAAAAATAATTAAAAAAAAAATTGTGTAATAGTGTATGCAGTTTGGTTAAATTTACAATGCCATTTTAGAAAGGGAATTACATAGAGTTGTTTTTATTATTGATTAAAACATATTAATATAAATTTATTTTTTGATATCCTAAGAAATTGAAATACTCATTATTTATAACTTATATGTTAAGCGTATTCTTTTTAAAAATTTCAGTTTCATTTTAATCAAACTGGATTAGTTTATATAATTACTTCTAATAATATTCTAGAAGGAATATTCATTTATCCATTGTATGTCAATTCTTCCAACTGAAACTGAATAATTTGTTTTTTGCATTTTATTTTATTCCTTAAGTTATGAAGTTTTTCTTGTTTTTTGGAAGAGTGAATATTAATTTGTCGAATATTAGAATAAGTTATGCAATATTATTTTATTCTGTTTTATTTTGGAATGTGAAGGAAGGTATGTTTTATGCATGTGCCACATGAAAAAATAACTTCAAGTTTTAATGTACTTTAATGAACTGCAAAGAAAGACAAAAATTAGTATATATATATATACTTATTTTTGAAGTACATTAAAACTTCAAGTTATTTTTTTATGTACCTTAACCGAAGAGAAATTTCTTAAATGTGAATTTCTTAAAATTAACATATTTTAAAAATTTTCTTCACATATTGTAAACTTAAACCAACTTATTTATCTTTATTCCCTGTTCAACCCACCCACCCACCCACTCTCTCTCTCTCTCACACACACACACACACACACACACACACACACACACACATATATATATTCCACATTTATGTTTAACCAACAGTCACAGTCCCTATGAAGTTACAAACCAAGAGACTAGGTTTATGAAAATTTAATTCATACAGACTAATTTGAATCATTAAGAATTTTTAAAAAATTAATGGAATGTAAAGAGAAAGTTAAATGTAAGGTAAACAAGTAAGAGGTAGTAAAACAGATTTGCAAATATTTTAAAGTAAATTCATAAAACTGTAGAAGACACATAAATGTTATTTGCAGCAATTTGTAAAACTGAACGAGGTAAATTTTGTATGAAACTATCATATGAATATAAATTATTCATGTTCATGCATGTGCAGGATTAAAAGTGCATGTACATAAATTCTCAAAAAATAAATATTATAGCACTTTTACTAAATCTGCTCTTTTCATACAAGAAAATATGTTCTAAAAATATTATAAATTTTCTTACTAAGCTATTCTAAACATGTATATATATATATATATTATAAAGGTACTTTATGATAATTTACATTAAATGCCATCAATTTTAAGATCATGCATTTAATATCAATATTTAAAATTGATATTAAATGCATGATTTTAATTAGCTTGTAATTTATATAAATTTTATGTATACTATTCTTAATTTTGATGGATTTACCCATTAATTACCTTATAAATAAAATACATTTATACTTTAAATTATTTTATTAATTTTAGATATTTAATTATGAATTTGATTCTGAAAATTAAACGCAATGCAAGCATGTAAAAAAGATTCATAAGGTTGTCAACATTGAAAACATTAATAGGTACAATATAATTTTGTTTCACGAAAGTTTATAGTTATCCCATTTATATATTACTTATGTCTAGTTATACAATTCTAGGCATCTGTTTATTTATTCTATTTTATGATCATTGAAAGCTTATTCTATAGTGACTGCCATTATTCATTTATGTAAAAACTCTGTTAAAATAAATGGAATCTAGAAATTAAAATCTCATTAAAAATATTTCTATGAACAATTAAAAATTAATTACTTTAAATTACAATTTTAAAACTGAAATGAATATTTCATAAAAAAATTATTGCATAACATATCTTTAATTTGCTGTATTGAATAATATATTTATAAATTGAAAAGTTTTAATATATATACTATTATAAATACATTATATTTATTAGATACTGTTAACTATATTATTTTATATTATTTTATTATTTTATTTTATATTATTATTATTTAATTTTTATGTTGTCTGTAAAACAGGGTTAAGTTTGATGTATAATATCAGATTTAAATATCTTTAAATCTTTTTCAAAGAATTATGAATAAAATCGAAAACCTTTAATTAACAATTTCGTTTAACTCTTTATCATATTAAATTTAAGATTAAAAAAAATAATATTTCATACGAGAATACTTAACAAAAATTAATTATATAAGTTGTATTTCTGCTTGCTTAATTTAAAGGAGTTTTAACTGTTTAATGAATATAAATATATATATTTTTTAATCGTAACCCAAACAAGTAAAAATGATTTTAAAATATTACCATTAATAATTAAGAGTGATTAATTTTGCATATTTATTTATGAATTCAGTAACTGAATTATAATTACTTATTTATAGAATAATTTAATTTTAGTTATTTGTGAATTGCGTAAATTTCTGATAAATATTTATTACTTAATAATATAATCATTTCATTAAACTTAATAAACACTAGGCTAAAGGAAATTTTCTTTTATTTATTATAACATATCAAAGGACGAAAATATTCTGCATTTTAGTAATGTTTTTATTTTTTTCTTATATTAAATTTATGGATTTTTAATGTAAGTTGAAAGATGTTGTCCTAATGCTGCATTAAAAATGAATCACCTTATATGAAAGTCGTGTTTAGAAAACTGCACATAAAACGATCGACTGTTCTTAATATGATGAATACAATTTTATAAAAAATGTCGAATTTTAAAAATATTTTTTGATACACTAAAAAATAGTTTCAGTAAAAACATAAGTCATTTTATTAAAAAAAAATATATATTTTTATAAAATAACATTTAAATTATTTTTTTCATTATCCATATCATATTCCAGTTGAATAAAATCTTTTTAACCAAAATCTTCTTTTTCATATGGCATTAGTTAATTAAAGAGATTCTGTGAAGAATCATAAATGAATCTCATATAAAGAGCTGATTCTTTCACAGAGAAGATCCGTAATTCCGGCTCTTGCCAACATCATATCCACCTAATCCAATAATATTATTCAATAATAATATTATTATAATTGGATAATAATAATATTATCCAATAATTAATTATTGAAACTACGTTTTGAACTATTGGAACTATTATATTCCAATAATAGTTCCAATAAAATTATCCAATAATAATAACATTATCCAACAACCAATAATATTATGTACAACTAATAGTTAACTTAATAGTGCACAACTCCACTAAATATTTCATCCAAAGTGCAAATTAATTTTGCTTTGAAAAATGCAATAATTTTTAAAACATTGTTTTTATTTTTAAATTACAGTTTTATCTTAATTTCTTAAATTTTCTTAGATTTATATTTACAAATTAGATCAAAATCAGAATCAGAAAAGCTATGTCATGTAGTGGATTCCTCCAAAAATATTAATGCAGTTTTAATTTTCTTTCACAATTATAAGACTTGCTCTCTTTCAGTTATTATCATAAATACACTGAAGTGACATAAGTCATGGAATACCTCTTAATATCGTGTCGACCCTCCTTTCGCCCGGCGAAGTGCAGCAACTCGACGTGGCATGGACTCAACAAGTCGTTGGATGTCTTCTGCAGGAATATTGAGCCATGCTGTCTCGATAGACGTCCATAATTGTGAAAGCGTTGATGGTGCAGGATTTTGGGCACGAACAGGCCTCTCGATGATGTCCCATAAATGCTCGATGGGATTCATGTCGGGCGATCTAGGTGGCCAGTTCATTCGTTGGAAATTTCCAGAATGTTCTTCAAACCAATCGCGAACAGTTGTGGCCCGGTGACATGGCGCAAGGTCATCCATAAAAATCCCATCATTGTTTGGGTACATGAAGTCCATGAATGGCTGCAAGTGATCTCCAAGTAGCTGAACATAAGCATTTACAGTGAATGTTCGGTCCAGTCGCACCAGAGGACCAAGTCCATGCCATGAAAAAACAGCCCACACCATTACGGAGCCACCACCAGCTTGAACAGTGCCTTGCTGACAGTTTGGCTCCATGGCTTCGTGGGGTCTGCGCCACATTCGATCCCTACCATCAGCTCTTACCAACTGAAATCGTGACTCATCGGACCAGGCCACGGTTTTCCATTCATCTAGGGACCAACCGATATGCTCACGTGCCCACGAGAGTCGCTGCAAGCGATGTCGTTCTGTCAGTAAAGGCACTCGAGTCGGTCTTCTGCTGGAATAGCCCAAGAAAACCAAATTTCTCCGCACAGTTCTAACAGACAAGTCCCTTGTACGTCCCACATTTTTGACGCAGTGTTGCTTGTCTGTTAGAATTTACGACTCTTTGCAGACGTCGCCGGTCTCGGTCGTTAAGTGCAGGCGGTCGACCACTGCGCTGTCCATGGTGGGATGTTATGCCTGAAATTTCATACTCTCGGCACAGTCTTGACACAGTGGATCTGGGAATGTTGAATTCCCTAACGATTTCCGAAATGGCATGACCCATGCGTCTAGCTCCAACTAACATGCCGCGTTCAAAGTCTGTTAATTCCCGTCGTGCGGTCATCATCACGTCAAAACCTCTTCACATGAATAACTTGAACAGAAATGGAAGCTCTGCGAAAGCACTGCGCATTTATACCTGTTCTACGCGATGCTACTGCCAGCTGAAAATTTGCATATTGTTATTACATGACTTTTGTCACTTCAGTGTATATGGGTATTTATGATAAAAGAAAAATTAACTTTATTCATTTCATTAGTCTTTTTAAAAAATAATATGAATGAAAATTACTTAATCTATTAGACTAAATATTTCTTTGAAAATGCATATTAATTTTGCTATGAAAATTTAAAAATTATTTAAAGCATTGTTGTTATTTTTAAAATTAACTTTTTTTTTTCTTTATTTCTTCAATTTTCTTAAATTTATATTTACAAACTAGATCAAAATCAGTATCAGAAAAGGAAAAATATGTTTTATTCTTATAAGTGGTGAGACACATTAACTTATGTAAAACAACCACATATGAAGAACGTATGCAGATTTCTAGATATATACAAAAGCTTAAACTAAAGACTTAATTATTAACTTTAAATTTCCATACTTTTCAAAAATTTAATTTTATTGAAATAAAATCATCATATTTCCCTAGCCAAATCTAAGTATAGCACAAAGAATATATCTCTTACATAAAATACGTACGCAAACTAGGTTAATATGTTACGCAAATTAAGAGAAAGACTTTATTAATACACATCAAAGAAGGTATTTAAATAAAGATAATTCTATTCATCCGTCGCTGTTTACAGCAAACAACCTGTCGTCATTGCCTGAGGTACATTCTGTGCTACCTCAGATATTGACCCATTTATGGATTACTATTACACCAGGATCTCTTAAAGCTCCAGGGGGCTTTGGGACACAGGATTCTAATATAAAGAAACGTGAAAGGATACTTGAGCAAACAGCGACACGTAAGATAAAAAGCATGGTACTGGATGGACAACCAGTAATCTACCATAATTAAACAATTCCACCTATTGCCGGAGACATGGCTTTGTTGTACTTATTTTGCTTGCCGCTTTCTCGCACGAGAAAGCTAAATAATGACGGAGATCCGAAAGTTGGAATCCCCACGGTAAGCCCTGGAGCTTTTCGTAGTCAACAGTAATATACGTCAACACTAGAACTCCTATAGATATATCCCAAATATGAAAGAGAACGCCAAGACATTATCAGTACTGACAACAATCATTGGGATGAATTTTTTTTTCATCTCTTCTTTTCCCTCTCTTTCGATTTCTTTTCTTACTTTTGGGGTACGTGAGTCTGTTTTTACAAAGGACAAGGTCGTTTTGTAGTATTTTGTTAGCTATTTTCTGGTGAGAACGTGTGTCAGATAAAAAAAAGGTACAAGATAAAGTGTCATGGAATTAATCTTGGATAAAATATTATTGTACCCCAGACCCAATGAAAGTGGTGTTACTGCAGTTGTAGTGTACATCTACTCACAGAAGACTTATAGTGTAGTGTACCCTGCTAATACATTAGATAATTTTTTTTTTGCAGGAATGTTATTTGTTGGGAAATTTTTTATTTTATTTATAGAAACAAATTTGAAGCACAAATTGAAAACAATTTGTATGCAATGGGGGATTTTCAATATTAGTTTATAGAACCATGTGCTGGAAAAAGAAAATGAAGGATACAGTGTTATAGAAGTAGTCTTGAATAAAATATATTTAACACAGAGCAATGAAAGTTGTGTTACTGCGGTTGTAGTGTACGTCTACTCATAGAAGGCAGATAGTATCATGTACATCATCATTAAAGATATAATTTTTTTTTCCGCGAATGTTGTTTACAGGATAATTTTTTTTTCTCATTCTTAGAAAGCAATGCTACACGAATTTGTATTCAATGGGTGTTATACCTGCATTTCGTTATTTATTTTCTAGAGACATGTGCTAGATAAAAAAAAGGAATGATAAAATGCCATGCAATTAATCTTGGGTAAAATATTATTGTACCACTGTCCAATGAAAGTAGTGTTGCTGCAGTTATGGTGTACGTCTATTCATAGAAGGTAGACAGTATCGCAGACAATACTTATAAAATATTATCAGAGAATTTTTTTGCAGGAATGTTGTTTGGAGGAGAATTATTTTTCTATTCATAGAAACAAATTTGAAGCACACATTGAAAACAATTGGTATTCAATGGGTGTTATACCTGCAATTCATTATTTATTTTCTAAAACCATGCGTTAAATAACAACATGAAAAAAGTGCCACGAATAAATCTTGGATAAAATATTATTGTACCACAGACCAATGAAAATAGTGTTACTGAAGTTAGGGTGTACGTCTACTCATAGGAGGCAGGAATGTTGTTTGTAGGGAAATTTTTGCTTATCCATAGAAACAAATTTGAAGCACACAATGCTGTTTTAATTTGTTATTCAATGTGAATTATAACTTCATTTTGTTATTTATTTTCTAGAACCGTGCGTTAGATAAAAAAAAATGAATGATAAAGCGTCATGGTATTAATATTGGATAAAATATTATTGTACCACTGACCAATTAAAGTGGTGTTATTGCAATTGTAAAATACCTCTACTCTTAGAAGGCAGATAGAATCGTGTATGTGTATAATACCTTATTATTAGAGATTTATTATTATTTGTTTTAGTTGTGATGTTTGGTGTGGAATTTCTTTTTTTGAAACAAATTTGAAGCATACGATGCAATACGAATCTGTATTCATTGGGTGTTGTACCTTCAGTTCGTTATATATTTTATATTTTCTTTTTTTGTCTATTTTTTTTATCTACCATGCATTAGATAAAAGAAATGAGAGATAAAATGTAATGGAATAAATTTTGGATAACATATCATTTCATATTAGTTTAGTGAAATATAGTGCTATAGTTGCTCTTTATATCTACTTGTCAGAAAATATCTCGTATAGCATGAGGTTGTATTTTAGTAGCACACTATCAGAAAATGTGATCTAATTTTGTTTCTTGTAATTCCTAGATTTATCAAATAATTATAATATTTTATTTATATTTGAGTAGAGATAAGTATGATAGGAAAAATAAATGCTTGGAAAAGCTTAATTAATCTTGATTTAAATAATATTTCATTTCTATCCAATAAATGCTATTTGCTGTAGTTGTACTTTTTATAGTACTAAACGTCATCATTTGTCTAACACACTTATTATTTCTAGTATTATACTTGTCAGAATAAAAAGCAGTCCTGTATAACTATTTTGAATAGACAATATCGTAAAAAGTATAAATTTCGTGTTCTTAATTTGCTATAAATTTTCATTTAGATAATTTTATAAAAGTGCTTTATTAAATATTTTCTGACCGTGAAATAATTTAAATAATTTTTTTTTATCTAATGCAGCTGGAAATAAGCAGACAGCTATCTTTATAACATAATCAAGGGCTTTAGCGCTGTTACTCATTTAGCACTAACCAGACGGTACATGTAGCTTGAGATAGTCTACGGATGCGAGTAACACTATCCCCATAACGCTGTAAGATCATATTAAACCGGGACCTACAGTTTAAAGTAGATTCCGAACCACTACAAACATCCATGGAACCTCCGGGACACGAACCCGAAAACTGTGTTACCGTGCGTCAGAGCACTAGCCACCCGGCCATCAGGTCCTATTTAAATAAAATAATGTAAGGCAAACAATCCTGTATAGAATATTATTTTAATTGTATAAAAATTATAGTTAGATAAAACATTATTTTAATAAAATAAAAATATTATTTTAATTTTTGTCCTATGAACACTGAAAGTGCAATATCTTTTATGAAAAAAAGTATTAGACTTCTATCTATTTGTAAAATTTATTTTGAAATATATTATTTAATATACTATCCAGTATATTAAGTATATAGTATATTTACTCGTTAGAACATAATATCGCTTAACATTTTTTTTACTTAATGTCTATCATTAGATGCATGTTAACTTTAGTTTCTTAGTCTCAGATCTTTTATTAATAATACTCAGTTAATCGCAACTTTAAAATTTTAAATTAATCTCTTCTTTTGTAACATATAGTTCAGACAGCGTAATTATTTAAGTCTAATTCTTTGCTATAATAATAAATTTTTTCATAAAATAATGATGGTTTTATGTAGATTATAATAATTTGCCCTGTTAAAATTCCATTGTTAAAATTATTTTAAATATATAGTTAATACATTTTATTGATGACTATTTTTTTCGTGTGTAATGAAATTCTCAAAAAAATAAATAAAGTCATTGCATTTTTAAATTCATAGATTATATAGATGAACATTCCGTTTAAATCGCGCGTTTTGGAATTATATAATTAAGAAATTTATATTGCCACAATTTAATGTATTCACAAAACATGTACTTCATATAATGTTTAAATATAAGCAACAAAGCTTAGTACGTTTAAATCATAAGTGACAGCTTAAACTGGAAACACTATAAGAATGTTAAAACTTGCACAACTTAGTATGTTTTTAGGGTACATATAAATATATTGTAACGTCTCGGCCAGTATTAGAACTATAACTGCTTCAAGGAGAGGGCCCCTTTAAGTGATGATAACACTTTAATTTTTATTTACAAGCACTATATATATATATATATATATATATATATATACAAATAATGTCTTCTGGGTTATTATACAAAAAAAAAATTAAATATTAAACTAACATTTGATCACAAATGCCCGATTAAATCAAAAGTACAGTTCAGTCCAAGGTCGAAGAATTTCAGAGTTCTCGAGTTTATATCGAATCTAATTGCCCTGGTCTGCGGCAGATCTTAATTATCACACGACGTGATTAAAGAAACCACAAAGGGTTCACTTTGGAAGCAGGCAGAATCTCCGGCCTATTCAGTCGCTTCGGAGAAAAAAGAAAAACAACACTTCTAGTTTCTCGTAGTAGAATTCTGTCCTTTTTTCACCACAAACCTCTTATTAAGACAATTAGTCAAGAGGAGGGATCAGCTTCCCTCACTTCTCAGTGGAGTAGACATTTCTCAGCTCGTGGTCTATCATCCATCACGATGGAACAACTCACTGTATAGCTCATATTCAATCTGTAGTTGCTACCACATGTGAAGTTCACACATACATTCGCTAATTTCTGAATCTTATTATACATAACACTGAATGTCTGCTATCAAATTTGAGTGACAGGTCTATTATATACTTGGCAAATAACATACATTTGTCTCTCCGGGGAATGAAATGCCAAAACCTTTCTCTTGAGAAAAAATATCCTACCATATATATATATATATATATATATATATATATATATATATATATATATATATATGATGTTTCTGCATGTATTTTTATATGGATATTAAAAAATAAATAAATAAATAAATAAAAAAAAATGCCAGAAAAAAATTAAATAATAATAATGAATAAAACCACGGCATAGACAACGATATTTAAGGAAATTGTATATCCTTTCGGCTATATTCAATTCTTTAATAAAAGATTTATGGAATCAGAGCTTTGTAAATGAAACAAATTATGATAGCATAATACATTATTATCTATTATAATGAATTAGATTCAAAATTCTAAATATTAATTTAGTTAAATATTATATAATATATTTATGATATATTATATAATATGTTATGTTTAAATATTATAATTTAAATAAATTAATTTAAATTTAAATTTAATTAATTCATTTCAATATTTACATATTTAAAATTAATTGTAAAAATTAAACTAAATGCTTATACTAAAATGCTCTTTATTCATGCTGTGTAGTTTAAGGATATTTACCATAAGAATCCCAGACATGTTGCAGACCCAACGTTATCCAGGATGATAACGCTGGAAGACCTGCTGCACTGCACCCACTTTTTACCAAATTGATTTGTAAATTATTTCATGTGAACATTTACAGCAGGGGTAACAAACCAAAATAATCTTGTGACCACTTTGAAAATGCATCCTAACTTCGGGGGCTGCATATAAAATTATATATCCCCTATTAGATTTAGACCCACTACAGACATTTTTTTGGAGGGAAAAATTGAAACATTATCAATTATTTTTATTGTGTTTACTATTTTTATTGTTACTTACTACGAAACGCACATTGTAAAGAAATATATAACACTAAAAATTAAATGTAAAAAATATATAACACTAAAAATTAAATGTAAAAAATATATAACACTAAAAATTAAATGTAAAAAATATATATAAATATAAACGAAATAAATAAAAAAAATGAAATCATTAAAAATATTTATTTTATTAGTGCGTTATTTGTTTCTCCACTCTTTCACGTAGCTTTTGCAAATAGATCTCCATTTGGGTATTTGCACATCTTAATTGGGGTTGCATCCGTTATGTTTGAGCGTGTTTGTGTTTGGTCAATGTCATTTTCGAAAAAAGCGATTCTCAGGTGTAAGGTGAACCAAAAGCGCTAACAACTTCAACTAAGCATTTGGTTTTCTCTGCCATAAAACAATCAACTGTGGGTATCTAGAGATGATCACTTAAAGTAAAACATAGAACCTCTTATATTAGATGTTCCAAGATGCTCGCGAATCATGAGTTCGCAGCACAATAAAATTTAATTTTTCTGCGAACATAATAATAATAAATAAAACAGGCAATATTTGAATATCTACACAGTCCAGTCACATTAATGTGACCACCTGTCAAAAGCCAGAATATACACTCTTGCATATTCTGGCTTTAAATGGAGTGTAGAATGTGGTATTAAGTGGTATTTAAGTGGAATTCTTTATATGCACTCCACTGCAATGTGCTGCCACCTGCCCTTTGTGATTGGTTATTTCATGTTGACGTCGAAAGTAGGTGGTGGTCACATTAATGTGATTGGACAGTGTGTATAAGAATATTATAATCAAAGTTAATTTTTTCTCATAATTTCGACAGTTAATTTTTGAATATATGGATGCAGAAATAATGTACTTTTTTATACGTTGGTTCTCACTACTTTGACCATTATAAAATAAATATATTTTGTAAAAGTGTGATACATCCCACGGTCCGGAAAAATGTTCATTGTCCCTGATTTAGAGAGTAGGTGTTCCATTAAAATACGTAAAATTATGTGGCTTTTCTTTAAATGGTTCTACTTATTATTTCAAAATAGACATCGTTAACTAGTTATTGGTCTACTTTATAAATTATTATTCAAAAGTTTCTTTTTGGTTGATAAAATTTTCCACACCGAAAATAAATCCTGAAAGTAAGTAAAAAATTAACGAAGAGTTATTCATATCTTCACGCAAAGCACGCGTGGGTGTAAAATAAGCGAGTATGAATAGCTTCAGCATTAATTAGCCGTCTTCTACCCTTTAGCAAAGTTTAAAAGACATTGATACCCTAGTACTTTATAAAATTAAGTCAAGTGTGTGTATTAATAACTTTCTGAAGTATAATCAGCCTCTATTCCAGACATCTAAATAGGATTATACATCTATTCTTATGAAAGGCTGGGAATTTTATCATTTTAATGTACTTCCAGTGAAAATGTTGATGAAATATATGCAGCTTAGTTCTGAATAATGTAAAGTGCTTATGGTGGAAAAATAAATCTTTTTATGTAAATGCAGAATGGTAGTATTTATAACAGTTTTATTTTGAATTAAATTGAGATTTTCAAGATAAGATTAGATAAGAATTTTATTTAATTATAAAATAAAATAAAAAATTCTGGATTTTTAAGTTATGCACTAAATAAATAAAATTTTTAAATACATTATAAGAAATTTTGCGAGATATACACATATCATGACGTAAGAACATAATCATATAATATAAGATTTAATTTGCAATATTACAGTGGTCTTCTTCCAAATTCTAAAGCCACGCCCAGACGAGAGTGCGAGTCAAGCTACTCGTTCTCTCTCAGACTGTCTCCGTCTAACTTCGTAAAAAAAGCCACCTTATCTCTCGTTGCAAGTGATAGCTGGTCAATAACGTCTGCGAAAAACCAATTCTGTTTGGAACTGAGTGAGACAGTTGATTCATTCAGAAGGTTCTACTCACACTAATGCATATCGGTTTATAATTGGTAGACTATTATTTAATTATAAATTTTAAAAATGGCCATTTTTAGGATTTTTAAATTATACACTCAGTAAAGAGTTTTGAATTATAAGAAACATTGATAGAGACACACATTACACGCATTTACTATATAGACGTAATGTGATATTTTACAATTGCCATTTTTCCAAATTCTAAAGCCACGTCCAGAAGAGAGTGCGAGTCAAGCGACTCGTTCCCTCTGAGAATGTCTTCATGACACTTAGAAAAATAAGTCACGTTATCTCTCGCTGTAAGTGGCAGCTGGTCGAATTAATCGAGGTCAAGGTCGAAAAAAATCTCTGTGATGTGAGGAAAAACCAAATCTATGTGGAAATCAGCGATACAGTTGATTCATTCGGAAGTTTCTGTCCACGTTGAGAGGGACCTGAATGGTCGAGTGTATAGCGCTCAGGTGCTCGGTGCCCCAGTTGGAGTCCCGGCGATGCAATTGTTGTTTGTAGAGGTTCGAAATCCACTTTAAGCAGTAGGTCCCGGTCTCCTATGACTTTTAGCATTACAGAGCTCAATGAGGCTTCTCACCCTCATCATTTCCAAACTTGTAGGCACAACTCAGCTCTAAACAGAGTAATGTGATGTGATGTGGTGTGGTGTAGTGGGGTGTGGTTATTAGTAGTAGTTGTTCACACTGAGACATATCGATTTATAATTGGTTCTAGAGAATTACTCACTTGTCTCTCACTCTCTTCTAGACGCGGCTAAGCATTTATTTATATAGAAAAAAAATTGAAGTGAAAATTTAAATTTAAAACACAGAATGTTTTTGAGAATTTTCTATTATGAATTTATATTCAATTCTTCTGGCTGTCGGTACCACAGTTTAAAGTTAGAGTTCCGGCAGTATCATGGATGATTTAGTGGTTCAGAATCCACTTTAAACTGTAAGTCCCGGTCTAATAGCATTGTAAATAATTACGGGCCATTGTTACTCCACGTCCGTAGCATATCTTCAAGCCACACTCGCCCGCTGGATAGTGATAAGAGAGTAACAACGGTGCAGCCCTTGCTTATGACACAAAAGATCACGGCCTACGAATTTGCCAAGCTGTATTAGAAATAAAATGGATATTCAATTCTATGAAATTCAAATGAATAAATTACTTATAAAAATAAAGTATTTCTTGTTGGAAATATGTCTCATTACCATAATTTATAGAAATTGATGCAATTCATTCTCTAATACATTCCGAAATCTCACATTACGAAAACCAACATAAAAAAATAGAAAAAAAAATATTGAAATGCAAATTTATATTTAAAACAAATATTTTAAGAATTATTATGGATGTATATTTAATTTCATGAAAGTTAAGTGTATAAACTAATTTCAAACTTAATAATTCACTCATTACAAATATAGCTCAACATTTATTTATTATTTTTTTTTAATCGAAATTGATGAAATTTATCTGATTCATTCCGAAATCCCACATTACGAAAATCGACATAAAAAAAAATCAAATTTCAATCTAAAAATACAAAGCAATAAATAAGATATATAAGGTTATAACTCAGTGTAATTTAAGGAAATACTATATATATGAGCACCAAGAAAGAGTGTCCTGCTTTTAGGAGGTTTAAGTTTATAAAATCCGGCAAAAAGACATAAATTTCACGAAGCCATAAGCTGGGCCTATCCCCCAGAGACGACTTGTGTCAGTCTTTCACGCTTTCCCCTTTTTTGGTGAAATTGTATCTCATTCTCAGACTGTCTTATCATTTCTGTGTATTTATGTACTTTGGATTCGAGCCTCTAATGTTATTGAATTTGTATGGTAAATATAAATTCTGATGAATGAAATCAACTTGAAAAAAAGAAAACACATTCATCGGTGCCTCTTTACAAATGCAGAAACACAGTAAAACACACGCGGAATCGATGCGGAAGAAGTTTTCTGTTAATGTAGTTTCTTTTCCTGTATTATTTTCGTTCCATTTTTTTTCCGTAAAACACTGCTGGAAGCAAGCTTTACTTTATGCTTTATTCAACTGAGAGAAGGGCATTTTTTTCTTGGAAATCCTTCTTGGATTTTATAGCAGTTGTTGTTGATTCATTTCATGTTTTTCATCTATGCAAATGTCTTGGCTTTTAAAAATTGAAAAGGAATTTGGATCTTTCCTATTTGATAGTAATAGAAAAAAAGGAATTGTTGTGATGTAAACATTTTTTTTTTGGTGATTCCTGAAATGGGAGATGAATCAGAGATGTTCCAAATGGAGTAAGTCATTCTGCAGACTAAGAACGCATAAAAATATTTTCTTAAAGATGAATTTTTATTACTAAATAAACTAGAAGATTTGGTCAAGTGTGTAGCGCTTTGGCGCTCGGTACCACAGGTTTCGTATTCGACTCTCAAAGGTGCCATGAATGCTTGTTGTGGTTCGGAATAAACTTTAAGCCGTGGGTCCCGGTCTCATATGACTGTAAGAGCGTCACGGAGCGAAGTCAGACTCCTACCTGCGGGTGCTCCATCACAACAAAAGATGACCTCTTTTCTTTACACCATGAGTAGATTACTTATGGGATGTCCGTCCGTATTTGCAGATCTCTGAGGATTAATTAAAAAAGCATACAACATCATTGAATGTAGATGCCGTAGGTCCTGGACTCCTACGACTGTAGAGCTTCACAGAACCAAATCAGACTTCCCACCCACATCATTCCCAAACTTAATATAGCCCATTCACTCAGCTCTAAGCACAGTGAGGTGGTTATTATTAATTGTAGTGGCTATTATTAATAGTAGTCACATTGAAAATATCAGTTTATAATTATTCTGGAGAATTACTTAATTGTCTCTCACTTTCTTCTGAACGAGGCAGAAAAGTTATTTAAATAAAGAATTGCGAATGTAAATTTATATTTAAAACGAAAATTTTAAGAGTTTTCTTTTCTGAAAGTATATTCGATTTTATAAAGTTCAAATGAATAAACGAATTCCAAATATAATAATTGAATATATCTCATTATTTATTTACTGTTCTATCCAAATGAAATTCATTCTCTGATAAATTAGGAAACCTTACATTACGAAAACCCAACATAAAAACAATCGAATTTCAATCTTAAAATATAAAACAATAAACAAGATACATAAGCCCATATATCAGTGTAATTTAAGGAAATACTATATATGATTCTCACGAAAGAGTGTCCAACTTTTAGGAGGTTTAGGTTTATAAAATCCAGCTAAAAGATATCAATTTCACGAAGCCATAAGCCGGGCCTATCACCCTGGGATGACTTGTGTCAGTCTTTCACACTTTCCACTTTTTCAGTGAAATTGTATCTCATTCTTAGGCTGTGTTATCATTTCTTTGGATTTATGTACTTTAGATTCGAGCATCTCCTGTTATTGAATTTGTATGGTAAATATACATTCTGATGAATGATATCTCTCCAAAAAAAGAAAAACACATTCATCGGTGTCTCTTTACAAATGTAGAAACACAGCAAAACACACACGGAATCGATGCGGAATAAGTTTTATGTTAATGTAGTTTCTTTTCCTGTATTATTTTCGTTCCCATTTTTTATTTCCGTAAAGAACTTCTGGAAGAAGCTTTACTTTATGCTTTATTCAACTGAGAGAAGGGCATTTTTTTTTACTTGGAAATCATTCTTGGATTTTTTAGCAGTTGTTGTTGATTTCTTTCAGGTTTTTCATCTATTCGAATATCTCGGCGTTTAAAAATTAAAAAAGGAATTTGGATGTTTCTTATTTGAAAGCAATGGAAAAAAGGAATTGTTGTGATGCAAAAAATTTTTTTCGGTGATCTCTGATATGGGATGTGAATCAGAGATGTTCCAAATGGAATAAGCAATTCTTCAGACTAAGAACGCATTAAAATTAAGAAAATAATTTAATGCTTTCTTGGTATGAAGAATGACTTACTCCATTATTTTAGATGAATTTTTATTTTAAAATATACTAGCAGATATGACACGGCTACCTAAAAAGTAAAACAATTTTAGGTTTGATAAAATTTATTTTAGATGATTAGAATGACTTACTCCATTGTTTTAGATGAATTTTTATTTTCAAATAAACTAGAAGATATGACCCGGTTACCTAAAAAGTAAAACAACTTTGGGTTTGATAAAATTTATTTTAGATGATTAAAATGACTTACTCCATTATTAAGATTAATTTTAATTTTAAAATAAACTAGAATATATATATATGACACGGCTACTAAAAAGTAAAACAATTTAAGGTTTGATAAAATTTATTTTAGATGATTAGAGTGACTTACTCCATTATTAAGATGGATTTTTATTTTAAAATAAACTAGAAGATATGACACGGCTATCTAAAAAGTAAAACAATTTAAGGTTTGATAAAATTTATTTTAGATGATTAGAGTGACTTACTCCAATATTAAGATGAATTTTTATTTTTAAATAAACTAGAAGATATGACACGGCTATCTAAAAAGTAAAACAATTTTAGGTTTGAAAAAGTTTATTATTGATATATAAGCCCATGTATCAGTGTAATTTAAGGAAATACTATATATGAGACCCACGAAAGAGTGTCCGGCTTTTAGGAGGTTTAGGTTTATAAAATCCGGCGAAAAGATATAAATTTCATGAAGCCATAAGCCGGGCCTATTCCCCTGGGAGGACTTATGTCAGTCTTTCACACTTTCCACTTTTTCAGTGAAATTGTATCTCATTCTCAGGCTGTCTTATCACTGCTTTGGATTTATGTACTTTGGATTCGAGCCTCTCCTGTTATTGAATTTGTATGGTAAATATAAATTCTGATGAATGATATCTCTCGAAAAAAAAGAAAAACACATTCATGGGTGTATCTTTACAAATGTAGAAACACAGTAAAACACACACGGAATCAATGCGGAAGAAGTTTTCTGTTAATGTAGTTTCTTTTCCTGTATTATTTTCGTTCCCATTTTTTATTTCCGTAAAGCACTTCTGGAAGAAGCTTTACTTTATGCTTTATTCAACTGAGAGAAAGGCATTTTTTTTTACTTGGAAATCATTCTTGGATTTTACAGCAGTTGTTGTTGATCTATTTCTTGTTTTTCATCTATTCAAATATCTTGGCGTTTAAAAATCGAAAAGGAATTTGGATGTTTGTTATTTGCAAGCAATGGAAAAAAAAAGGAATTGTAATGTAAACATTTTTTTTCTTTCTTTTTTTTTTGGTGATATCTGATATGGGAGGTGAGTAAGATATGTTCCAAATGGAGTAAGTCATTCTTCAGACTTCTTCTTCAAGGCTTCTGTGAAGCTTAGGGTACGGAGGTACTATTACACCACACCATATCACTATTACTCTTTCAAAGGAATTACACCATATGAAAACCTGTGGTAAAATAAGGTTGGAAAAGTCTCCTTAGTAAGTATATTTTTAAAAGAGACCTAAAATACAACAAATTTACTATAGAAATTCCAAACAAGAATTTTTTATACCAAATAAAGAGTGACAATATTTGTATTGAAATAAATGAATTTTCGTTTCAAAGTTTCACTACAATTGATTTTATAACTTTATACGTTATTAAATAGCAATACAAAAACAACAAGATCAATGTACAAAAATTCCGAAGCCATAAAATCGAAATAGGAAAATTCTGAACTCCTAGCTCAAAATAAAAATATATATAAAGAAATAAAGAAATTTAAAATCCAGATTTAAAACACTTAAAGGAAACATTTTTTATTAAACTAGATAATAATGGTAGGGATTAAATAATTATTATTATGCGATTGTCATATGATAGGTTAGGTTTTAAAGGATCCAAAAAGATTTCATTAGATCTATAAAAGTCATAAGCCTTAAGAATTTGAAATAACAATAAAAAACTCTCATTTGATGGAACTAAACAGGAAAAACAACTTCAAGTTCTATAATGTAAAGTAATATTTCAGTTTTCTATGCTTATAAAAATAATTCAAAAAATTAATTTTAATAAGTTTAACTTAAGTTTTTAATTCATATTAAAATATTTTAATATAATAGAATATTAAAATACTTTCAATCACTAATTTGAATTCATTTATAGTACATTAACAGTCACGTTTTAAAAATGAAAATTATGAAAATAAATATCCTTTTTTTATGATAATGAAAATGTGCTTTTACATCAAAAATAATGATTAATTTGATATAATTTCTAATACATTCATATATATATGAATATATATAGATGAATTCATTTATAATACATTGACATTCATGTTTTAAAAAGGAAAATTATGTAAATAAATATCCATTTTTTATAATAATGAAAATGTGCCTTTACATTTATATTTCCTTCAAAAATAATGATTAAGTTGAAATAATTCATTTATAATACATTAACATTCACGTTTTAAAAATAAAAATTATGAAAATAAATATCCATTTTTTATAATAATGAAAATGTGCATTTACATCTATATTTCCTTCAAAAATAATGATTAAGTTGATATAATTTATAAAGAAAAAAGAGATTTCGTAGAAAAACATATATAAGCAACCAGACATTTTTAAGCCTTTATATGAGACAGTTGGGAATTTCCAATATTACATAGAAACAATTTAAAAATAAATGAGTTGTTTTTTTTTCTCTGTAAGTTTCAAGAGAATAAATATAACGATAAGAAATCTGAAACGCTAAAAAAAATTGAAAAAATATATAACTTTCTAGAACTAGTAATAAGAGAATAATATAAAGAAAGCAGAAAGAAGTTATTATATGTCAAGTTAAAAGATTTTATTGTACCATCAGTTTTCTAAAATGAAAAGAAAAAAATACCTATAAAATCTTAAAAGTATCCAATATCTTACACTGACTTATAGTAAAAAGTAAATCGTACTTTTAACACTGATACATAATACGAAATATTTTATTACAGACAACGACATTGTTTCTTTAAGTATTTAATATGTTGAAAAATACAATGTTTTAAATAACACAACTGAAAAATACAATCAAAATATTCCCAAAAAATTATTTTATCAATAAGTGCATTTTAATATCGAGATCAAACACTGAAAAATGGATTTATATCCAAATGAAAACATATCTAAATAAAATGGAATGATAAAAGCTTTTATTCTGTTATTATTATTTTAGATTCTGTTCGAAAGCTTTTAATCTAAAAGTTATTGTCTAGAATTTCCAATATTTTGAAGCATGCATCAACTCGTCTCTTTTTTGTATCAAGTGTCACGCAGATAAATACAATAATTCAAATTTCTCGCTGATACTATAATGAAAAAGGAACAAAAAATAAACAAAATAAAATTCTAAAATCTGTTATAAAAGAAGTGAAGAAAAAGTAAAAAATGTGTAGGAAGAAAATTCTCAAATGTCAAGTTTCAAGATCGCCATTTTTATTATACAAGAAACTTTTCACCCTCCTAGAACGAAAAGAAAGACTTGGAGGTATAAACAAAATCCAGAAAAGGAAAAAAAAATGTAGAAGTTTTACGCAAATCCATGGCAGAAAAAAAAAATTAAATTGAAAATTCCAAATTCCAGTGAGGGCGGAGACTTTTTGAGAAAAGTAAGCGTGGTGTCAAGTTTTCTCAAGGAAGGTTTGAATAACATTGTCTCCGAAACTCTCGCCAAATCATAGTTTTCCCGCCTTTTTCTTTTTTATCTGTTTACTTTTCTGGAATGTTTTTATTTATTTTTCGATTCTTTCTTCTTCTTTTTTTTCACCATTTCTTTCTTGAGATTCTTTTTTTCTTGAAAGATTTTTTCAGTGGATAGTTGTTGAAAGATATATATTCGGAAATGCGCGTGTGTTTGTGCAGGACTCGGAGCAATTTCGAATTCGGCATCAAATAATGATCGATCTTTGGCACTGAAGAGATCTCTCTCTGCGACGCCACTGCTGAATTGATTTGAGAGGAGAGCGAAAAGATAAGTTTCAAAATTGCATTGCAATTGTTTCGCCAATCCTTTTCATTTTATGCTGTGCTTGTTTTCGTTTATGAGATCTCACTCAGGAGAAAAATGGCGTCAGGTGCGAAACGCTTGATTAAACCCCAGCTAGCACAGCACAATGAATCTAAAAGCGTAAGGAAACACAGTTTTGTTTTCCAATAAAAATAG
Organism: Caerostris darwini; assembly: GCA_021605075.1. NCBI lineage: Eukaryota > Metazoa > Arthropoda > Arachnida > Araneae > Araneidae > Caerostris > Caerostris darwini. The sequence goes on from BPLQ01004782.1 coordinate 295,865, forward strand.
TTGAAGCAAGATCTCTTATAAAAAGTATAGAGAAATTGCAAAATTGTTTATTTTTATGTATATTTTTTATTAATTCTTAAAAAATAACAACACGAGAAAAAAATTAATAGAACTTGGTGGACAAGGAATTTTGAGAAATCATTCAAGACCATAATGCCATTTGATATTACGTGTTTTCTATAATATTTCTCAATGCATTTATCTAAAATTTTACTAGAGAAAAAACAAATTATATGCAGATTTACTTAATATAATTATATATAGATAGATAGATAGATTGATAGATATAGGTATATAGATAAGTGGGAAACGCTTGATTAAATCCCAGCCTGCATAGCACAATGAACTACAATTTGTATTCCAATAAAAGTAGTCTACCAGAGTTTGAAACAAGATCTCTTATAAGCAGTACAGAGAGATTTCAAAACCGTTTATTTTTAACACTTTTTACCAATTCTTAAAAAATAACAACACGAGAAAAAAAATTATTAGAACGTTGTGGACAATGAGTTCTGAGAAATCTTTCAAGACCATAATATCATTTGATATTATGTATTTCCCATAAAATTTGTATGTTTATCTAAAATTTTTACAAAAAAAATCAAAAGAGAAGAAAATTGTAAGTCAATTTACTTCATATAATGATAGATTTATATATATATATATATGTATATATAGATAGATGAATAGATATAGATCTATAGACAGATATGAGACTGTTAATTAAACCTAGCATGCAAAGTACAATGAATCTGAAAGTGTAAGGAAACACAATTTTGTTTTGCAATAAAAAAAGTCCACCAGAGTTCAAACTAGATCTCTTTCAACGATTATAGATAAAATGCAAAACGGTTGCTTTAAGAATATTTTTTACTAATAATTAAAATTAACAACACGAAAAAAAAATTAACAGCACTTGGTGGACAAGGAATTTTGAGAAATCAGGCAAGATCATAATATCATTTGATATTATGTGTTTCCTATAAAATTTATCCTTGTGTTTATCTAAAATTTTAACAAAAAAAAAAAAAAAAAAAAAAAAAAAAGAGAAAATTGTGAGTATATTTACTTCATATAATGATATATATATATATATATAGATGTAGATATAGACAGATAGATAGATATAAATAGATAGACAGATAGATATAGAGAGACAAATAGATAAAAATATAGCAAAACAAAGTCATCTTTTCGCTAACCAAATCCACCTTTCTAAAAATTAGTGTTTTGTTTCTATGTTATTGCTTGTAAAGTCGGCTATATATATATATATATATATATACATATATTTATGTTTGTGTTCAGTCTGCCAATAAAAGGGACGGCCTCCAATACCATTTGCAATTATCATTTGATTTGCACATAATTGGTTTCTTTTGAATAGCTCGAAGGTCATCATCATCATCATCATTCTGGTTCACTGAGTACCATGGCCATGTAGGGCCTGAAAAACTCCTAATCTGTTACAGTAAAAGATATTGGAAAAACAGTACATTACTATAAAAAAGAAGGCAGTGAGCATTGGTCATGTCCACACGGCAAAAAAATAAAAAGAAACATTAGACATTTGTGAAAAAAGAAACGGAAAAACCGAAGAAAGCATGGTACAATTAAAATTTGGAAAAGCAATTAAATATTTAATTTAAAACATTTAGCGATGATTTGAAATTTTTCAAAAGGTGAATTAGCATTTTTTAATTGTGCATAGAAATTGTCTATACCACCAAGCATGTTGAAAATGCTGGAAACTTCCTGTAGGATATACACTGTTTTGGCAGCCGTATCATGATCAAAATCTTGCCAGATGTTTTGGCGATCGGGAATCACTGATGGAGCAGCTGGCGGCGGCCCACGCAAGAAACTTGCGTAGGAGACACCAGGCGTGACTGGTCGACTGTTGAAAGTTGTCTTCGGCGGCTCGACGTTGCGATTGGGTGGAAGGCGTGGCTTCGGGAATTTCGGGCAACCGCGCCATGCGGCAAGGTGCCCCATCTGGTGGCAGTTAATGCAGGTAGGATTTTCAATCCTGTCCTGAATTGTGCAATCCTTCAGGTAGTGCTCGCCACCGCATTTCAGACAACGTTTCTTGTAATGGCAGTTCTTTGCCGAATGATGGAAAAGATTGCACGCAAAACATTGGGAAGCACCCGGCTTCCTGTTGAATTTTTCCACGCGCACCGAGAGGTGGAGCAATCTATCAATTTGAAAAATTTTTGAATTTTCAGGACACTTTTTATACACCAACTGCCACACGGGAATTAGTGCCTTGGTCTTGAGGTTGGTAAGTTGGCGCACTTGTTCAATAATAAGTCCAAGTTCGGATAGTCCAGCAGATATCTCCTCGGCAGTGTAACTGACGGGGAGTCCTTTCAGGACGGCTTTTAGCGGTCTTAGATTCTTTGGTATGATTACAAAAAACTCCGTCTGGGAGTTTTTCAAGAAAGTGGTGATAAGCCGGTGGTGATCCGGATTACTGGGAAAATTTTTAGGTGTTCACCTGCTAGCTTTATCCTGACGTCGTCCTGGAATTTCTTGCTGATTTCAGCAATCAGATCTTTTAAACTGTCCGAGTACTTGACCATAATTGGTGGTAGTTTCGGCTCCCTAGGCACTTGAGGTTCATCATCAGGGTTTTCGTCAACATCGAGGTTCGCGTATTTATTTGAAGTGTCAATTGAGGTGGTAGTAGAAGTAGCAGTAGCAGCTTTAGCAGTAGGCTTCTTAGCAGGTTGTAGAAAACCATCGTCATTACTTGTAGCGGTAGCTGGCCTTTTGGGTTTTTTAGTTTTTAAAGTATCCTTGGCGCCACTATGCCGTGCACAATTAACAATAGGACATTGACCAAGCCCACTTACCTGGTTTTCCGCGTCTGATACAGCTTCTGCAGCTTTCTTTATAGTAGCAGCTGAGGCCTTTATTGTCTTTGCGGTCACAAGACCAGCATCCATCAGGATCTGCTGCTTCGCTATAGCTTGAGTTGCAAGATCATGGAGTTTCCTTCGTTCGGTGAGAAGCTGCGTGGCAGCAGTAATTTTCCGAGAAACATCTGCTTCTGTGAGAACAGGAGCAGGATCCATCTTGGAGGTAGTAGCCGCCGAGGGTTCTTCACTGGGAATTACCTTCATTGTACAATCCGGTGGAGGATCAATCTCCATTGACGGGCGTGATTGCAGCAGAGGGGCAAACTGATTAAATAGCTCGAAGGGAATGTGATTTGTGAGACATATGAAACTCATTACATGATAAAATAAGTGGTAAAATGATAAATAGTTCTGTTCTATTATGCTATTCTGTTCTAATTATAAAGGTACTTTCTAAAATTTCCTCCTATGCTATTTTATAGTTAATTTTTCTGACGATAAATTTCTTGCTTATCCCATTTGTTTTTAACTTTTGGAGTGGAAGGGAGTTTTTCCATGTCCTTTGGTTTTGTTACATGCATATACATAATTATTACAATTTTGTAGTTTTCCTAAGTAGCATTTCTATTCAGTTAATAATTTAACTTATTTTACAATTTATAGAAGAAAACAATTCGTTCAAGCCCTTGTGGTCCACAATAATATTTTTGCTTACTAAAAATTCATTATTTGTTAAACATTTATCTAGTTTTATACCAATCTGCTGATTTTTAAATAGTCATAGTCATTTTTAAATAATCATTTTTAACAGTTAGCCTGAGTACTTATTAATAAACAATTCATTGCAAGTTTCTTACTATTTTTTTTTTAATTTTAATTTTTTCATTTAAATTTACTTTAATTTAAAAATTATATTTTTTTTATATTTATTATTATTTTTAAATTTAAATTCTTTTATTTAAATTTTATTTTTTTTAATTTTTTTTATAATTAAATTTTAAAATTCTTTTTCTATGGGAATGTTATATACCATACACTCATTTTCACAGCTATATATGTACGCACTTCTTAAACTAGAGTATATGAAATATTGACCTTCTGGAATCAATCCACTCTTCTGTTCAGATCAAAGTGGTCCCTCCTAGAGGTCTAACTTACAATATTCATATAAAACCCATCAATAAATCAAGCTTAATTTAGTAGTTGAACCCTATTGTCAAAAATTTCAGATCCGGAAAGAGTCTTCACATGATTCTAAGAAATGTAAACATTTTCTTTTCTTTTCAAGTAGCAGCTGATGAAAAAAATTTATTTAATTACATTAAAGCCATTATTCAGTTTCTTCATTCAATGTTCTATCTATATAAAAGCTGTATATTTCTCAAATAATAAATATTTTCTATTTTAAATTGGAAATGTTAAATCATAGAATCACAAACAGCATCCAGTTCATTATTTAAAGCTAAAACCTTATTGGATTATCTAAATACTTATCTATAAATATCCTTAATGGATTATTTAAGCACTTATCTGTAAATGTCTTTAATGGGTTATTTAACCAATTATCTGTAAATATCCGTAATGGATTATCTAAACACTTATCTGTAAATCTCCTTAATGGGTTATTTAATTCGAAACCGAAACCAACCTTACCAAGAGCCAGAGCACCAGCCACTCGGCCATCAGGCCCTGGTCATATCTTCTACTTTATTTCAAAATAAAAATTCTGCTTAAAGGAAATATTTTAATGCGTTCTTAATCTGAAGAATGACTTACTCCATTTGGTACATCTCTGATTCACCTCACATATCAGAGATCATCAAAAAAAATGTTTGCAGTTCCTTTTTTTTCATTGCTTGCAAATAAGAAAGATCCAAATTCCTTTTCAATTTTTAAACGCCAAGATATTTGAATACATGAAAAACATGAAAGAAATCAACAAAAACTGCTATAAAATCCAAGAATAATTTCCAAGAAAAAAATGCCCTTCTCTCAGTTGAGTAAAGCATAAAGTAAAGCTTCATCGAGAAGTGCTTTCAGGAAAAAAAATGGAACGAAAATAATACAGGAAAAGAAACTACATTAACAGAAAACTTCTTCTGCATCGATTCCGTGTGTGTTTTGCTGTGTTTCTACATTTGTAAAGAGACACCGATGAATGTGTTTTTCTTTTTTTCGAGAGATATCATTCATCAGAATTTATATTTACCATACAAATTCAATAACAGGAGAGGCTCGAATCTAAAGTACATAAATCCAAAGCAGTGATAAGACAGCCTGAGAATGAGATACAATTTCACTGGAAAAGTGGAAAGTGTGAAAGACTGACATAAGTCATCCCAGGGTGATATGGCTTCGTGAATTGTACATCTTTTCGCCGGATTTTATAAACCTAAATCTCCGCTGGACACTCTTTCGTGGGGCTCATATAATAGCATTTCCTTAAATTACACTGAGATATGGGTTTATATATCTTATTAATTGCATTATATTTTTGGATTGAATTTCGATATTTTTTAATTGGGTTTTCGTAATAGGGGTTTTCGTAATATATCAGGGGAGATATTTCATCAATTTCAATAAAAAAATGAATAATTATATGTATTTCTAACAAGTCATTTATTTTGGAGTTGGGGGACCTGATGGCTGTGTGGCTATGCAAAGTGGTACCACAAATTTCGTTTTAGAGTTCCAGCGGTGCCAGGAATGTTTGTAGTGGCTCAGAAACCCCATTAAACTGTAGGTCCCGCTCTAATATGAACATAGAGTATTGTGTTGGTTGTGTTACTCTGCGTCCTAACTTATCTTCAAGTTACACGTACCCCCTGGGTGGTGCTTAGTGAGTAAAGTCGGTTCAGTCGTTGCTTATGATATAAAAAACAACTGACTAAGTAATTGCCAGCTGCATTAGAAAATAAAAAAATAATGGTTATTCATAGTAATTCCTCTCATAAGATTTTCCAAATTATAATTTTACTTATTCGGTGATAAATGTTCTGCATAAATTTTATCAACTCTAAAATTATTTTACTTTTTAAGTAGTCTGGTCATACCTTGTAGTTTATTTTAAAATAAAAATTCAGCTTTAAGAATATATTTTAAGGCGTTCCTAGACTGAAGAATGACTTACTCCATTTGGAACATATCTGACTCACCTCCCATATCAGAGATCACCAAAAAAAAAGAAAGAAAAAAAAATGTTTACATTACAACAATTCCTTTTTTTTTTCCATTGCTTGCAAATAACAAACATCCAAATTCCTTTTCGATTTTTAAACGCCAAGATATTTGAATAGATGAAAAACATGAAAGAAACCAACAACAACTGCTGTAAAATCCAAGAATGATTTCCAAGTAAAAGAAATGCCCTTCTCTCAGTTGAATAAAGCATAAAGTAAAGCTTCTTCCAGAAGTGCTTTCAGGAAATAAAAAATGGGAAAGAAAATAATACAGGAAAAGAAACTACATTAACAGGAAACTTCTTCCGCATCGATTCCGTGTGTGTTTTACTGTGTTTCTACATTTGTAAAGATATACCCATGCATGTGTTTTTCTTTTTTTTCGAGAGATATCATTCATCAGAATTTATATTTACCATACAAATTCAATAACAGGAGAGGCTCGAATCTAAAGTACATAAATCACAGAAATGATAAGACAGCCTGAGAATGAGATACAATTTCACTGAAAAAGTGGAAAGTGTGAAAGACTGACACAAGTCATCCCAGGGGAACGGGCCCGGCTTATGGCTTCATGAAATTTATATCTTTTCGCCGAATTTTATAAACCTAAACCTCCTAAAAGCCGGACACTCTTTTGTGGGGCTCATATATAGTATTTCCTTAAATTACACTGAGATATGTGCTTATATATCTTATTTATTGCTTTATGTTTTTAGATTGAAATTTAATTTTTTTCATGTTTGGTTTTCGTAATGTGGGATTTCGTAATTTATCAGAGAATGAATTTCATAAATTTCGGTAAAAAGGTAAATAAATAATATATATTTCTAGCGATTCATTTATTACATTTGGAATTAGTTTATTTATTTGAATTTACATTCATAATAGAAAATTTTTAAAATATTAGCTTTAAATATATATTTGCATTTCAATTTTTTTTCCTACTTAAATAAATTTTTAACTAATTAAAATCAATTATGTTTCAGTGTGAAATTCTACTACTAATAACCACACTACATCAAGTCACAACATTGTGCCTTGAGATGAGTTGCGCCTTCACAGTTTGGGAATGATGTGGGAGAGAAATATTATTGGGCTCTGTGATGCTCTACAGTCATAGCACTGCACACCGCTGTTACTCATTTACAGCACACTGTTTGTCTGCTGTCAAATTTCAGTGATGGATTGTTTTTATACTTTTGTCAAATAACATACATTCCTCTCTCTTAGGAATCTAAACTCTTCCCTTGAAAAAAAAATGCTGCAAAATGCGTCATATGTAACAAAAACAAATTGTAAAAGAAGAAGTTTTGACTTTTGAAGGCATGCATTATAAATTGTGAGTAATATTGACTCAAAATAATATATTTCAATATTAATATGTATCGTTATTAATTATTTGGCATATAAATCAATATTATATATTTTCCAGGTAGATATCTAAAATAATAATTGTTTAAAATAAAAAAAGAAGTTACTTTGTTTCTGGGAAGTTTTTCTTCAACCAAATTATATTTAAAAATTTTAGCGTCTTTCACCGCCATTATCCATAAGAGCATAATGCACTGAATTCATCGATTAAATAAATGCACAAGGGAAGGGAAGCACAGATAACAGACAGCTGTCGCTTTTCTTGCAGCTTGTCTCATTATTTGTTTATTTTAAGTAAAAGTAATTCAGTAGTTTTTGGAAGATTTTCAGATTTTGATACATGTTTAGAACCGGGAAAAGAATTTAATTTGAGTTTAATAAAAATGTTTGCATTTAAACATTAGATTTTGTTCAATTTGCTCTTCCAGACTAGAAGTTCTGTGGATAAACTGGAGAACCTTTCCACTATGCAACTACTTGCACTCTTACAGTATCATGCCCTCCTAAGCTTTTTTACATTCAGTAGCACATAAATATAATTTACAACCCATGGACCAGAGGGAAAATTATAAAATTAACGAACTTTATAGAAGAAAACGAACATTCAATCATCCCAAGAAACCATTACCCTTAATATACAAAATCGAAATTTCTGCACCCGTTCTATCACTCACAACAAAAGTATTTCATTTTTCATGAAATGAAAGCCATCATAATATATTGTGTGTCATGCCATACTTTTTTTCACAAGTTCATCACCATCAATTACTTTATCAATATCATCAATTTTTGTTTCACTTATGCTTATGATTGTTACATAGTATCGATTATGTTAGTGACCATAGCGAAACCCTAATTTTTCTTTTTTTATTATGAACTATTGCATTCATGTATTTCTGTAATTGAAGATTTTTCTTTTTTTGAATGTTATTTTTCCACCATCATCTTTTTAACTGTGGTGATCGCCTGTATACCCCCGGATACGGAGAGGAGGGACAGGCGTGAGATAATGAACTTTATAAAACTAGAAGTCCTAATCCTTTGTCAATAATGTGATAACCTGGATGTAGAATCTATATTTGCATAATCTATCTCACTCTCTCTCTCTCTATATATATATATGGGCCTGATGGCTGAGTGACTAGTGCTCGGTGTCGCACTCGGGTTGGAGTCCCGGTTGCATCATGTATCTATGTTGTGGTTCAGAGTTCATTTTAAACAGTATGTTCCTTTGCAATGTGATTGTAGAGCGTTGGACGTAGAACTAAGAACCCTACTCTATAAAATGGAAATTCGTAATCTGCATTTCATAATCTGCCTGTAAACTGACGGCCTTGGTCCGTCATGGAGCTTTTGCGCAATTGAAAAAAGAATATATATATATATATATATATTATTTTATATTCTTGTGGTCAGATTTGAAATTTTTAGTATACACGGAGAAACTATTATGTAGAAGTTGGTTTCATGTGCAACTCATACCAAATACGTTGTCGTTTCGGTTCAAAATATCACTGGCAGCCGAATTCACTTTCTTTATGCCACTTATAGCGCCCTCTATTAATACACTTCGGAACTTATTTTTGATGCCGTATCATTTTCCCCTTTTTTAAAGTATATTCAGTGTTTCTTTTTGTTACAGAATTTTGAAAGTGGGACTTTAATTATAATCACTCTGTTATTCAACTATATTGATGAAAGTTACAGCCAACTGTTTATTTACTGAAGAAATACAATTTCCACAAAGCATTTACTAAATAATGCCACAATATTATGTGATTGGAAACATTCTGATTATTTTGTGCTTTAATTTAATGCGTAATATTTTAATAAATTAATTATATTTTAATAACTTAATTATAAACCCTGACACTGAAGTAAAATTTGAATCATTGAAGAAACATTTCAAAATTAATTTGGCAACGAAAACTTTATCTATCCTTCTGAGTTTTTCCATTGGCATTTTGCTCTGAAACATTTATTATATAAATACCAAAGGGCACAGAATCAAATCCTATTACTCAGATTACCGAATTACCCATCGAATAAATGTTTTTATCAAAAGAAATTGAAATTATATATTTTAATTCCCAGCCAAATTATTATAATGAATTTCACAATTATTTTGGAGGAAGTATAATTCATTTCATTTGACGCTTAATAAGTTACGTCATATGATGTGCCATGATATATATTTTTTCGAAAAATTTTATTAATCAACTGAAATAATTTGAATATAATTCCTAGCTAAAATATATTAGTAATATGGCTGGATGTATTTCCCAATAAGGGATTATTAGGAAATATCAGTGTTTTCAAGAATTGATGCATACGTAAGTTTAATTTATTTTCTTCATAGCCATTAAAATACATTGTGTCTAATATTAAAATAATTCTAATAGTTATATAATGCACATATTGATATTTACAGATTCTTAAAGTAAAGAACTTCGATTTGGGCTCGATGGCCGAGCGGATAGCGCTCAGGTGCTCTTTACCACAGGTTTTCTGGTTCGAGTTCCAGCGGTGTCAGGGATGTTTGTAGAGGTTCAGAATCCACTTTAAACCGTAGATACCTGCCTAATATGATTGTAGAGCATGCTGGAGTTAATGTTACTCGCGTCCGTAGCCTATCTTCAAGCTACACCTGCCCCCTGTGTAGTGCTAAACGAGTAACATCGGTACAGCCCTTGCTTAAGATATAAAAATAACTGTCTAAGTATTTGCCAGTTACATTTCGGTTCACCCAAGGTAGTGGAATGTCTCGCTACATTTTTTTTATTTAAATACAGTCCCGTAGTACATGAAACAAAAAGTTATAATGTCTTGAAAGTTTGGATTCCTCAATGATGTAATCATTAGCTAATTAGATTTGTTTTTTAGACATTTTGCTATGTATAACCTTAATTCTTTTCTGGTACATTTCAGCGATCTAGATACTCTTTAATCATAAATCAATCTGTTCACATTTTAATAATTCTTAGTATGGACCTGAGTAGAAAATTAAAAAAAAAATTAATCTATATTTTTACGGTTTTGATTAAATTGATTGTATTGAGCGTACAAACTGATTTGATTTCAAAAGAGCCTGTCCGGTCTAGGAGGTTGGTAGCACTGAAATTCACTACCGTAATAATATGCACTTTCTTCATTTACAGTTATTTACACATGGGATTATTATGATCAACATTGTCCGCTTTTTATTATACTTTAATTAACTAATTGTACAAACTGTTATACGAATATTTACTTTAATGTTAATCTTAAAACAATCCAAATAAAAACATTAAACTCTGGTCAAATTGATTATTAACCATCTCCCTTAATCAAGCAAAGGGGAATATTAACTCGCTCCTTACTATACACTAACTTTCTTGGCTCCATCGGCCGCGAAACAATAACCTTCAAAATAATTCCACCCACCATTGAAAAGTTTCCACAACAGAAAAAAAAGAGTCATTTTTTGATTAATTGTTAAGCCATTCTTAATTATGTCGATTTTATAAAATAAACTACAAGTAAAAACTGTATTATAGTTAACAAAACCTAGAGGTAGTTATTTGTGAAACTATTGCAGGAAGATTAAACAATCGTTCTTACACATACACAAACGGTTATAAGTATATTTACTTAAATGTTATTTTTAAAACAATACAGATTAAAGCTTTAAATTCTATCCAAATTGATTATTAATCATCTTCATTAATCAGAAGTGGGTAATATTAACTCGTTCCTCATTATACACTAACTTTCTTAGAGCTCCATCGGCCACCATACAATAACCTTGAAATAATTCCATTGAAAAGTTTCCACAACAGAATCCCTCACACCCTCTTAACTCTCTCAAGAAGATCCAGAAGAAGCCAGGCAAGCGCAAACGCACTCATTACTTTCATTTCACAAATTTTCTAAAGATAAACTGAATTCGATAACCGTAATTCCACATGACGTCGTATTCTTTCTCTCCCTTTTGTGGGGCTGCAGAAGGAAGAATTGCATATCAAAAACGAGGCATCAGGTTCGGAGACGCCTGGAGGACAATTATGAAGACATTAGTGCCCAGAAACCACTCCAGATATTTGCAGCACCGGCGGGTAATTCGTTTAGATAGTAGGGGGATTCTGGTAATGATTGCTGCAGAGAAGGCCTCTGGGATCCCTGTGTGTGTGTATCTGACTCTATCGGCCATTGAACGTCTCAATTATTATTTCTTACTGACTTCATCCCAGACCAATAGGGATAAATTTAACAACAGGGATAAAAGATAGGACAGTAATAGGGATAGGATAATAACAATAGAGATAAATTTTAACTCAAGCAGAGAATAATATTAGTAATAAATCTATAGAAATTATTCAGTTTAATATGAGTTGCTTATCTTTAATGAGCAAAAAATAAGTTGTTTTTAAAATAATTCTAATTAGTATATATCAATATATATAATAATTCTAATTAATATATCCTTGTGTGTGTGTCTGACTCTATCGGCCATTGAACGTCTCAATTATTATTTCTTACTGACTGCATCTCAGACCCATAGGGATAAATTTAACAACAGGGATGAACGATAGGGACAGTAATAGGGATAGTGTAGTAAATTTTTACTAAATCTTAGAAAAATTTTAGTAATAAAAATGATTTACTTATCTTTAATGAGCAATAAATTAAGTTAATTTTAAAATAATTTGAATTAATATATATTCATATATATAAGAATTCGAAATAATATATATTATTATATAATGTTTTTAAAATAATTTGAATTAATATATCCTCGTGTGTGTCTGACTCTATCGGCCATTGTGCGTCTCAATTATTAATTCTTACTGACTTCATCCCAGAACAATAGGGATAAATTTAACAATAGGGATAAACGATAGGGACAATAATAGGGATAGAGTAATAACAATGGTAAATTTTTGCTCAAGCGTAGAAAAATATTAGTAATAAATATATAAAAATCCGCAATTAAATTTTAGTTGGATATCTTTAATGCACAAAAAGATATATATATGGTAAGTATTTAAGAAATGAAAATCAATTTATAAAAATGAATTAATAGATTATTTAAGATCGATCATTAATTGTTTTACATTTCGTAGATGTTTTACATTTTAAGAAATGTAAAACATTTTATCAAGTCATTTTTTTTAAATAATGTATTTTTTCGATTATTTTATGTCTGTATGTTTTCATTGAATTTAGAGTAAACATAAATTATAATCTCTATCAGTGTGTTAGAGTAATAAATAAGTGTATAAGAAAATGAGATAGATAATTAAACATATAAGTAATAGGGGTGGGATAGTAAATCCTCAATTAAATTTGAGTTGGATATCTTTAATTCACAAAAAGATATATATTTTTTTAAAGTGAAAACTATTTTTAAAAAATGAAGATTATTAGATCACTAAAGATCGATCATTAATAGATCATTAAATGTTTTACATTTCGTAGATGTTTTACATTTTAAGAAATGTAAAACATTTTATTTTTCTCAAGTCATTTTTTTAAAAATAATGTATTTTTTCTATTATTTTATGTCAGTATGTTTTTTTATTTGATTTAGATTAAACAAAAATTATGTTGTTGTTGTTTCTTATCCCACTTGGCTGGCCAAGCCCGAGAGCCCATACGCACTCATGATTGAAGGGGAAGGAAGCAGCTTCTGTTGTGATGGAGCACCCGTAGGTAGAAGCCTGACTTTTGCTCCGTGACGCTCTTACAGTCATAGGAGACCGGGACCTACGGCTTAAAGTGGATTCCGAACCACTACAAACATCCATGGCACCGCCGGGATTCGAACCCGAAACCTGTGGCACCGAGCGCCAGAGCGCTAGACACTCGGCCATTCAGGTCCCAAATTTGCCAACGGCACGCGGTGTTCCCAGGTGGTCACCCACCCAAGTACTGACCGCGCCCAATGATGCTTGACTTCGGTGATCTAACGAGAACCGGTATATTCAGCATGGTGTGGCCGTTGGCGCACAAAAATTATAAACGCCATTAGGGTGTTGGGAGAGTAATAAATTTAAGGTGTATGATATTGAGATAAATAAATAAAAATATAAGTAATAGGGCTAGGGTCGTAACAATAGTGATAATTTTTAATACAAGCATAGAAAAATATTAGTAATAAGTCTATAAAAATCCTCAATTAAATATGAGGTGGGTAACTCTAAAGAACAAAAAATTAAGTTTTTTTATTTAAAGTCTAAACTGTTTTAAGAAATGAAAATCAATCGACTAAAATGAATATTGAATATCGTAGATTTTTATGTAGTTTGATGTAAAGTAAACGAAAATTTTAAACGGAATTTGTGTATTGTGAGAGTAATAAGTAAAGAAATAAATTATTGAGATAGATAAATAAAGATAAAAGTAAGAGAATCACAGATTAAGTAATTGATAGAGAAAATAAAAGATAAGAGAAAGTAAAGAGTTGACAATGATTAACCATTTAAAGTACACAATAATTAAATTTGTATGACTCTATTACTTCAGTAGGTAATAACTGAAGGGTATAGGATAATAACTAGAATGATAAATCTTTACTCAAGCATAAAAAATATTAATAATAAATCTATAAAAAAAACCTCAATTAAATATGAATTGGGTACTTCAATGCACAAAAAATAAGTTTTTTTTTTTTTTTTTTTTTAAGTCAAAACTATTTTAAGAAATGAAAATCAATCAATCAAACGACGATTCCTTTTAAGAAGCTTAAAACATCTTATTCTTTCAAGTCAGTTTTTAAAATAGTGCATTGTTTACATTATTTTATTTTATATATACTAATATATGATATATTTTATTATACTGACGTATTTGAATTTAGAGTAAATGAAAATTATAAACGCCAATAGTGTATTGTGAAACTAATAAATGAAAGAGTAAGATATTCAGATAGATAAAAAAAATATATAAGTAACAGGGATAGGATAATAACAATAGTGATAACGTTTTAAGAGATAAATAATAATAAATAAATAGTTTTAGATAAATAAACATATAAATAAGAGAATTAGAAATTAGATAAATGATAGAGAAAAAGATAGAAAGATTAAGAGGATTTAAGATAATTCAGAATCACAAACAAATTGAACTCTAAAATAAAAATTTCACCTGTAGAATTATCACACACATCTTGAAGACGAATATGCAAATTACAGGAAACCACCAGATGGCGTGGATAGTACGTCACAATGACGAGAGTGTAAGAGAGGGGTATATAAGGAATGGTGGCAAAGAAGTAAAATTGTTTACAAGCGCTTTAAAAGCCTTTCAGAGCAATAACCGCATAGCTATGGCACAAAGGAAGCATTTGGATGTTTTTTTACGTGGTAGAATTATCGGACGACTGGAATGTGGACGTACCCAGCTGTAAGTATCCGAGGAACTTGGAATCGCCCAGAGTGTCATCTCCTGGCTTTGGCAACGGTTCCAAGATGATGGTAATGTGAGTAGATGTTACAGCACAGGTCGCCCCCTAGTTACAACGCCGAATAAGGCCCGGTATTTAGCAGTTACTCCCAAAAGAAACAGACGGAGCAGAGCATAAGACCTGTCTCGTCAGCTCTCTTCAGCTACCGGTACGACAGTTTCAAGGCAGACCGTGTACAGATGCTTAGGGCACATTGGTCTATATGCTCGTAGGCCTGTCAGATGTGTTCCACTTACCGCAACTCACTCTCGCCTGCGATTAACCTGGAGTAGAGAGCATGCATTGTGGACACCGCAACAGTGGTCTGGTGTGATGTTTTCCGACGAGTCCAGGTTTAGTTTGCAGGCTGATTCTCGCCTGGACATTCATATGGAGAGCGCCAGGTACCCGTTACCACCAAGAGAACACCATTGAAAGACACCGTTACGGTGGTGCAGGATGGCTCGTTTGGGGAGGAATTATTCTTGGTTCCAGAACTGACCTGCATTTTCAGAGTGTAACGAAGACCGGCCACATCTATCGGGATGTCATTCTGGAACAACATGTACGTTTGTTTCGGGGCGCCATGGGTGCTGAATTTCTGTTTATGGATGACAATGCCCGTCCTCACCGTGCAAACATTGTAGACGAATGCCATCAATTGGAGGATATCACCCGTATGGTTTGGCCAGCATACTCACCGGACTTGAATCCAATAGAGCATGTGTGGGATATGCTTGGCCGACGAATTGCAGCCCGTCAACCCCCTCCCACCTGTCAACCGGAATTTCGGAGGGCATTGCTTGATGAGATTGATAATTTGATACCCAGCATGCCTAGGCGTTGTAAGGCCTGTAATGCATCGTCCGGGAGACATACTCCATATTAACCATCATACTAACCATGTTATACTGTCTTTTGTAAATAGGTTCTTTTTTGAAATTTGCTCCAAGGAGTAAAAATCGGAAGTTTTATTAATTATGTCAAACATATAGCTTTTTTGCTCTTTACCTTTTGTTTAATAAATAGACTTTACAAATAAGTCAAATTTGTTTTGCTTCTGTCTCTTTCTTTGCCTGAACTTCATTATCCTTAATTTATGGACATGAGTATAAGTAGAGAGTAGGCAATGATTAACCATTTAAAGTACACAATAATTAATTATGTTTGTTTGACACCATTACTACAAAATAAATGTATCTGGGTAAAAAGATGAATAGAAAATAATTTTTATACGAATATAGCACATATTAGTAATGAATAGTCTTGAAAATATTTAAAATCCTTTATTATTTAAGAAAAAGTAAAGCGAAAAATATCTGAATAGAAAAGTTAACATTGTTTTATTGAATCATTTTTGGAAAGAAAAACAATAAATTTACTTAAATATACAATTTTAATCCCATAATAATATATTTTTTTCAAAATACAGCTTTAGTTCGATAATTTTTTTAAAGTCAAATCGGAAACATGTGTGCATGGAAAAACATATATAATTCATGTCATCTTTTCATTTATTTTTATTTTTTTTAAATACAGCTTTCGTAATAGAATAATTTTTCCTACATAGTTCGATAATTTTTTTTTTATTTAAGTCAAATCAAAATTTTGTATGTGGAGTTAGTTGATATCATGTTTTATTTATTTTTATGATAGTAAAAAAATATATATATATACTTGAATTCAAGTATAAATATATATTCGAATTAATATATAAATATACATTCAAATTTCCCAAGAGAATCTGAGCTAACAATCTTCTGAATCATTGACAGAGGTTTCAAGATCTCTAAATCCACGATAAATCGCTGCTATTAACACCAGAAAATATTTCACCTTTGCTCTTTTTTAAAAATAAATAAATAAATAAATAATAATAGAAATAAAATGCGATCATCCATAAGCAATAAATAACACTCATATCTTGGTCCATATTTTAGGAAAAGGTTGTCATAGAATCAAATGTCTATAAACAATATGGAATAGTGAAAAAATTATTGTTGGCAGGCATACAATATCACGAATCACCTCGTGTCTGCTTTAAAATAAAACAAGGTAGCTACTAGGTGATCACTCGGAAAAAAAGAACCTATCCTTAATTTAATTTTTGCAGAACAGTTTTTTCATCAATAATTAAATGTGTTTTTAGTTTAATTACATGTTTAAATAAAATTATATTTTTTTTCTTATGGAAAAATATTTTTTTTTGTTACCTATTTTTCAAAATTAATCAATTTTTTATTTTGTTGAAGATGGTAAACATGTTTTGGTAATTTGTTGATTTAAAATTTGGTACGAAAATATATATATATATAAAAAAAACCCATCTATTAATCGGTAAAAAAATTAATTTTGATAGAAATATTTTTCTTAATATATTTAATGGTGTAATTTTTTATGTTTTTTAAAAAAACTGTTATCATACCATCCTTTATAATACTAACAGCAATTAACTATTTTTAAAAATATTTAAAAAAACTGGCAGTGTGTTATGAATAAAGCATTAATACATATAAATATTTTTTTATAGAAAATCATAATATGTACATAGTAGTTCTTTTGATAAAGTGTGATATTGGCGTTTAATTACTTTTTATTTTATTGTTTACGCTATTTTAATCTATTAAATTTTTTATGTTTTTACATTTTTGTGATTCTAAGAGTATTCCTCCATTTTCATAAATACGATCACAAATTTGGCTTAAATAACTAGCTATGAGGAAAAGATAGTCTATATAATGTAAAACAATTGTTGATTTATTTTAATTATTTATATTAATTATTGTAGATTTATTTTAACTTATTTTAATAATTTATTTATTCTACATTGCAATAATAGACATACGCCCTTCGTTATGATATTAAGTGCTCATTGCTGAAAATGACAACTCAGAGAATAAAATTATTGATTCAAAAAAAAATAATAACCAAATTTTCATTTCTTTAAACATCTATTTTTTAATGTAGCTTTAGGCTATTGTACTCATTTGTATAAATATACTAAAATAAATATATTAATACAAATGAGCATTCGAATTAATGTATACATTGATATATGAATTAATGCATAAATATATGTGCTATGATTTTTTTAAGCATTGTTTCAGAAACGCAATTAATGAAGTATTTTTTTTAATCTTTAAAATCTAAAATATGGAATATATTTTCACACTCATTAATATTCGTTCTTTCTAATCACTTTTTGTGTTCAAGCTCAAATAATATCAATTTTCCTTCATTCTCTTATTTTTTATCGTTTATAACGTAATATGTACATAACTTTGCTATTATTAATGATACAGTATCTTTTAATCGAGGCAATATTGTGTTTGAATTTATCCATTAAAAATCAAAAATTAAAATTAAAAAAAAAAACTTGAATTGTCAATGGAGTACTTGGAAGTATTATAAATTGTTTTAACATATATAATTAATAAATTATCAAATCTTCAAAATATCTGATTTTAAATGTCAGCAAAATATATATCAGATTATTTTAATTTATTTTTTAGATATATTCAAAAAAAAAAAAAACCTAAATGAATTTAACATATTTTTTTAACATGAACTGTTTTTTTGTAGTGATATTTTTACAATTCTTCATTCTCGATATGTATAAAAAACGACATATTGTACTAAAATAAAAAATTAGCCTACGCATCATCATTTTTTGCATAATTTGATACCACATGCATCTCAATGATACGACAGGAGACTTACAGAGAAGAATGGTAAACAAAATTCCTATAATAAGAACATTAATTAATTTATAATTGAGATTATTCATTATTTATTTTGATGATTTCTTCTTAAATTTATGATTGAGAATATTCCTTATTTATTTGATTAAAATTATTCCTTATTTATTTTATTGTTGAGATTATTCTTTATTTATTTTATGATTGAGATTATTTCTCATTTATTTTATGATGTCCTTATTAAATTTATGAATGAGTAAATTCACAAAAAAAAAAAAGATGTCCACAAATGTGAAGGACATGAATTAACATTTGATAAATGTATTCACTGCTCATATTCTTTTAGATTTAGTAATATTTTTAAAAAAGCCTCTCTCCTCTAAATTTTAATGCATAATTATAAGAACAGGACACATACACTGAAGTGACAAAAGTCATGGGATACCTCTTAATATCGTGTCGGCCCTCCTTTCGCCCGGTGAAGTGCAGCAACTCGACGTGGCATGGACTCAACAAGTCGTTGGAAGTCTTCTGCAGGAATATTGAGCCATGCTGTCTCGATAGACGTCCATAATTGTGAAAGCGTTGATGGTGCAGGATTTTAGGCACGAACAGACCTCTCGATGATGTCCCATAAATGCTCGATGGGATTCATGTCGGGCGATCTAGGTGGCCAGATCATTCGTTGGAATTGTCCAGAATGTTCTTCAAACCAATCGCGAACATTTGTGGCCCGGTGACATGGCGCATTGTCATCCATAAAAATCCCATCGTTGTTTGGGTACATGAAGTCCATGAATGGCTGCAAGTGATCTCCAAGTAGCTGAACATAAGCATTTCCAGTCAATGTTTGGTCCAGTCGCACCAGAGGACCAAGTCCATGCCATGAAAAAACAGCCCACACCATTATGGAGCCACCACCAGCTGGAACAGTGCCTTGCTGACAGTTTGAGTCTATGGTTTCGTGGGGTCTGCGCCACACTCCAACACTACCATCAGCTCTTAAAAACTGAAGTCGTGACTCATCGGACCAGGCCACGGTTTTCTATTCATCTAGGGACCAACCGATATGCTCACGTGCCCACGAGAGTCGCTGCAAGCGATGTCGTTCTGTCAGTAAAGGCACTCGAGTCGGTCTTCTGCTGGAATAGCCCAAGAAAGCCAAATTTCTCCGCACAGTTCTAACAGACAAGTCCCTTGTACGTCCCACATTGATTTCTGCGGTTATTTGACGCAGTGCTGCTTGTCTGTTAGAATTTACGACTCTTTGCAGACGACGCCGGTCTCGGTCGTTAAGTGCAGGCGGTCGACCACTGCGCTGTCCATGGTGGGATGTTATGCCTGAAATTTATACTCTCGGCACACTCTTGACACAGTGGATCTGGGAATGTTGAATTCCCTAACGATTTCCGAAATGGCATGACCCATGCGTCTAGCTCCAACTAACATTCCGCGTTCAAAGTCTGTTAATTCCCGTCGTGCGGTCATCATCACGTCAAAACCTCTTCACATGAATAACTTGAACAGAAATGAAAGCTCTGCGAAAGCAGTGCGCATTTATACCTGTTCTACGCGATGCTACTGCCATCTGAAAATTTGCATATTGCTATCCCATGACTTTTGTCACTTCAGTGTATATATCATTGTATTTTTCGTAATTAGTAAGCAATTAATTAATTTTTTAATTAACAAATAACTTTAAAATTTGTACTACGAGAAATTATACAACAATAAATCTCTTTTCCAACTTAAATTATTTTATTTAAAACACCGTTCAATATTTACTTGCACCAAAAAAAAAATAATTAAGGCCACAAAATAAAGCTGTAAGTAAATTTCATCTTATTGGAATGTCAATAAGTTTATAATTGAGTTAAATCATAAATTCACAACATAATGAAATTGAAAAATGAGAAGGAGATGAATTAATGGTTAAGAAAGAAATTAACAGTGATTTTTTTTCCAGATTTAACGAGATTTTTGAAAAGTTTCTTTCTTCTAAATTTTGACGTATAATATAGGAACATGAAACGTATATTAATTAATTAATAATTAATTAATAACTTTAAAATTAGTGCCATGAGATATTATAGAATAACAAATCTTTTTTTACAAGATCAATTTTTTTTTTATTTAAAACACTGTTCAATATATTTTACACACTCAAAAACAATATAAAGGACACAGAATAAAATTGTAAGTAAAACATTACTTGATGGTAAATCTATTTTAATTGAGTTTATAATTTAATTAAATCGTAAATTTACAACAAAATTAAATTGAAAAATGAGAAATAGATGAATTTACAGTCAACAGAGAAATTAATTGTGCAATTCCTTCCAGAATTAAGAAGATTTTCTAGGAAATTCTTTCAATTTTAATTTAATTTTGATATATATAGATATATTACAACATATATATGTGTAATTAAGTTTTTTTCAAATAAATTATAAAATCATTTATATTTTTAATTTCAAATGCAATTAGAATCAACCTTGACATTTTGTATATTAAAAAACAACAAAAAAAAGTAATCTTATGATTACAATTTACTTTCTAAAACCTCGGATAATTTTTGAGAAATCAGATCATTAATATCTCAGTAAAGAAAACAAGATGAATCTGAAAAAATATTTCCTCATTTATTTCCTTTATTTATTTTACTTCCTAATTGTAGAATATAATGATCCTCTAAATAAGCCTAATTATAATTAGTTAAATAAATGTTTTTTGCGGAGACTGTGTAGTAGAACTTTTAATTTATTAAGTATGCTTTTAAATTATAATGTATATCTCTGCTTTTATTTTTCCCTTTTTTATTATTAACTTAATTGTAGCTTATTACTAATTAAGGCAGATTAATTTAAAAACACAAATTTTTGAAATTATCTGGCCAATTTTTTAAAACCTTTTATGTCATTTTTACTGAATATATAAATAAAAATTTTCTGAAATGTAAAAAAATACATATATTACATTCATTATATTTTTCATATTTTAAAATGTAACATTCGTTAACAAAAATAAAACTTTAATTTTTTTAGGAAATATTCGCCGCTGTAATTTATTATTTATTTTCACATTTCAAAAATAACTTTTTTTTTAGTATGAAAATTCAGGCTCATTAACCGGATTGAAATTTTGTTGAACAAAAGTGAGATTTTATCTCATTAAGAAAAACATTAAAATTATTATAATAATATTTTTAATATTTCTAAAGAAATAAGAAGATAAAAACTACAAATTCCATGTGATATATAGTATAATAATTTGAGATATATTTTAATTCCTTTTTCTTTTATAACTAAAAGATTTTCATTAAATATTATGATAGGTATTAAAAAATTGTAAAAAATAAAGTTAATAATTACTGCAGATCCATATTATTCTTAATCCGGATAAATTCTTTTCATATAAAGTTGGCTGAAATTACATGATAACTATTACTACTACACCACATCACATCACTGTGCGTAGAGCTAAGTTGCCTCTTTACAGTTTAGGAATGATGTAAGTGAGAAGAAGTCTGATTGGTCTCTGTGACGCGGTAAGATCATAGGAGACCGAGACCTACGCCTTAAAGTGGTTCCGAACCACTACAAACATCCATGTAACCGCCGATATTCGAACCCGAAATCTGTAGTTCCGAGTGACAGGAGCGACTCGTCCATCAGGCCCAGCATAATAACTATTGGATTACATGGCCAGTGAAGCCTTTTGGAAAGATCGGCTGTTTTTCTAACTGTAACTGTAACAAACACCACACCACCTTATTTTGCTATGAGTTGAAATACCCATTTTTTACAATTTGGGAATTATGTGGGTGAAGTTATGCGATCATGATTTTGAATGAACGACCCCAGGGATAAAACCTAATTTTCCCTACTGCCCTACTTCCTTTAGTATTTATATTGGAATGATTAATGTGAAGTTTTGCATTATAAATTGGGAATAAACTCCCCCAGGGGATGCCAAAGAACGGATTCGAACTCCTCCTTCTCCAGACTCCTCTTGGAAACAAAGAAAATGAAGTTATGTCTCCATAATTTTGAATTCCAAACATGAGTTCTCAACGCTTCTCATCAAGTTTCCTCTTTGGTATGATGATGGTGAAGTTTTGCCTTGACAATTAGGAATTAACTCCCCAGGGGAGGCCAAAGAATGGATTCGAACTTTTATCACTCCTCCTTTTCGAGACTCTTCTTGGAAACGAAGGAAATGAAGTTGTGTCAAAATAATTTTGAATTCCAAAGTTGAGGTCTCAATGCTTGTCATCAAGTTTGATAAAGTTTGAGACCTCAACCTTCATCACACTCATTCTACTCATCTTCTATCATGCTCATCATCCTCAACTTCCATCCTACTCATCATACTCAGACCATAGCCTCATCAAACTTCTCATTTGGATATGGTGAAGGTGAAGTTTTGCGACATCAATTTTGAATAAACATCCCCAAGGGATGTCCACAGACATAGTCGCTATTTCCCTATTTTTACTCCTTCAGTTTCCTGTTAGAAAATGAAAGTTAATTGAGCGACAGTATTAATGAATATATGGACGGATGTCATACTTTTTGACTTAGAATATCTTCTTGGGATTGATGAGGATCAAGATGAGACACCAATTTTAAATTAACTGCAAAAACATGACCCATGTTTTGGATGTCCTTGGCCTCCTCTTCCGCCTCCTGTCTAATGGAAAGTTATTCTCCCATACGGATTCAGTGTACCTAACCCCAGCTTTAACAAGGAAGCTTTAGGTGAAGTATCGCTCTTTGAGTTTCGAACCATTTAATGTTTGGTCAAAAATCCGTTTGTTATCCACTAAGCCGATTATGGTTCTCAAGAAAGGAAATACTGTCGAACCAAACATTTATATGTTTATTATCAGTAGTTCTTTTTCTTCTTCATTGGCGTAATAGTCCCATGGTGAGCCAAGGTCGTCTTCCTACTGGTAGATTTATTCCAATAATAGGAATTAAAAATCTATACCCCAGAAAATCTTTGTGGTTAGAATGTCCTTGTGTAAAAAAGAGAGAAGGAATCTACCCCAAATCTCTGCTTTTAATATATTTGTTTTGCAAAATGAGGGTGCAGTGTAATAAGCTTCCAAAAGTTTATCCTACTAAAGTTATATCTAGTATATATCTATCGATTGAATGAAAAATGATCACATATGAAGATGACCGTCATTTGAAAGATAAAAATTAAACCAACTATTTATATCTTTGAATAATTTTAAATAAAGAACTAATATTCCAAAAAGTGAAATGGCCTCCAAACATTTGTCAATTTGTTAATAAGAAGCCTGCTCTTACAACCTTTTGTAATTTTGTTAATTCTTATTTTGATATTACTTAAATCAATTATCGTTCTATTTTTTATTTTATATATCTTTTATAATGTCATGTGTACTTTTAATTTTACCATTTATTTGAAGATTTTATTATTTTGCCATATATTTGTTTGTTACTTACTCCTGTAATCATCGTGTGATACTTTGTGTTGCACGAGGATTTCTTGAAAAATTAACTAAAAAAATCGACAACCATTAGTTTAACTTTTATTCAAACACAACTAATTAATAAAGATAATTAATATTATTAACATTATTTCATTATAACTATAACTACTAATAACTTATGGTACACAATCATAAAAACTTTAGAAGATAAAACATATTTTTCACATGTTCAAAAACCAATTTCCATATAAAATAGGTGCTGACATGAAAAATATTTCCTTTTAAGTTTAATAATTGTGTTTGCATAAGCTGTCAGCAAGTATTTGCGTATCTGTCTTCGTTCTTATGTTAATATTCTCTGCACGTTTTGCCAGACATATGTTTGGTACTTCGATGCATACCTCAACCCTTCCCTTTTTTTTTGTTGTTCATGGTAACTTTTATGAAGGGAGGAAGGCTATGAAGATTAATGGTAAGGTACATTGCGCTGGAATAATTTTTCCAGACAAGTGTTGTGTTGCTTTAGCTGGAAAAAGATTTAAGGGTTTTATTCAGAAAGGAAGGGTGATATTAGTACTTATAATTCGATATTTAATATCAAAAGTAATTTTTCCTTTTTTTTCTGATGTAGTTTATGGTATTTAAATACAGATACACCATGGAAATTATACTTGCCTTATAAAAAACCCACCGAAAATTAATATATTAAAAAATTGTTGTCATATATAAGAGGGTAAGTGTTTTTTATTCATAAAATGCTGAATTCTTTTTATAATTACTGAAAATATAAGCAACATCTTTAATTTTTAAAATCTTAATCCATTTTGTTATGTAATCATATGTAAACAAAACAAAACCTAATCTTATGTAAGATTTATAGTTGTATTTAAATTTTATTCATACAATATTTATGCCTTTTTCTAACTGCTAAAAATATAAGAAACAACTTTAATTTTCAAAATCTTAATAATTTTTTTTACGTAAACATATATCTAAACAAAACAAAAGGCAATCATTTGTAACATTTATATATTTTTTATTATTTTATTCATGCAATATTGATGTCTTTTTATGATTGCTGCAACTATAAGAAACAACTTTAATTTTTAAAATCTTAATTTTTACTTATTTTAATAATTTTGAAACATTTGTATCTGAAATACATTTATTATCCTCTTCATATTCCATAATGTCCTTTAATAATAAATTACATTGTAATATTTTGTTGTCTAATGTACTGTGTGCATATTTATTGCATAATTGATAATAAATAATATGTATAAATCCACTAGAGAAAATAATTTAAATAATTATAAAAACAAGAGATATTCAACTAACAAAAAGATATTTTAATTATTCAACCTTTTAGAAAGTCAAATTTTTATAAATAATCATTTATTAATTGATGTAATTTTTATGATGTTCATAAGTCTTAGTAGTTTTTATGATGTTCACAAATCTTAGGAAGAAATTTTTATGATGCTTATAGGTCTTAGTGTAATTTTTATGATGACGTAAGTCTTTTTATTATCAGAAATTAGACCAATATTATTATTTATTTTGATTAATTATTGTACCAAATAAATAATTTAGAGAATTATTGTTTTAATATAGAAAATTCTTCTAATGCGATACTTATCTTTTTGACTTAAATAATAGAAAACAAGTAATCCAAAAAAAAAAAAAAAAAAAAAAATTTAAAGTCAATTTCTACTTTTTTTTTCATTATATTGCAGAAAGTCTTTTATAAATAATTTTCATTGATTTTTTTAAATCATCTATTGGTATATATATATATATGCAACTTAAATCTAAAAAAAACTAAATTCAATTAATTAAATTTAATTACTGAATTAATATTTGAAAAAACTGTATTAACATCAATTGTCATCAACTACAAGTTAAAAAAAAACGTATTTGGACTTGAGTGGATGAATAAAAAGTATTTTATTAACGATTGAAACTTTAAGCAAGATATATATAGGGAGAATGTCAGCTATTAGAAGGAATTGAAAAAGAGATGAAAATGATGAAAATAAAAAGATCAGATATAAAATACAGCAAATAGAATACAAATTATCAGAAGTTTTATCTTAATTACATCTGATCAATATAAAACACGACAATTCAAAGTCATCATTTGTAGTGAAATATGATTAAAAATTTTTAATAAAAGTTTTTTTTAAAATTATAATCTGCCAGGTAATGATGAGGGTTAACGTGACAATAAAATCATAAATGTTACATTTTTTAGGTTTTTTTAAAAAAATTTATTTGTAAATTTATCTATTATTATTAAGATAAAAAAGAAGAATTCGAATATGATTTCAGTAATTAAAAATTGTTGTCTCTGTAAATCGAGCATAATTCTTTTCGAAAATTATATTCATATGATATACGTTTATTTGTTTCTTTTAAAAATGCAAATAAGTAATTATATTTTATTCAATCATATTTTCTATAATTGATTGTAATTTAAATTAGACATTTGATTTTTTTAATTAAAACAATTCATATTTCTTAAGAAATTAAAATTGCAGAAAACAGCATAAAACCAAAATATTGCAATTTTAACCAATTATAAAACCTTGATTAAAGGGAAAATTATAAGAATTCTCAAAATATTACTCAATTTTTTTGCTGTTATTGGAAGAAAATTTTGTAAGATTTCATTCCTTACAAACTACAGCATTATAAATAAGACAATCAATTGATCTATAGTACTGTGATAGTAAAAAAATAATATATATATAATTTTTTTTCTAAGAATTTTATTTAAAAAAAGTAAATTATAGGGCATGGCGATTTTACTGAGTTATTTTTAGAACCAGTGTCTCTAAAAAAGAAAATTATTTAAAATGTAGTACCTAAAATTCTTATGTTTAAAAATTTAAATTCCCTGATAATTTCAAAACTTTAAATTCAATATATATATAGAGGCTTAAAACTTTACAAATATTTTTAAATAAAAAGAGTTAAATTCTGTGAAAAGTTTCCAACAAAAGTTATTTTAATATTATATTTTTATTTTATAATTAATATATTAAATAGCAGAAAAATATAAAACAAATAATGCAAAGAAAAGCGATTTCCATGAAAAACAAATTATATATGTTATACAAGTTAAACAAATATGTTATTTTGTTGTTATGCAGTATGTGGTAAACGAGCCACAAGGGAAATATTCGAAGTATAATAACACAGAAAACCCCATAAAAAGGAATATTTTAGCTTCACATGAATTCTTTTCTATGATGTTGAAAACTTTGTACTGGAAAGAAAATAGAATTCATTGTATTTTGTCTACATAGACATTCTTTTAAGGAACAACTGTCCTACTGTTGGAAAATATTTTAAGATTTTTTTTTCTTTTTTGTATTGAAAAAAAACATTACATGGGCAACCAATGTAAACATCTACATAGGATGTAAAAAGAAGATATCTTTGATTTAAAAAAAAAAGTGAACACAAACTGTGTCAAGAAATAGAATTAATCGTGTTTTGTCTAGATAAACATTTTTTTTAATCAACAACTGTCCAACTTTTGGAAAATATTTTAAGGGTTTTTCTTTTTCTTTTTTGTCTAGGAAAGAGAAATTGTTTGTGCAACCGTTGTAAATATCTAAAGATATACAAAGAAGATATGTTAGAATAAAAATAAAATGTGAATATAAATAGTGAAGGCATCAACACTTTTAATAATTTATATACAAATTATAAGCTAAAATATTCAGTTTGTTATAATATAGAAAAATAATGCTTTTCTTCTGTAAAACAAGTACATAACTTAAATGAGGTGATAATAGGAAAAAATTTCAAAGAATTAATTATATTATACTTTTCCAGTTCAATGAAATTTGAAAAGCTTATTGTTTACACTCGTTCAAAACTGAACGAGTTTCATCAAAATGAAAAATATTCAACAATAACTGTATTTCACTTAAAGTAAAATAAATTGCAATTGCTTATCTAGTTTAAATGGACGACGCAGTTTTGTTGAAAAGCAGGAATTTCTTTACAGTCCTTGGAGAGAACAACAAAGAAGAGCTCGTCGTATTTAAGGCCACGGAATATCTACATAGAATATACATGATAAATATCTACATAGGATGTACATAGTAAATATCTACATATCATGTGCATGGTAAATAACTACATAGGACACATTTATGCTACTTCTAATCTGCACAAAAAGAAAGATTCTGAATCGGAATTCTCATGCGAAAATTGCATTTTCGCTTTGTTTGGTTTTGTAAAGATCTTTTTTACTTAGTGCAATAAGAAGGAACGCTACCAAAGTATGTTGGAATATAAATGCAACTGAATTTGTTGTCTTTAGAATTGCGATATGCCATTCCTCATGTGGCTCAAGATTTTATTATTGCCATGAATATAAAGAACATTAATTGAGCAGAAATCCCAGAATGAAATGGGAGATATCAATGGCTCACTGTCAAACAAACTTTTATTTATTTATTTTACAAAATTATAAATCAACTTACTGTTTCCATATTCATTACAACATGAGTTACATTCATGAGATTCACAAATGAGACATGCGAGACACATGAGACACATTCCTGAGAATTAACTCATTTTCACATTCATGAGACTTTTATACAAATGCTATCTTTCATTTTGAGCAATTGTGAGATGCAATGTAGACCTACCTCCTAGTGGTGCACCCTGGGCAACGTTCTACATGGCTTAGTGGTCTACAGTTTTCTGCATGAGCTCTCGCTGCTATTCTAACCGTCGTCCGGTTGGCCTGTATACATTGCAATGGAATTTTGGTGGCTTGTCTCAGTTAAAAAGGATTGATAAAATTCACATGTGAAGTTTTTAGTGCCAGAATTACTTGCGAATGCTGGTTTTGGGGAAGAGACAATTTGTGCTTCAGTGGATACTTGAACATTGTGGAGTTTCTGGGAACGAACAGACTGATTTTCTTGCAAGAAAGTGTTCTAGATTGCTCCTATCAAGATGCTCAACATTACCATACCATTCTATTGTAAAATCAAACAAACTATGTCTAGAAATTATAAATTACAGTTACTTGACAGAATACAGATAGCAAATTGAAGATTTCTCACAGTTACGAGTGGTCCATGCCGTGTAGCTATTGCTCAGTTCCGTATTTTAACCACGCTTATCTCCATTGCTGCTGGGCACTTCATGAGGAATCCGAGACGGCGAGATATTAGCAAGCTGGAGAATTCTTAAGGCAATAACTTCGCTCAACTTTGTTCAATACTTTTGTGTACATATTCTCTTTCTTATTTATTCTGTATTTTTCCCCTTTTTGCATTGATTTGCCATTGAAAACATAAATAATTGCCATTCAAAATTAATTTAATGTCATCACGTTGAGTTTAGGAAAAATTTATTTCATAAATATTTTATTTTAAATTATATTCTATTTATAAATAATTAAATTTCGTTAAATTAATAAAAAAAAATCATTCTTAAATTGTCTATTACAAAACATCACAAAATCATTGAATATTGTATATCTTCTACATATTTAAATATTAAGACAATAAATTATTATGTTCCCATAAAAATGTCTTTATAAATTCCTCATGGAGATTTAAAGTAACGATTAAGTAGAATTCATTGTGTTTTCTTGTAGAAAGTAATTTTTCGTAATTTGAAAATTCCGATGAAAATAAGAAACAAAATATTTTATACAATTTATTGATTAATTTTGTATTTCATTCCCTTCTGTCCCTTAGTTTTTAATAAATTTACTTTTTATAATTATTTTCACTTGCTCACGTTTGAAGTATTTTCAAAAGAGTGATATTTAATTTGAATAAGAGAAGAAGTGACATTTTTTTTTAATTAACGTGCTTTATGTAAATTATTTCTTATGTTTTGTATGTTCTGTAATGTGTATTTCTCATGTTCTATAAATTATTTGATATGTTTTACCTTTGTTTTATTTAATAAATTTGCATTGCACCTGAAAACCATTTAATAAAAGCGAAATTGTTTTCATTTTGTTATGTAATTGGGTATTTAAAGTATTTAAAGATGTAGAGAAAATTTAATCAATCCAACAAAATTGTTTATTTTTTAATAATTTTACTTTCTAATTTACAAAAGTGGTGAAATAATATTTGCTGAAAGAATTTTTCGTTTACCATCTTAATATTTAAACATTTTAAATTCAAAACTTAATTTAAGCTAATTAAAAAGTATTTTATTATTGATATTTAAATTAAAGTAAATTAATTATCTAATAATTCGTATATTTCAGCCTTCCAGTTATTTTCAACTTTACCTAAGAAGGCAATGTAAAAAAAATTTAATGTCAATGTGTTTTCTTTAAATCCTAAATTTATTTTGAAGAGATTTTTAAATTAAATTTACTTTTAAGTAAAACAAACACTTTACGAAATGTTTTATATTAGCTTAATTTGTTCATTTACGTTTTTATTAAAATCTGCAATAATAAATTAAGGCATATGAGAACAATTTCTCTTTTCTCCATATTTTCACATAAGTCAGGCATTTAATCAAAAATTAATTTGATTTGATATTTAACGAAACATATTTCATAGCTTTTAGTAGTACTAAAGATAAATATTTTTGGTTACCTAGAAAAATTCACAATATTTAATTATTAAGGTAATTTCATAAGGTTTTATGTTAAACTGTTAAAAAAAATTGGATTCAAAAAATGAATGCAGAATTTCTTCATTCATTGATGACCTCAATAAAATTGCAACACAGATATTCTTTTTTTTTTCAAGTTCGTTGTAGAACTGTATCCTTTATATGGCAAATAAACTAATATGCTATCAAAACTATAAATTCTCCAGAAATAAATAAAAAATATATTTTACTAAAAGCGAATTAAATTTTCAAATCTTAAAATCTCGATCTCTTACATTTAGATTTTTGTAAAACAAGGTTTCTCGCAAAAGATTTCACCAGTAGTTTAACGTTTCTTAAATGCATTCAATGAATTGGTTTTAAATTCCTGTACTGACTTGACATTTTTCTGTTTCTGCAATCATTATGAATTAATTTTTCAATCCTTTATTATAAATATAGTATAAACATGGGATAGATTAGAGGCCCAAAAATTTCTAACTTTCGAAATCTGACTCCTTCCTATATTTTTATCTAATGTGATATTTATAAATTAGAAGAATTTTTGAAATTATTTCAATAACATTTATTGAGCTTTTATACCTATAACAGTTTTTACATAACAAAGTAACTTTTATAACTTTAAATTAACAGTATTTGCAATTACTTATAAGACATTCTTTACTTACAAAAATATGAGTTCTATAAAAATAACAGTCCCAAAGTAACAAATATCAAAGTATTATAGATAAATATAAAAATGAAACTGTATATTTTAATCACGAAGATGCTATGTTTTTAATACATTAAATCTATAGTTATTATTGTGTATTAAAAGTAAAGCAGCTTCGATAAGATCCTCTTTCAGTAATAACACAAAATGACTTCTAATAAGCTTCAGTGCTAAAAGTAGTTTCTCAACACTTGCTTGGCATGTAGCCAAAGTTGTCATTTTATATAATGGCTTTTTTAAATTTCAAATATTGAAACAGAAAAATTAAGTTCGAGACCAGTGACTACAATAAAAAACAAGAAAATATACTGTGATGGTCAACTTTATTTTAAATACAATTGTTACTGATAAAAAAATTGTTTTATTAAAAATTTTAGTTCAGCAATTTAAAGCAAAAAATAAAGTAACAAAATTGTGAAATCATTATCATAAGACGTGTAAAGTTTTGTTTCAATATATGTTGTCATAAAAAACATTTAAATTCCAACAAAAAATTAAATATTAACAGTTTTATTTTATGTTATCCTCATGCGTTTCCTTTGTGAAAAAATGTCATTTTTCTTTTTATTGTTCTTTTAAGATTTCAGAATTTAGCATAAAGCATTTTCATATTTTGGATGA
The DNA here is from genome assembly GCA_021605075.1 of Caerostris darwini. Taxonomy (NCBI): domain Eukaryota; kingdom Metazoa; phylum Arthropoda; class Arachnida; order Araneae; family Araneidae; genus Caerostris; species Caerostris darwini. Next base: position 327,821 of record BPLQ01004782.1, read on the forward strand.
TCTCGAATCTAATACAGTGAAAAAGAAGGCACGCATTGACTCTAAATTCTTTCTCCATTTTGAATATTATGTTGCTGCATCGCCCAAATGTGACCTTTTCAATGTTACAAAGAGGCAAAGAGGATGTGGCAGAGGAGAGGCAATGTGGCAAAGAGGATCCTAGAGTTATAAACGTTTAAAATGTTATTGTACTCAATGCAAATAGGGTCTCGGTGTTTCTGAGTCCTGTATTTTAACATAATAGTCCCTTTCACCTGCAGTATAAACATTCAGGAAACGTAAAGTGGTCCTATTACTCAAGGGGACTTTGAAGAAAAATGAATCTGATGCACACATTCAGGAATTCGAGATCATGGGAGGCATTTGAGAAGGAGAAAATGAATAGAGAGCTACCAGAGATTTGCATTTGTATTTACCTAGACGCCAGAAAGAAGCTAAATTCATTTGAACATCTAAGTTTCCAAATATTTATATCTTCCTGGCTCTAGCATCTATTTTTATTTGTAAACCACACTTATTTAAATTTCCTTGGCACTATTTTGAATCGCGAAGAATATGAATTTCTTCAGAACTGGATTTTTTCAGACGTAAAAATATGTTGCAAGGATTGTGCAAACTGAATGTAATTTGATTGCAAAGATTGTTTCTGTTATGTTATACATTTAAAGTATGTTTTAAGTCTGTTCATTTTTTAATATTCTCCTTTGTAAAAATGAATTGCTTGAGAAATGACTTAGTAAAAGTTTAAAATAATACAATGTAGTATTGTAAACACTATATTTCGTAAAATATGAAATAGAAATTGAAATAAATATTTGATGATTGTTATTATTTTACCCTCAGCATTAATTTGTTTAAAATATTTGTTATATGTTCTTTAAATGTTAAACTTTATATAAAATATTAAAAGAAGTATTGTAGAGAAAGTATTTCGTGAAACGAACTTGGAAAATGTTTGGTTAAATATAGTGTGAAATTGCGTCATAAATATAAGAAAATATAATAACACATCTTTACAATACTTTATTTCTGTTTTCTTATGTTAATGTTTAAATTAAAAAATGTTAATATTTACAAATGCTTGAGTTATATTTACAACTGATTTAGTAAAAGTTCATAAAAATGCAATGCATTATTGTAAGCAGTATAAAGTATTTCGTAAAATATGAAATGTATATAATAACATATGTTTACAATGCTTAATTATGTTAAAGTTTACATTACATATGTTAATATTTACAATTGCTTGGGAAGTGATTTCGCAAAAGTTTACAAGAATAAAATATATTATTGTAAGCAATATATTTCGTAAAATATGAAATAGGAATTGAATTTATATATTTGATATTTGATATTATTTTACCCACATCAATTAATTTGTTTTAACTTTTCTATACTATTTGAGATTGGAAATAATCTTATATGTTCTTTAAATGTAAAACTTTATATGAATTATTAAAAGGAATATTATTGTGTAATAACGAATAGAGAAAGGATTTCGTTAAGAAAACTTGTAAAATGTTTGATTAAATAAACTTTGAAAATGGTGCATAAATATAAGCATATATAAAGACATATGTTTACAATATTTAATTATTTTAATGTTTACATATGCTGATGTCTACAATTGCTTGTAAAGTGGATTAGTAAAAGTTTATAATAATACAACGTATTATTGTAAGCAGCATATTTCGTAAAATATAAATAGAAATTGAAATATATATTTGATATTTGATATTATTTTGTTCACAGCAATTAATTTGTTTTAACATTTCAATAATATATAAGGAAAGAAATTAACTTATATGTTCTTGAAATGAATTATTAAAAGAAAACACTATTAAAAGAAACCTTATAAGAATTATTAAAAGAAATATTATTGTGTAATAATGGATTGAGAAAGGACTTCGTTAAAAGAAATTGAAAATTGGTTGATTAAAGAAACTATGAATATGGTTCATAAATACAAGCATATGCATAATAACACATGTTTACAATACTTAATTATGTTAATGTTTACAATTACTTGAGAAGTGATTTAGTAAAAGTTTATAATAATACATATATTTGTCAGCAGTATATTTCGTACAATATGAAGTAAAAATTGAAAAATATATTTGATATTATTTTATTCACAGAAAACTAATTTATTTTAATTTTTCTATAATATTTGTTAGAAATAAGTTATATATTTTTTAAATGTTAAAATTTATGTGAAATAGTAAAAAGTGATATTAATGAGTAATAACTGCTAGAAAAGGATTTCGTTAAACGAACTTGGAACATCATTGGTTATAAAAACTATGAATATGTTTCATAAATATAAGCATATATAATAAGATATGATTACAATGCTTAATTATTTAAGTGTTTACTTAGATTATTGTTTATATTGCAGATGTTAAAGTTTACAATAGTTTGTGAAAAGATTTAGTGAAAAATTATAATAATACAATGCATTTTTTAAGCAGTATATTTCGTAAAATATGAAATATATATAATAACATATGTTTACAATACTTCATTGTGTTAATGTTTAAAATTGCTTGATATGTGATTTAGTAAAAGCTTACAGTATTACAAAATATTATTGTAAGCAGTATATTTCAGAAAATTTGAAATAGAAACTAAAATATACATTCGTCATTTGATATTATTTTACCCACAGCAATTAATTTGTGTTAATTTTTATATAATATTTGTTAGAAATAATCTTATATGTTCTTTAAATGTTAAACTTTATGTAAAATATTATTGAGTAATAAATGCTAGTTAAAGGATTTCGGTAAACGAACTTGAAACATGGTGAGTTAAATAAACCATAAATATGGCTTATAAATATAAGCATATATAAAAGCATATGCTTACAATACTTAATTATGTTAATCATTATATAAACAACATATGTAATGATTAACATAATTAAGTATTGTAAACATATGCTTTTATATATGCTTATATTTATAATGTTACATATGTTGTTGCTTTACGTTAGTATTTACATATGTTAATGTTTACAATTACTTGAGAATTGATTTAACAAAGTTTTTCAGTTTTTAAGTTATCTATGGTATGGATATTTCGCTAAACGAACTAGGAACATGGTTAGGTTAAATAAACTATAAATATGGCTCATAAATATAAGCATATGTCTTAACATATGAAAGGTATAAAACAGCATATGTTTACAATATTTAATTATGTTAATGATTACATATGTTGTTGCTTTATGTTAATGTTTACATATGTTACATTACATATGTTAATGTTAACAATTACTTGAGAAAAGAACAATTACTTGATTTAGTAAAGTTTTCAGTTTTTAAGTTTTCTATGATATTTGTTAGAAATAATCTTATATATTCTTTAAATGTTAAAATTTATATGAAATTTTTTTTAAAATTTTATTGAGTAATAAATGTTAGAGAAATTCTTTCATTAACAGAATTTGGAACGTGATTGGTTAAATAAACTTTGAATATTTTTCATAAATATAAATATATAAAGAATATATTTACAATACTAAAATTTTATTTTATTTTGTTCACAAACAATTTTTTTATTTTGTAAATTTATGCAGATTAAACTAAACTTTCATTTAAGAGATTGCAGATTTATATATATTTGATAGTTTATGTTATTTTATCCACAGCAATATTATTTTATTTGAATATGGTTCATAAATATAAGCATATATAATAACATATGTTTACAATACTTAAACTTTAATTTATTTTATTTCAAAACATTTCTTTATATTTTGTAAAGAATAGAATAGCTATAAATCATCATTTAAGACATTGTAGATTAGAAAGTAAAGTCTCAATATTTATAAGAAAAATGAATATAAAAAGTCAGAAAAGTAGAAATTTATTATGAAGTGACTTTTAAAGAAATTTTAAAAGTTGAAGAAGATGTATTTTTGATAAATTAAGTTAAACACTGAGGGAAATGTTTTTATGTCTATTCATTCTTCCGAAATAGCATTCAACGTTTTCTATTTTAACAAAAAAAGAAGTTGACAAATTATTATTTTATAAAAAAGAAGTAAATTTAATTTTGATTTATAATTACGCATCATTTATTCAAAAAAAGCAGTTGCTTGATTAATTTCAATTCACGGACGTGATATACTTAACACCTTCATAAAAATTAATAAGGTTAATACATTTTAATGGAAAAAAATAATTTACAATCAACAGCTTGGAAAACTAAAAGAAAGAAAAAACCCAGAAAATATGAAATGAATAAAACAGGTCAATGAATTTTTTTTCTAAACAAATGTGAAAAGCAACTATGAATTTTCAAACAAAGCAATTAAGAAAAAAAAAAATTTAAAAGAGTGGAAATATGGAAAAAAAAGAAAAAAGATGAAGAAGAACTGATAAATGAAGTAATAGAAAAAAGTAAATGATGTAAAAGGGAACAAAAATTAATTCCCATTTTGAGGATGAAACTATTTGATTAATGAAAACACGGCGAAATATCCATTCGTTTCACTATTGTCTTCAACAATAATATTTCAACTGTTATTGATATAAAAGGTGTTCGCGTGAAGGCTTTTGATCATTATTTGGCTGCCTCTAAAGAGGCGTTTTGCAAGTTGAAATAATCCCTCTTAATGCTCCAGGAGAAAAGATGAGTTAATGAAAAGGATAAAAGAGACCGCATTCCGTGGCCTTAAATACGACGAGCTCTTCTTTGTCGTTCTCTCCAAGGACTGTAAAGAAATTCCTGCTTTTCAACAAAACTGTGTCGCCCATTTAAACTAGATAATCAATTGCAATTTATTTTGCTTTAAACGAAGTACAGTTATTGTTGAATATATTTCATTTTGAAGTAATTTGAGTTTTGAACGACTGTAAACAATAAGCTTTTCACATTCCACTGAACTGGAAAAGTATAATCTAATTAATTCTTTGTTATTTTTTCGATTATCATCTCATTTAAAATCGCTGTACTTGTTTGATTAAAAAACAAAATTGCTTTTATGATATTTTAGTTGTTAATGTGCACATAAATTGTGTACAATTTGTAAATAAAAGTGTTGATGCTTTCATTAGTTATGTTCAAGTTTATTTTTTATTCTAGCATATCTTCTTTGTATATCCTATGCAGATATTTACAATGATTGCACAAGTAATGTTTCTTTTCTATACAAAAAAAGAATCTTAAAATATTTTTCAACAATTGAAAATATGTTCATTAAAAAAAGTTTCTAGGATAGAGTTGCTTTAGGAGTGAAAATAATTGTATGTTTATGTAACATGTTTAAAACCAATTTAGTATTTTAAATATTTTTTTTTAATATTTCTTTCAACATTTAAATAAATCAAAAGCACTTTTAAATAACACAATTTTGGATGTTATATAATATTGATGTGTTTTGTATCTGATATAAATACAGAACAACTTTAATAATTTAATTATTTTTAATGACATTTGTTTTAACAGCTTAATTAAAATACACAGAAAATAAAATATTTTTCTATTTAACACTAGCCATAAAACAATTTGTCCATTTACTTTACTTATTCCATTTCCACATTGGAATTCCTAGTATGCTTGTGGGTTGAATCATATTACTTGACCACCAGTATATAAAAATCTAAACAAAAAAAATGATTTTCAAAAAGAATAAATAAATAAAAACGAACAAATGGCTCGGGATCAAGTTCCTAACACTACTGTAAAACAGATGACACGATAAAATATTTTTTCTTTTCAAGCCTCTGAGATACATAAGAAAAGAAAAAGGCGAAATAAAAGCGGGGAGAAAAGTCAAGATATTCTGTTAATTTTTGGTTCAGAGATTCTTTCTTGATTCCCCCTTTTTTTATTCGGGGGATCGTATCTCTTTTTTACAACCCCCTCCGTCGTAAAGTATGTAATTCATATCAAAACTTTGAAAACTCAAAGAAAATTCGATTTTTGGTTCCCTTTATTGCCTGTTCTCTTCTCGGATTGCATAATAAAAGGAATGGAATGCGTGAATTTATTACCATAAGTGGTTCTTTATTCTAAAGCCACTCGTGTATTACGCGGGATGGAAATGTTATTACTTGGCATACTGTAAACTTTCGAATTTTGCATGAAGCATACTCTTTGCTTCTGACACCTTTATGCTGTAAAACAGGAAAAGGTTGTAATATTTTTCAAGGGGCGTGTGTGCGTTTGTATCTCATTTGACTGTGCGGGGGGGGGGAATCCTGTTTATGCAGGTTGGGAGAAACAGATGCTTATCGTAGACAAAAGCACTTTTGAAATCCTTTTAAAATTTTCACTTACATGCAGGCGATTTCAAGTGTTTTTCTTGCCTAATGATCTTCGAATTCAATAAGTAACACAAAAGTGTTGTTTCAATAGTGGAAATAATTGTATGTTTATGTAACAGGCAATTTTGTTTACGTATAATTGTATATTTATGTCAAAGGTGATTGAAGGCTGAATCATGTTGCTTGACCACCAGTAATTGATTAAATGAAGTTAATATATAATTTCGACTTTTATAAATTATCTATTAGCTAAATTTAATCAATTACTTATACATTTACAAATATTTTTTGTAACAATATGATACAATCCATGTTATTTATTCGATTTTAAATAAAATTTATATCTTTATGCTACCTCATTAATTTATGCTTCCACACTAATCCATGAATCCATGTTATTTATTCGATTTCAGATAAAAATTACGTTTCTATGCTTCCACATTGGAATTCCTAGAATGATTGTGAACTGAATCATATCGATTGACCACCAGTATATAAAAATCAAAAACAAAAGAAAATATATTTTTTTAAAAAATAATAAAAAAAAAAAAAAAAATGGGTCGGGATCAAGTTCCTAACACTACTGTAAAACAGATGACACGATAAAATATTTGTTCTTTTCAAGCCTCCGAGATACATAAGAAAAGAAAATGGCGAAATAAAAGCGGGCAGAAAAGTCAAGTTATTCTGTTGGTTTTTGGCTCGCAATTCTTTCTTGCTTCCCCTTTTTTTATTCGGGGGATCGTATCTCTTTTTTACAACCCCCTCCGTCGTAAAGTATGTAATTCATATCAAAACTTTGAAAACTCAAAGAAAATTCGATTTTTGGTTCCCTTTATTGCTCTCTCCCTCTTCCCGGATTACGTAATAAAAGGAATGGAATGCGTGAATTTATTACCATAAGTGGTTCTTTATTCTAAAGCCACTCGTGTATTACGCGGGATGGAAATGTTATTACTTGGCATGCTGTAAACTTTCAAGTTTTGTATGAAGCATACTTTTTACTTCTGACACCTTTATGCTGTAAAAGAGGGACAGGTTGTAATATTTTTGCAGGGCCGTGTGCGCTGTTTGTATCTCATTCGACTGTGCGGGGGAATCATGTTTATGCAGGTTGGGAGAAACAGATGCTTATCGTAGACAAAAGCATTTTTGAAATCCTTTTAAGGTTTTCCCTTACAAGAATTTTTCTTTCCTAATGATCTTCGAATTCAATAAGTAACGCAACAGAGTTGTTTCACTAGTGGAAATAACTGTATGTTTATGTAACAGGTACAAAACCAATTTAATAGTTTAAGTATTTTAATGTTTTTTTTATCCCTTTTAAATCAATCAAAAGCATTTTTAAATAATCCTTGCCGTTTTGATGTTTTATAATTTTGATGTTATTTGGCATTAATTTAAATGTAAAATAACTTTAATCATTCAGTTATTTTTAATTTCGATAGTTTTTCCCTTTAAATAAAACAAAAATTCTATTTTTGAATAATAGTTATAATTCGAATGGAACTTATTTTGATGATATAACAAAAATGCAAATTCACTTTAAGCCGCAGGTCACGGTCACATATAGTCATGTAGGTCACGATCTCAGTCAGACATCTCACCGACATCATTCCCAAACTGTGAAGGGCCAACTCAGCTCTAGATACAGTGATGTGATGTGGTGTGTTGTATTAGTAGTATCAGAACATGAGTCATTTGTCGAGTTAATCTGTCTATAAGAATAAAAATGATTAACTCTAATCTATGAAAGTCTGCTATTTATTATTTTTTTAACCAATTAAAATATCAAAATTTTATTTTGCGTATTTAATCTATATATATATATATATATATATATATATATATATATATATGTATATATAATGTGTTAGACTTGTTAAATTAATAAAGCTTCATGTCCTCTGGTAATAATAAGCACTTAATGCTGCACCACATACCAGTTAGCACGATCACAAAACAAAGCAGTGCTTCTCTCATCTCGATGCTTCTTGGCGGATTCTTAAAACTATCAATTTTTTCAACAAATTAAAATATCACAATTTTATTTTACGAATTAATATATATATACATAGTTAATAAGTTAGTCTTGTTAAATTAATTATAGCTTCATGTTCTCTGGTAATAATACGCCCTTAATGCTGCACAATTTCCGAAGGCCACGTATCAATTATCACAAACAAAGCAGTGGTTCGATCATCTTGATGCTTCTTGGGGATTCTTAAGACTGAATTGAATGAATTGCATGAATATAATCCAAAAACATAATTTTACTGATATTTTTAAGTATATTTTTATTAAACACTTATCCTTGTCAATTATGGTATTACACACTATACACAAAACCGTACTACACATACTAGATATATAATTACTGCATTCTGTTATATATGGGATAATATGGAGAAGTATGGAAGAGATTTATTAGGTTGGCAAATATCTCCTAAATATTGATGTTTCTTATGGATGGCAAAGCATCAGTCTGTATATGAAAATAACTGTAAATAGTAATCTGTAATTTATTATTTTTTCAACCATTTAAATTATAAAAAAATTATTTAATTTTTAATTTTATTTAATGAGTTACACTTGTTAAATTAATAAATCTTTTTGCTGTCTGGTAACAATAAGTATTTAGTGCAGCACAATTCGAAAGCACACATACCAGTTAGCGCGACCACAAAACAAAGCAAAGCCTCTCTCATCTCGATGCATCTTGGCGGATTTTTAAAGCTATCAATTTTTTCACCCAATTAAAATATTATAATTTTATTTTCGTATATATATACAGGTAATATATTACTATTGTTAAATTCAAATTCATAAAGCTTCTTGTTCTCTTGTAATAATAAGCACTTAAGGCTGCACAATTCCAAAGGCCTCATGCCAGTTAGCACGACCACAAAACAACGCAGTGCCTCTATCATTTCAATGCTTCTTGGAGGGTCCTAAAAGCTATCAATCTTCATGTGGAAAAAAAAAGAAAGCAACAACTGCAAATATTTTCCACCCAGAAAGTAACTTACTACACAATAATCAATACTGCATGAATACACTTTTTTCCTTTTTGTGCTTAATTTGCCTGTTCTGCCCCCCCCTCCCTTTCTTTTGTTGCTCCAATAATAAAGATACTTCCACTTTGGAGCCGGGACATCAAACAACCTGCACTCCATCTTGATTAGCGCAACCCCCCTGCGCGTACAACAGCACACACCAAAGAAAATTTCCGGGGCACCATATGGAAAGCGTTATTCGACTCATTAATCTCAAGAAAACGCTTAGAGCGTCGCTGGAGCTATTGCTGGGCTGTGGGCTGGTCCACTGTTTTTCCACGAGGCCATTTCCTTGTGTTTATTTAGTGCGATATAAAAGAACGAGGGGGGTGAGGTAGATATATGGCAACAAAATCGCTAATCGCGATAATTAAGACAGGCATTAGGTAACTTAATTATGCTAATACTTTACATTTACCGGGGAAACTTTTTTTCCCCCATCATCTATCGAAGAGGCGGATTATTATTAGTGAGTGGGATGAAAAGACTTAAGAAAGGAACACAGCTGAGCAGATTTACCTGATTATTAATTTTGTAAGCTAATCGTGTTTGTTTAGATGGATTGTGCAGCAGCTTTTTATGTTGCTTTTTTCATTGTTTCTGGGTACAGTGTAGCTAAGTTTGTTTTAGTGTAGTGTAATAGATACTTTCTCGGCAAAAACTTGAATGTGGCTTTATTTTGCTCAATGTGATTCGTTTATATTAGTTGACTTTGAATTTGAAAAAGTGTTAAAATTACAGATTAAAAATATGATATTCAAAAATTTTAGAAATAATAATGCATTGATATTTAAATTTTTCAAATGAATAGGCATTTTTATGTGATATCTTACATTGTTTCAGGATTTATTGTTGCTAAAAGAGTTATGCAATCTGCACTTTTCCAACATGGACTTGAATTGGGCATGTTTCTTGTAGCGTCTCGGCCTATACATTGTAGCCTTGCCATTGCTTCTGGATATAGAGTACCTTAATGTGTTGTAGTGTAATCGATAGATTTTCGGCAAAAATTTGATCAGCTGTATCTTGCCGAATGCTATTTGAAGTTAGCTGATTCATACTTTGAAAAAAAAACGACTTGTGAAGGTCAAACAGACAATCGCTAATTTCATGAGGTCTCATTATCCATGACACTGAATATCTGCTATCAGCTTTGAGCGACAGGTTGTTCTCATTAGTACAAAACACTGATTGCATGTAACATAAATATCCACAACACTGTTTATCTGTTATCAAATTTGAGTGATAGGTTGTTATTATATACTTGTTAAAGAATACACATTCCTCCCTTCTGGGAACGAAATTCTACAGCTGTTCTCTTGGGAAAAATGCTACATGCTGTATCGTGATCAGTGACATCTTTTCATACGATCATATTTAAAGTTAATTGAATCTTTTGTTTTTAAATATGTTATTTTTTTAAATATAACTGAAATATATAAGATTTATCTTCGAAAACATTAATAATAATATATTGCCAGTGCATTAGGAAAAAAATTATGCTCTATAGATCATCATCTATTGTAATCTACATATATAAATCTTACAATAAATATAAATATTTAAAAAAATATATATATAATAAATTATTTATTAAAAACTCAAAATTTATTGAAAAATATTTCTATGGGTTTATTGAAAACATTTTCGTGTTTGAAGTTTTGCCTTTAAATTTGTGGCATTATTATTTGCTGGTTCATCATTTGTGGCATTATTATTTTCTATTTGTAGGTTCTCAACACTTCAAAGTCTAAATATTTTTTTAACAATAATAATAGAAAAACATGTTAAGTTTTTTTCATATTAGACACGGTGCTATACACTTTTCTGAACATTAAATTTTATTTATTATAAAAAAAGACTATATATGCTAAAAATATCTCAGGTTCAGCGTCTAGACAGATTAAATCGCTATTTTTATTTTAACGTGCTCTATTTTGACAAAAAACTTATTATGCTATATAAAGTTATATCCTAAACAAATTGCTTTATTAGAAGAAAATTTACAAGTTTATAAACTTTTCTCGTTTACACATCATCATTTTTTAGTTTTTAAGGTAATGGTTCACAGCGTTTGTGGATGTAATTCATCATTATCGTAACTGTTTGTGTTGAAAGGGTGCCGCATTATATTTCCTACTGAAAAAAAAAATCAAATTATGCAAATGTAAAATTAACAAAAAATTTACTTAAGTAATATTTTGGTAAACACAACCTTTAATTATTTAAATTAAGTTTACATAAATTACAAAATGAAAAGTTATAAAACTTAAGTTTCAAAATTAACAATAAATTGCTTGTTTGTAAGAAATTTTCGATCTGAGCCTGGAATTATAATAAATTGTGCTTTTAAATAATGTAATAAAGAATATTTTTGGCTGCAATCAAAACACAATTTAAAATATATTTTTTGTAAAGACTATAAAGAGTTTTTGATTATTTTTCTAGTTGAAGAAACGGATTTTTTTTAATTGATTAATCATTTCTTTATTGATAAATATGTCTAATTATTTTTACAATACGAAATTAAATATTTAGATTTAGATTTTATTACAGTTCTATCAAATTATTTGCAACTATAAATAAATATCTTCTGAATGCTTTAATTATGAGTTGAAGAAAAAGAAAATATATATAAAGGCAGTGGTGAAAGACACCACGCATTCAACACATCCTTACCAACTAGATGGCAGTAGTATCCATTTGTCAATTTCATGAAATATTAACTAGATGGCGTTTGAAATCTTAACAGAAGTGCACAACTCCAGTACAAAAGACAGTAAAGGTATTGGTGAACAAGAAGTGTTAATGGATTTGCTTTGAGCAAAAACGACATATGTATTAAAGATTTATATCCTGTTGTCAAGATGTGTTAATTGTTGTGTGTCTTAATTAAATATTTTTTGTTATTGTACCTTAATTTTTAATCGTCTATTAAACATGATCGTCATTTCATCGCCTTAATGATCATTATTATGTCTGATTATTTTGCAATACCAAAATAAACATTTATATTTAGTTTTTATTGAATGCTTTAATTTTTAGTTGTGGATAAACAATATAATATATGTGAAGGCTGCGGTGTGAGATACTATGCCTTCAACACCTCCTTTCCAACTAGATGGCAGCATCATCCATTTGTCAACTTCATGGCATGGTAACTAGATGGCGCTGGAGGTCTTAGTGTCAGACTTCTGCACCAAAGACAGTAGCCAGTAAAGGTATTGGTGAAATGGAGTGTTAATGGATTAGGCTTGATTGACAATGTATATAATAAACAAAATTATAAAAAAAATGAGCAAATTTTCTAACAATCGAATATTTTTTTGTCTTTGGATTTTCATTTACACATATATTCTACAACAAATATCATTTCATTACTGTATGATTCAAATAGATTGATACAAAAAAATACGTGTAAAACATATTAAACATAGTAATAAAACAAAATAATATGTAGTGTTATTCGAACAATTAATTAGAAAAAATGTTTCACTTTCTTTTTGGTCGGTTATGTATATTTCTTTCCTTTTACAACTATATTTGAAAAATATAAAGCAAGTATTGTTTACAGTTTCCTACCACATTTACATTGTTCTTGCAAAATGTATCGACTATGCAAAGTTTTATGCAACACATTCAGCTACAATATATCCAACAAATGAAAAAGAAAACCACGCAACTTTTAAACATTCCAACTATTTTTTTTTTGTTGCTTTTTTAGATATATTTGAAGGATAAGATTCAACTGACTCCAAATTAAAAGAAAAAATGGCACTAAGCATGATATAGATACTGTCCAGTTCTTGTTGGAAAAGTATGGATTGAACAAACATTTTGTTACAATAAATCCTGAAACTATGAAAAATATCACAATGAAATGTCAATTTATTTGAAAGCTTTCAAAAATCAATCAACTATTATATCTAAATTTTTTGAAGATAAATTTTTAGAGCTTTTTAAATTAATTTTTTATAGTTTCCCAACATATTTTAAAAGAAGACTGAACTTATTTCAAATATGATTGAAGGTTAGAGATGCAACAGAAAAGAAAATGAAAACAGCATTCAAGTTATTGTTGCAAAAGTATCAATTATTCATTACTTTTTGCATTACTATCTGTCTAAAACGATGCAAATATCTTAGTAAAATGGCCAATTTATTCGGAAACTTTTAAACTTCAAAATATTATTTTTCAGGGATTAATATTTAACGATTTGTACATTTCTTCAAACATGTTTGAAATCAGTCAACTAACTTTAAATATCATTGAGAAAAGAGATAGCACTGAATAAAATGCAGTATATTCAAGTTTTTGTGTCGACTATTGCCATACTTTTATAGCGTATTTAGCTGCAATATATCCAGGACCAATGAAAAAAATCCCATAAAGAGTGTCGGTTTAGTTGAAAACTAAAGAAATCAATGCATTATTATCTCCAACGTTTTCGCAGATAATTTTCTTAATCCATAACTTATACTCTTTTTCAAACTTATAAAACAAAGGTAGGTTGTTGCAGGTTAGCTCTAACTAAAGGTAGCAGATTAGCTCTAAGACACATCATATCACATTCAAATACTTCTTGCGAATGTATCGATTACACAACAGGTTAATGCAACGCATTCAGCTACCATATATCGAAACAATAATTTTAAAAAAAATCACAAAAACTGTCAATTTGAAATCTTTTAAAAATCTGTACATTATAATTTCCAAAGTGTTTGAAAATAAATTTTTTATATTTCAATTATATATTTTTAAAATTTTTTAACATATTTAAAAATGCAAATTCAATCAAATATAATTCAAATATAATCAAATGAAAAGATGGCACTGATCACGATACAACCTATAGCATTTTTTTCATGAGAAGAATTGAAGCATTTCGTTCCTAGATAAAATGAATGTATATTCTTTAACAAGTACATAATAATAACCTATTACTCAAATTTGATAGAAGATTAGCAGTGTGTTTTTTACTAAGGAGATTAACCTGTCACTAAAATCTGATAGCAAAAAATTAGTGTCATGAATAACGAGACTTCATGAACTTAGCAATTGCTTGTTCTACCTTCACAGGTCGAAACAATTGCAGACATGATGGATACAGATAATTACAGATATGATCTAAATAATTACAGACAATTACATAACGTGATGAGTTGCTGCATCGGGATTGGTGATACATCATGGGCTGAGGAAGTGTCGATTCCAATCAGAAGTGAGGGAAGCTGACTCCCCACACTTAACTGAATTTTCCTAAAGAAAGTTTTCGGAGAAGATAGAAGAGAGTTCTACGACGAATAGACAAGAAGTAGTGTATTTTTATCTCAAGTGACTGAACACACCGGAGTTTCCACTTGTTTACAAAGTGAGCACCTTGTGGTTTCGTTTATCACGCGTGATAGTAAGGTCTGATGCAGACCAAGTGCTTAGGTTGGTCGTGGATTTGACAACTCTGAAGATATCTGTCCTTGGAGAAAACTGTTCTTGTGTATCTAATTTATATCTTTAATTTTCATTACATTGTAAAAAGAGTTATCTCTATATAAATAATTCTTGTAAAAATTATTTAAAATGTTTCCATGAACTAAAAGTGGCCTTCTTCTGGAAGCCCTTATAGATCTAGTATAGGTTGAGACGTTACAAGGCACATTCCATATTCATGCTCTTGTTTGAAAAGTGTGGATTGCTTAACACTTTTAGCTACAATAAATCCTGAAACAATGAAAAACATCAGATAAAAAATGCCCATTCATTTGAAAACTTTTTAAACATCAATGCATTATAATTTCTAAAAGTGTTGAAGATAATTTTTTTAATCTGTAATTTTAACACTTTTTCAAAATCAAAGTCAACTAATATCAACGAATATCATTGAAGCCTCATTCAACTTTTCGTCAAAAATACCCAACAACACATTTAGCTGCACTATATCCAGAAACAATGTGGAAAAAAAAATTAAGAACAACATAAAAAGCAGCTACGCAATCAATCTAAACAAACACGATTAACTTACAAGATTAATAACCAGGTAAATCTGCTAAGCTGTGTTCCTTTCTTAAGTCTTTTCATCCCACTCACTAATAATAATCCGACTTTTCGATAGGGGATGGGGAAAAAAAGGTTTCCTCGGTAAATGTAAAGCATTAGCATAATTAAGTTACCCAATGACTGTCTTAATTAGCGATTTTGCTGCGGTATACGTATATACCTCATCCACCTCACCCCCCTCGTTCCTTTATATCGCACTAAATAAACACAAGGAAATGGCCTCGTGGAAAAACAGTGGACCAGCCCACAGCCCAGCAATAGCTTCGGCGACGCCGTAAGCGTTTTCTTGAGATTAATGAGTCGAATAACGCTTTCCATATGGTGCCCCGGAAATTTTCTTTGGTGTGTGTTGTGTGTACGCGTAAGGGGTTGCGTCAATCAAGATGGAGTGCAGGTTGTTTGATGTCCCGGCTCCAAAGTGGAAGTATCTTGATTATTGGGGCAACAAAGGAAGGGGGGAGGGGAAAAAAAGGCAAATTAAGGACAAAAAGGAAAAAAAGTGTATTCATGCAGTATTGATTATTGTGTAGTAAGTTATTTGCAGTTGTTGCTTTCTTCTTTTTTCCGCATGAAGATTGATAGCTTTAAGGACTTTCCAAGAAGCATCGAGATGAGAAAGGCACTGCTTTATTTTGTGGTCGTGCTAACTGGTATGTGCTCTTTGGAATTGTGCTGCATTAAGTGCTTATTGTTACCAGAGAACATGAAGCTTTATTAATTCAATAAGTTTAACACATTAAATGTACTCATTACATCCCGAAACAAAATTTTGGTATTTTCATTGGTTGACAAATAATAAATTACAGATGTCATAAGTTAGAGTTACTCTTTTTTATTATTATATACAGATTGACTCGAGTTCAGATATTATATACAGATGACACGAGTTATTTTCATATTCAGTTTGATGTTTTGCACATCCATCAAGAACATCAATATTTAGGTGGTACTATCCAGCCTCCTAAATCACCTAATTCTTCTAACGTATGATATTATATGGTAGAACGAAGTAAAGTGTAACATGTGGTATTATGTATAATATTGTATTGTGTCTAATGATTTATTTCACAAGGAAAAATTTGATGTTGCTAAGTAAAAAATATGCTTAAGAATGTCTGGAAAATTTTTGTGTTTTTGGATTATATTTAAGCAATCAATTTATTACTAACCAAAATATAAGCTCACTATAACTGGAGTTCGATGTAATCTTAGCTGTTTCTGCTGATATTTTTCCATAAAAGGTTAATCACCTTAAAAAAATCTATAATTTCCTTGAAACTATAATTTCCTTGATTTTTATCTGTTAGAATCTTATAATTTTAGAACGGGGAAGTTCATCAAATAATTATCAGAGTAATTTAAAAAACAATATTTTCTTTTACTTATTGAAATTTTAATTGCCTTACATGTACTTAAAATATAAAAAAAAAATTCTGTATTTGTATTACATC
This sequence comes from Caerostris darwini, assembly GCA_021605075.1. Taxonomy (NCBI): domain Eukaryota; kingdom Metazoa; phylum Arthropoda; class Arachnida; order Araneae; family Araneidae; genus Caerostris; species Caerostris darwini. The sequence goes on from BPLQ01004782.1 coordinate 344,658, forward strand.
ATAAGTAATTTCCATTCAAATTTTAAGTATTATTCAAAAATAGTGTATTCGTGAAACAAATGATATTAAAAATAAAAAGTTAAAATGAAAAGATCAAAGTTGTTCTGCCTTTAAATTAATGACAAAAACGTCAAAATCATATAACATTAAAAAAGTAAGCATAATTTAAAAATACTTTTGATTTATTTAAAATGAATGAAAGAAATATTAAAAAATATTTAAACTATTAAATTGGTTTTGTACCTGAAACTGACTTTTGTAACTGAAACATCTAATTATTTTCACTACTTAAACAACTCTATCGCGTTAATTATTGAATTCGAAGATCATTAGGAAAGAAAAATACTTGAAATCGCGCACTTGTAAGTGAATACCTTCAAAGGATTTCAAAAGTGCTTTTGTCTACGATAAGCATCTGTTTCTCGCAACCTGCATAAACATGATTCCCCCCACAGTCAAATTAGATACAAACAGCGCACACGCCCACTGAAAAATATTACAATCTCTCCCTGTTTTACAGCATAAAGGTGTCAGAAGTAAAAAGTATGCTTCATGCAAAACTCGAAAGTTTACAGTATGCCAAGTAATAACATTTCCATCCCGCGTAATACACGAGTGGCTTTAGAATTAAGAACCACTTATGGTAATAAATTCACGCATCCCATTCCTTTTATTACGTAATCCGAGAAGAGAGAGAGAGCAATAAAGGGAACCAAAAATCGAATTTTCTCAGAGTTTTCAAAGTTTTGATATGAATTACACACTTTACGACGGAAGGGTTTGTAAAAAAGAGATACGATCCTCCGAATAAAAAAAGGGGGAAGCAAGAAGGAATCTCCGAGACAAAAACTAACAGAATATCTTGACTTTTCTCCCCGCTTTTATTTCGCCATTTTCTTTTCTTATGTATCTCGGAGGCTTGAAAAGAACAAATACTTTATCGTGTCATCTGTTTTACAGTAGTGTTAGGAACTTGATCCCGACCCATTTGTTCGTTTTTATTTATTTATTCTTTTTGAAAATCATTTTTTTTTTGTTTAGATTTTTATATACTGGTGGTCAAGTAATATGATTCAACCCACAAGCATACTAGGAATTCCAATGTGGAAATGGAATAAGTAAAGTAAATGGACAAATTGTTTTATGGCTAGTGTTAAATAGAAAAATATTTTATTTTCTGTGTATTTTAATTAAGCTGTTAAAACAAATGTCATTAAAAATAATTAAATGATTAAAGTTGTTCTGTATTTATATCAGATACAAAACACATCAATATTATATAACATCCAAAATTGTGTTATTTAAAAGTGCTTTTGATTTATTTAAATGTTGAAAGAAATATTAAAAAAAAATATTTAAAATACTAAATTGGTTTTGTTCTCTTTTCTTTTGATTCTTTTTTAATATATATATATATATATATATATATTTGTTTTAGATTTTTTTTATATACTGGCGGTCAAGTAAAATGATTCAGCCCACAATCATAAAAAGAATTTCAATGTGTAGGCATAAAAATTCAATTTTAATCTAAAATCGAATAAATAACATGGATCTATGAATTAATGTGGAGGCACAAATATATAAGTTTTACCTAAAATCGAATAAATAGCATTGACCCTTGAATTACTGTGGAATCATGGATTAATGTGAAAGCTTTAATTTGAAAAGCTTATTGTTTCCACTCGTTCGAAACTCAGATCATTTCACATTGAAGATTTCACATTACCTATTATTGCGCATGTGTCAGCTGTATTGTCGACTTTTCTACTTTTGGAGGGGTGTCTCGTCACTTTCTTCCAGATAGTGTATATATAAATAATTAACATTCATTAAAATAGAAGAAATAATTATTCTTTAATTGCCTTTATCAAGATGTAAAATATTGTCATATCAAGATAATAAATTAATATGTTCCAAAAAAATATTCTTTACAAATTCTTCATGGAGACTGGAAGTTGGGATAAAGTAATATCCATTGTGTTTTCTTGTAGAAATTACTTTATAAAGTAATTTTTCCTAATTTGAAATGTGTAATGAAAATAAAATATATATATATTTAATTTATTGATTGATTTTAGATGTCCTTTCCTTCTGTCCCTTAGTTATTAATAATTTTAGTTTTTATGATTATTTTAACTTGTTCATGCTTGAAGTATTTTCAAAACACTGATATTTAATTTGGATAGGAGAAGATGTGACATTTTTTGTAATCAATGTGCTTTCTGTAAATTATTTCTTCTGCAATCATTCCTTTTGTTTTATTTTAATAAATTTGCATTGCACCTGAAAACCATTTAATAAAATTGATATTGTTTTCATATTATTAAGTTACTAGGTAGTTAAATTATTTAAGGATGAAGAGAAAACTTAATTAATTCAAGAAAATAGTTTATTTTTTAATAATTTTACTTTTTAATTCACAAAAGTGGTGAAATAATATTTGCTAAAAGAATTGTTTGATTACTATCTTAATATTTTAACATTTAAAGTTCAAAACTTAATTTAAGCTAATTAAAAAGAATTTTATTATTGATATTTAAATTAAAGTAAATTAATTATCTAATAATTCGTGTATTTCAGCCTTTCAGTTATTTTCAACTCTACCTAAGAATGTAATTCAAAAAATTCTAATGTGAATGTGTTTGCTTTAAATCCTAAGTTTATTTTGAAGAGGATTTTAAGTTAAATTTACTTTTAAGTAAACCAAACACTTCAAGAAATATTTTATATTAACTTAATTTGTTCATTTACGTTTTTATTAAAATCTACAACAATAAATTAAGACATATAAGAACATTTTTTTTTTTTCTTTTTTCTAATTTTTTAACATAATGCATTGCTGTAAAGCATTTAATTAAAAATTAATTTGATTTTATATTTAGCAAAACATATTTTATAACATGTAGAAGTATTAAAGATAAATTTTTTTGTACCCTGAAAAATTCACAATATTTAATTATTAAGGTGATTTCATAAGTTTTTTATGTTAAACTGTTTAATAAATTGGGAAAGTAAAACTGAATACAGAATAATATATTCCTTCATTGATAACCTGGATAAAATTGCAAAACAAATGCTTTTTTTTACAGATATTTGAAGAAAATTATACTTTATCATATGAATAAAAATATATGTTACCAAAACTATAAATTCGACAGAAATAAATAAAAAACTTATTAGCTAAATGTCACTTAAATATTAAAATATAAAATTTGAATGTTTTATATTTAGATTTTTGAAAAAAAGGTTTTTCGCAGAAGACGTCAGTAGAAATTTAATTTTTTAAATACATTCAATGAATTGACGTTAAATTCCTGTACTGTATGGAAACATTTCTGCTTTTACATTCATTATCGAATTAATTTTATAGTCTTTTATTTTAAGTATATCATAAACTAGGCACTGAGTGTCGGTCAAAAAATTTGCAACTTTCAATTTCTGACTCTTTTCCATAATTCATTCACTAGAATTTTAACTAATGGATTTAAAATAATTCGTGAAATTATTTTAACGACTTTTATTGAACTCTTATATATATATATATATACATAAATTTTTGCACACTATTATCAACAATTGTCTAGCGCTCTGGTCTTTGGTACTACAGGCTTCAAGTTCGAAGTTTCGTGAGACCTGTAAAATTCTGTTTCAGTGTAAATTCCTGCACGAAAAAAAAAAAAAAATAAAAAATAAATAAATAAAAATAAATAAAGGATAACAGTTTTATTTTATGCTGTCATATAGAACCCCTCTTCACAATGAATCCAAATTTGAACTGAAGTTACTTGAAGAAAGGGATCAAAACCCTTCAAAAAATTGAAACTATGGTAGGCAAAATAACTTTCTTTATGCCGATAACAGCGCCATCTATTAGGAAATTTTTTTTATGTCCTATCGTGTCTCCTTTCTGCGACTATCGTCAGTTCAAATTTGAACTCATTTTGACAAGTGCTTCTATTTTTACCGCATTTTGAAAGTAGGACTTTAATTATAATCACCATGTATAACGTTTCATGCATATTTCCTTTGTGGAAAAAAAAAGTCATTTTTCTTTTCGTTGTTATTTCAAGATTTCAGACTTTAGCATAAAGCATCTTCATATTTTGGGTGATTTCGATTCATATACAGTGCAAAAGGAAGCACGTATTGACTCTAAATTCTTTCTCCCTTCCGAATATTATGTCGCGGCATGGCCCAAATGTAACCTTTTCAATGTTACAGAAAGGGAATCAAAGAGGATCTTAGAGTTATAAACGTTTAAAATGTTATTGTATTCGATGCAAATAGGGTTTCGGCGTTTTTGAGTCCTGTATTTTACCATAATAGTCCCTTTCACCTGCGGAATAAACATTCAGGAAACGTAAAGTGCTCACATTACTACAGGGCTCTTTGAAGAAAAATGAATCTGATGTATACATCCAGGAATTCGAGATTATGGGTGACATTTGAGAAGGAGAAAATGAATAGAGAGCTACCAGAGATTTACATTTGTATTTACCTAGACGCCAGAAAGAAGCTAAATTCATTTGAACAACTATGTTTCCAAATATTTATATCTTCCTGCACTAGCAGCTATTTTTATTTGTAAAGCATACTTATTTAAATTTCCCTTGCACTATTTTGAATCGCGGAGAACATGAATTCCTCAGATCTGGATTTCTTCAGACGTAAAAGAATGTTGCAAGGACTGTGCAAACTGCATGTAATTTTATTGCAAAGATTGTTTTTGTTATATTATATCTTTAAAGTATGTTGTAAGTCGGTTCTGTTTTTTTAATATTCTTTCTTGTTTGTAATAATGAATTGCTTGAGGAGTGATTTAGTAGAAGTTTACAATAATACATTGTATTATTCTAAGCAGAATATTTCATAAAATATTGAATAGAAATTGAAATATAAATTTTAAATTTGATATTATTTCCCCCACAGCAATTAATTTGATTTAAAATTTCAATAATATTTGTTCGAAATAATATATGTTCTTTAAATGCTAAACATTATATTAAATATAAGAATAAATATTATTGAGTAATAACGACTCGAGAAAGGATTTCGTTAATCGAACTAGGAACATGGCTGGTTAAATAAACTATCAATATGGTTCATAAATATAAGCATATAATATAACATATGTTTACAATTCTTAATTATGTTAATGATTACATATGTTGTTTATGTTGTTCTTCTTTGTGTTACATATGTTGTTGTTTCATGTTAATGTTTACAATTTCTTGAGAATTGATTTAGTAAAGATTTTCTGTCTTTAAGTTTTCTATAATATTTGTTAGAAATAATCTTATATATTCTTTAAATGTTAAACTTTATATAAAATATTTTTAAAATATTATTGAGTAATAAAAGTTGGAGAAAGGATTTCATTAACATAACTTGGAACGTGGTTGGTTAAATAAATTATGAATATTTTCCATAAATATAAGTATATATAAAAACATATATTTACAATATTCACAATACTTACAATTTATTTTATTTTATTCCAAAACATTTTTTTTTATTTTGTAAATTTATGCAGATTAAACTAAACTTTTATTTAAAACATTGCAGATTTGAAAATAGCCATATTATTTATAAAAAAGGAATACAGAAATTGAAATATATATCTGATATTATTTTATACACAGCCATTAATTTGTTATATTATTTTATTTGAATACGGCTCATAAATATAATCATAGATAATAACATATGTTTACAATACTTAAACTTTATTTTATTTTACTCAAAACCATTTCTTTTTATTTTGTAAATTTATGAAGAGCAACTATAAACTTTCATTTAAGACATTACAGATTTCAAAATAAAGCCATATTATTTATAAAAAACTGAAAATAAAAAGTCAGAAAACAGGAAATATATTACAATGTGACTAAAAGATAAAGAATTTTTTAAAAGTTGTAGAAAATGTATTTATGACAAATTAAGTTAAACACTGAGGGAAATGCTTTTAATACTATTCGTAATTCGGAAATAGCATTCAAGATTCTCTTTTAAAGAAATAAGTTGACAAATTATTATTTTATAGAAAAGATGTAAATTTAATTTTGATTTTTAATTATGCTTCATTTCACAGACGCGATATATTTAACACCTTCATAAAAATTAATAAGGAAAAATACATTTTAATGAACAGGAAAAAAGATAAATAAATAATTCACAATCAACAGCTAGGAAAGCTAAAAAAAGAAAAAAAGGAAAATATGGTCAAACAGGTCAATGAATTTTTTTTCTAAGCAAATGTGAAGAGCAAATATGAATTTTCAAACAAAGTCATTATGAAAAGAGTGGAAATATGGAAAAAGAAAGATGAAGCAGAACTGATAAATGAAGCAATAGAAAAAAGTAAATGATATAAAAGGGAACAAAAATTAATTCCCATTTTGAGGAAGAGGAAAACTATTTGATTAATGAAAACGCAGGAAAATATCCACTCGTTTCACTATTGTCTTCAACAATAATATTTCATCTGTTATTGATATAAAAGGCGTTCGTGTGCAGGCTTTTGGTCATTATTTGGCTGCCTCTAAAGAGGCGTTTTGGAAGTTGAAATAATCTCTTTTAATGCTCCAGGAGAAAAGATGAGTTAATGAAAAGGCTAAAAGAGAATGCATTCCACGGTCTTAAATACGACGAGCTCTTCTTAGTCGTTCTCTCCAAGGACTGCAAAGAAATTTCTGCTTTTCAACAGAACTGTTTCGTCCACTTAAACCAGATAAGCAATTGCAATTTATTTTGCTTTAAGTGAAATATATTTATTGTTTGAATATTCATTTTGAACGAGTGTAAACAATAAACTTTTCAAATTCCATTGAACTAAAAATTATAATCTAATTAATTCTTTGGTTTTTTTTCGATTATGACCTCATTTAAGTTCTTTATTTGTTTTGTTAACGGAAAACAGTGCTTTTCTATATTATAACAAGCTCTATATTTTAGATTTAATTCATATATAAATTAATACACTGCTGGATTAATTATTTATGTTCAAGTTTATTTTTATTAAAAAATATGTTCTTCGTATATCCTTAGATATTTACAACAGTCGCAAACATAATATTTCTTTACTAGACAAAAAAGAAAAAATGTTAAAATATTTTCGAACAGTTATACAGTTGTTAGTTTAAAAAAGTCTATCTAACCAAAATACAATGAATTCTATATCCTGTCATTGTTTAGGTTCACTAATTACATTTTTATGCTTCCACGTTAATCCATGCTTTCACATTAACCCGAGGATCCATATTATTTATTCGATTTCAGGTAAAAATTATATATTTGTGCTTCCACATTAATTCATAGATCCATGTTATTTATTCGATTTCAGATAAAAATTGAATTGCTTCCACATTGGAATCCCTTTGTATGATTGTGGGTTGAATCATATTGCTTGACCACCAGTATATAAAAATGTAAACCAAAAAAAATTATTTTAAAAAAAGAATAAAAAGGAAAAAGAGCAAATGGGTGGGGATCAAGTTCCTACCAAGTATACCATCGTATCTCTTTTTTACAACCCCCTCCATCGTAAAGTATGTAATTCATATCAAAAGTTTGAAAACTCAAAGAAAATTCGATTTTTAGTTCCCTTTATTGCTCTCTCTCTCTCTTCTCGGATTACGTAATAAAAGGAATGGGATGCGTGAATTTATTTCCATAAGTGGTTCTTTATTCTAAAGCCACTCGTGTATTACGCGGGATGGAAATGTTATTTCTTGGCAAACTGAAAACTATCGAGTTTTGTATGAAGCATACTTTTTCCTTCTTCCTACTGAAGCATACTACTTCCTTTCCTTTACTCTGTAAAACAGGGAATAGTTGTAATATTTTTACAGAGGCCGTGTGCGCTGTTTGTATCTCATTTGACTGTGGCGGAAATCATGCTAATGCAGGTTGCGAGAAACAGATGCTTATCGTAGACAAAAGCACTTTTGAAATCCTTTGAAGGTATTCACTTACAAGTGCGCGATTTCAAGTGGTTTTCTTTCCTAATGATCTTCCAATTCATTCCGCGATAGAGTTGTTTCAATATTGGGAATAATTGTATGTTTATATAATAGGTACAAAACCATTTTAATATTTTCAATGTTGTTAAATATTTCTTTCATATATTTAAATAACTTAAAAGTACATTTAAATAATGTTTGCCCCATTGATATTTTTGATGTTGTATGCCATTAATTTGAATACAGAACAACTTTTAACGTTTAATTAATTTTAAAATCTTTTTTTATCCATTTAAATAAAACAAAAATACTATGTTTGAATAATACTTACAATTTGAATGGAAATTATTTTAATGATATAACAGAAATGCAAATTAACTTTCAGCCACAGGCCACGGTCTCATTCAGACTTCTCTCTGACATCATTCCCAAACTGTAAAGGGTCAAATCAGCTCTAGGCACAGTGATGTGGTGTGGTAGTAGTACCTGAACACGAGTCATTTGTCATATAGTATATCGTATATAATAATAAAAACGATTAACTCTAACTTAAGAAAGTCTGTAATTTATAATTTTTTAAAACATCACAATTTTATCTTGCGAATTAATATATATATATATCTCGTGTTCTCTGGTAATAATATGCACTTAATGCAGCACAATTCTAAAAGCCACATACCAGTTAGTACGACCACAAAACAAAGTAGTGCCTCTCTCATCTCGATGCTTCTTGAAGGGTCCTTAAGACTATCAATCTTCATGTGGAAAAAAAGAAAGCAACAACTGCAAATATTTTCCACCCAGAAAGTAACTTACAATCATCACTACATGTATCAATACTGCATGAATACACTTTTTTCCTTTTTGTGCTTAATTTTCCTTTTCTGCCCCTCCCCCTCTTCTTTTGTTGCAACATAATCAAGATGCTTCCACTTTGGAGCCAGGACATCAAACAATCTGCACTCCATCTTGATTAGCGCAACCCCCCTTCGCGTACAACAACACACACCAAAGAAAATTTCTGGGGCACCATATGGAAAGCGTTACTCGGCTCATTAATCTCAAGAAAACGCTTACGGCGTCGATGAAGCTATTGCTGGGCTGTGGGCTGGTCCACTGTTTTTCCACGAGGCCATTTCCTTGTGTTTATTTAGTGCGATATAAAAAAACCAGGGGGCTGAGATATATATATCACAGCAAAATCGCTAATCGCGATAATTAAGACAGGCATTAGGTAACTTAATTATGCTAATACTTTACATTTACCGAGGGAACTTTTTTTTCCTGTCCTCTATCGAAAAGGCGGATTATTATGAGTGAGTGGGATGAAAAGACTTAAGAAAGGAACACAGCTGAGCAGATTTACCTGGTTATTAATCTTGTAAGCTAATCGCGTTTGTTTAGATTGATTGTGCAGCTGCTTTTTATGTTGCTTTTAATTTTTTTGCTCATTGTTTCTGGATATAGTGTAGCTGAATGCGTCGTAGTGTAATCGATACATTTTCGGTGAAAACTTGAATGTGGCTTTATTTTGTTCAATGATATTGGTTGACCTTGAATTAGAAGAAGTGTAAAAATTACAGATTAGCTTCAAATATTTTAGAAATAATAATCAATTGATATTTAAATGTTTTTAAATGAATGGAAATTTTTATGTGATATTTTTCATTGTTTTTGAATATAATTATTGTAGCTAAATTTGTTGTTGTGTAATCGATACATTTTCGGCTGAAACCTGAATGCGCCTTTAAATTTGTTTAATAATATTCGTTTTCAAAACGTGTAAAAATTACAGATTAAAAATATTATCTTCAACAATTTTAGATACAATAATGCATTGATGTTTAAATTTGATCAAATGAATGGGCGTTTTTATATGATATTTTTCATTGTATTAATAATTGTATACAATTGTATAAAATTGTATTGTATAAAAATTGTATTTCATTGTAGTCATAATATTCATTGTTTCAGGAATTATTGTAGCGAAAAGTGTTAAGTAATCCACACTTTTCCAACAAGAACTTGAATATGGCATGTAACGTCTCGGCATATATTAGACCTATAAGGGCTTCTAGAAGAGGGTCTCTTTCAGGTTCATGGGAACATTTTAAATTTTATTTATGAGTATAATCTATATATACAAAACTCTATTTACAATGTAATGAAATTTAAAGATATCAATTCAATACACAAGAGCAATTCACTCAAAGGTCGAATATTTTCAGAGTTCTCGAGTCTACGTCGAATCTAAATACGTCTACGACATTACTTTAGACCGAAAATAATATCTGTAGATTATATGATGTTTTTAATTTTTTGGCAGCCGATAGTAACATGTGCAGATTATGTGAAATCCCATATCTTTTGGAGCTGAAATTACCCCTGCAGGTTGTATGAAACTACGGATTATACGATATAATTTATTTTTCGAGGCAGAATTTATACGGTGCTGAGGCTCATACGATACCTTTTATTAATTCACATCGAAAATTACATTTGTAAATTATACGCCACCGTGGATTATACGATATTTTTCAGTTTAGGCCTGCAAACTACGTATGTGGTTATACAGTGGATATAGTGCTGTGGATCATAACACAAATTTATGGTATATAATATTTATTCCAACATTCGCCTCTCCAACAGTAGATTCGAGAATTTCTGCAAAATTTTCGCGTGATAGGCTTGATACCTCAAAAAGAGTGCATACAACGATCACATCTCTTGGAAGACATTTCGCTCCTCTATTCATGCAATCTATGGAATATTATCTCTCAATTAAAAAAAGAACAAGTGATAATGTTTTTTACAGTTTAATAACTACAAGTAAATTATAATGATGACAATTTCGAATTATCTAGAAATAAGATATTCTAAAAATGAACTTAAAATAATGTTTGTTTTTTTAATCTAACAAATAATTCCTTATTCTTTGCTGTGTTTTTTCAGTTGAAATGTACATCCCAGTTAGCACTTCTATTTCTGAATCGAGTCCATTGAAAAAATTAATAAATCCAACGTTCGTTTGAACGTCAAACAGAACTACAAATAGATTTAAAGTTAGTTAGTTAAATCAAACAAGTTCCTTTTCAAATCTTTAGAAACAAAATCGTTAAAAAGTGGCATTATTTTTGTGATATAAAGATTATAAAACCTAAAGTGTACGGACAGCTCCTTTTCATTAACTAACAGTTTATTATTTTTGCAAAGAGGAAAATACATCAACATATATTTGTCAATATTAAACATTGCAGCTGCTTAACTTATTCTTCGGTTTCGAAAGAGATTTTTTTTAATAGAAGAAATGACAGTTTTGTTTCACCATAAATAACCCTAACTATCATTCTTTAATATTGCATTTTACCAATTTGTTAATATTGTAGTTAGCAAAAACATACTACAATGAAATTATGACATAATAAGCAGTTGATAAGCATTTTCCTAGTATCTGAATGATTTAGAATATGTCTATAAATGGGCCCAAATGTAATAAACTCTAATAAGCATCAATATAAACATTAATATTGTAACGTCTCGGCCTATACTAGACCTATGACTACTTCAAGAAGAGGGCAAGTTCATGAGAACATTTTATATTTCATTTACAAGCATTATTGCTATATACAGCTCTATTTACAATGAAATAAAAATTAAAGATATAAATTAAATACACAAATGCAGTTCATTTCGACGGAGATTTTCAGAGTTCTCTAGTCTACGACGAATCCACACTCATGTCCATAAATTAAGGATAATGAAGTTCAGGCAAAGAAAGAGACACAATCAAAACAAATTTGACTTATTTGTAAAGTCTATTTATTAAACAAAAGGTAAAGAGCAAAAAAGATGCTAATTGTTTGACATAATTAATAAAAATTGCGATTTTTACTCCCTGGAGAAAATTTCAAAAAAGAACCTATTTACAAAAAACAGTATGACATGGTTAGTATGATGGTTAATATGGAGTATGTCTCCCGGGCGATAAAATACAGGCCTTACAACGCCTAGGCATGCTGAGTATTAAATTATCAATCTGATCTTGGGGAATATTACACCACTCATCAAGCAATGCCTTCCGAAGTTCCTGTTGACAGGTGGGAGAGGGTTGACGGGCTGCAATTCGTCGGCCAAGCATATCCCACACATGCTCTATTGGATTCAAGTCCGGTGAGTATGCTGGTCAATCCATACGGGTGATATCCTCCAATTGAAGGCATTCGTCTACAATGTTTGCACGGGGAGAACGGGCGTTGTCATCCCTGAACAAAAATTCAGCACCCATGGCGCCCCGAAACAAACTTACATGTTGTTGCAGAATGACATCCCGATAGATGTGGCCTGTCATCGTTGCACTCTGAACATGCAGGTCAGTGCTGGAACGAAGAATAATTCCCCCCCAAGCGTGCCATCCTACACCACCGTAACGGTGTAGTTCAATGGTGTTCTCTTGGTGGAAATGGATACCTGACGCCCTCCATATGAAAGTCCGGCGAGAATCAGACTACAAACTAAACCTTTACTCGTCGGAAAACATCACACCAGGCCACTGTTGCGGTGTCCACAATGCATGCTGTCTACTCCAGGTTAATCGCAGGCGACAGTGAGTTGCGGTAAGTGGAACACATCTGTCACGCCTAAAAGCATATAGACCAATGTGCCCTAAGCGTCTGTACACGGTCTTCCTTGAAACTGTCGTACCGGTAGCTGAAGAGAGCTGACGAGACAGGTCTGATGCTGTGCTCCGTCTGTTTCTTTTGGCAGTAACTGCTAAATACCGGTCCTCATTCAGCGTTGTAACTCGGGGGCGACCTGTGCTGTAACATCTACTCACATTACCATCATCTTTGAATCGTTGCCAAAGCCTGGAGATGACACTCTGGGCGATTCCGAGTTCCTTGGATACTTCTAGCTGGGTACGTCTACATTCCAGTCATCCGATAATTCTACCACGTAAAAAATCCTCCAAATGCTTCCTTTGATCCATAACTATGCGGTTATTGCACTGAAAAGCTTTTAAAGCGCTTGTGAACAATTTTACTTCTTTGCCACCATTCCTTATATACCCCTCTCTTACACTCTCGTCATTGTGACGTACTATCCGTGCCATCTGGTGGTTTCCTGTAATTTGCATATTCTTCTTCAAGATGTGTGTGATAATTCTACAGGCGAAATTTTTATTTTAGAGTTCAATTTCTGTGTGATTCTGAATTATCCTTAATTTATGGACATGAGTGTAGTTCAATTGGTCTGCAACAGACCTTAATTATCACACGGCGTGATACACGAAACCCCAACGGGCTCACTTTGCAAACAGGCGAAAACTCGGACCTGTTCAGTCACTTCAGAGAAAAAGGCAACAGATCTTATCGACTAGTCGTAGAACTTTTTGTGATATAAGGATTATAAAACCTAAATTGTACGGACAGCTCCTTTTCATTAACTAACAGTTTATTATTTTTACAAAGATGAAAAAACTTCAACATATATTTGTCAATATTAAACATTGGAGCTGATTAACTTATTCTTCGGTTTCGAAACAGATTTTTTTTAATAAAAGAAATGATAGCTTTGTTTCACCATAAATAACTATCATTCTTTAATATTGCATTTTACCAATTTGTTAATATTATAGTTAGCAAAAACATACTACAATGAAATTAGGCCGTACTAAGCAGTTGATAAGCATTTTCCTAGTATCTGAATGATTTAGAATATGTCTATAAATGGGTTCAAAAGTAATAAACTCTAATGAGCATCAATATAAGCATTAATATTGTAATGTCTCAGCCTATACTACACCTATGACTACTTCAAGAAGAGGGCAAGTTCATGAGAACATTTGAAATTTCAGTTACAAGCATTATTGCTATATACAGAACTCAATTTACAATGAAATAAAAATTAAAGATATAAATTAAATACACTAATGCAGTTCACTTTAAGGACGGAGATTTTCAGTGTTCTCTAGTCTACGACGAATCTAATTCAACTGGTCTGCAACAGACCTTAATTATCACACGGCGTGATACACGAAACTACAACGGGCTCACTTTGCAGACAGGCGAAAACTCTGACCTGTTCAGTCACTTCAGAGAAAAAGGCAACACATCTTACCGACTAGTTGCAGAACTCACTTCTTTCTTTTCCGAAAACCTTCCTTTAAGAAAATCCGTCAAGAGGGAGGTTCCCCTTCCGTCACTTCTCATTGAAGTCGACACTTCTTCAGCCCATGGTCTATCACCCATCACGATAAACAACTCATGGCGTAGTCCATATTCTATCAGTAATTGTTTCAACCTGCGAATATCGAACAATTAATCGCTAATTTCATGAGGTCCCATTATCCAAGACATTGATTTTCTGCTTATCAGATTTGAGTGACAAAACATTAATTGCATGTTATATAAATATCCATAACACTGCTTATCTGTTGTCAGTCATAGGGTGTTATTATGTACTTGTTAAATGACATTATACAATGCTCTTTTCTGGGAATTAAATGCTACATCTCCTCTCGTTTGAAAAATGCTATAGGATGTATCGTGTTCAGTGCCATCTTTTCATTTAATCATATTTGAAGTTAATTGAATCTGTTTTTTTTAAATATCTAAACTTAATTAAAAATTTAAGTTTGAAAATTTAAGTATTTTTAAAATTACACTTTTTGTGAAATTGCTTTTTCATTGTTAGTTAGATATATTGTAGTTAAATGTTTTGCGTAAACTTTTGTGTAATAGATCAAGAAGAATTTGAATGTGGTATAATGAATAATATTAGGGCTATCCCTTTCAAATATATTTGAACAGCTTATCTTTGCTTTCTAATAAGTTTCAAAAACTGTATAAGTTATGGATTAAAAAAATTGTCTGCAAAAACGTTTAAGTAAATTACGCATTGATTTCTTTTCTTTTCAACTAACTCGGCCCTTTGTATGTGATATGTTTTCATTATTCCTGGATATATTGCAGTTAAACACACTATAAAAAGTATGGCATAATCGAAGCAAGAACTTGAATGTACTGCATTTTATTCAGTGCTATCTATTTTTTCAATGTTATTTTAAGTTAGTTGACTGATTTCAAATATGTTTGAAGAAATGTACAAATCGTTAAATATTAATCTTTGAAAAACTAAATTTTGAGGTTTAAAAGTTTTTGAATAAATTGGTCTTTTTGTAAGATATTTGCATCGTTTTTGGATAGATAGTAATGCAAAAAGTAATGCATAATTGATATTTCTGCACCAATAACTTGAATGATGCTGTTATTTCTTTTCTGTTACATCTCTAACCTTCAATCATATTTGAAATAAGTTCAGTCTTCTTTTAAAATATGTTGGGAAACTATAAAAATTTAATTTAAAAAGCACTAAAAATTTATCTTTGAAAAGTTTAGATGTAATAAGGCATTGAGTTTTGAAAGCTTTCGAATAAATTGACATTTGATTGTGATATTTTTCATAGTTTCAGGATTTATTCTAACAACATGTTTGTTCCATCCATACATTTCCAACAAGAACTTGACTGTATCTACATCATGCTTAGTGCAATTTTTTCTTTTAATTTGTAGTCAGTTGAATCTAATTCTTCAAATATATCTAAAAAAGACAACAAAAAAAATAGTTGGAATGTTTAAAATTTTCATTGTTGTTGGATATATTGTAACTGGATGCGTTGTATGAAGCTTTGCATAATCGATACATTTGGCAAGAACAATGTGAATGTGCTTTGAAGCTGCATACAATATATGCTACATATTTTTCAAATATATTTGTAAAAAGGAAAAAATGTATGTAACAAGCCAAAAAAAAATTTTTTTTCTGCACAGAAAAAGAAGCATTTTATCTAACTAATTGTTCATTTTTTTGTATCAATTAATTTGATTCATACATTATTTTCGTTACAGAATGAGCATATTTGTAACTCAAAATATGTGTCCAAAGACAAAAAAATATTTATTTGTCAGAAAATTTGCTCATTTTTTTGTAATTATGTTAATTTTTTTTTTTACTATTGTACTAGTTTTCTAAGTTAATATAGTAAGTTAAAAATGTCTATGTTGATGTCTTCAATGCAATTAGCAATAAAAAACTAAATTGTATAGTAATAATATGTAATTGTAAAATAATATGTAATAATATATAATTGTATTTGAAGTAAAAATATGTGGACCTTTGCATACATAGAAGATAAGAATACGAATTTAAAAACAAAATAATTTGATAGAAAATTGATTAAACAAAACGAACTATTATATTATTTAACTATAAATATTTATAAAGTACTGTAGCTTTCTGTACTAAAATTTACTGTAGATTTAATGCTTTAGTATTGAAAACTTATTAAGTGGATTTTATATAATTAATATATTAAAAATTCCTTCTCAACTGTAATATTTAACTTTTATTTCTTATCTCCAACAATATACAAACTTATAACTGTCACACCCCTTTTCCATTATTTAATATTAAAATATATTTTATATTATTCAATTTATTTTAGTTTTGGCAATATATAGGAATGAGATGTTTTTCAATAGAGATTAGACATTAAGGTTCAATCACAAAAAATATTTCATTAAGATACACATTAATACATCTTGACAACAGGATTATACATTGTTAACATAGATGTCGTTGTCGCTAAAGGCTAATCCATTAACACTCCTCGTTCACCAGTACCTTTAATGCGAACTATCTGGCAACTGGCAACTAGCGTACTGATTATGCTGGTCCAATGGGGATAGACCCCTTAACCTCCTCGTCTTAATTCATAGATATGTTTACAATTTTAGTTGGCTGCTTTAGGTTGGTAAATATGATAATAAAAATTAAAAAATACTACTAATTAATAAAAGTAAGACCAAAAATAAAAAGTTAAAATTAAAGCTAAAAGAATTTAAATTAAAATTCGGTACAATTAGGGACCCGTTGTCAATGCCATAAACCTATTGAAAATGATAATATATTGTTGTTGCTGAGCGTGTGGATGCGATGATCTGAAAAGTATAGCATTGATAGCCCTCCCAAGAAAAGGAGAACTTTCTTTGGCACTGGAGTTGTGCACTTCTGTCAAGAACTCAATGGCCATCTAATTATCATGCCATGAAGTTTTCAGCTGAATGTTACTGCCATCCAGTTGAAAAGGAGATTTTGAATGCATGGTGTCTTACACCACTGCATTTACATATATTATTTATTTATACTCAATTCAAAATTAAAGCCTTCAAAACACATTTATTTAAGGTTGCAAATAATTTGAAAGAACTACAATAAAAACTAAATATAAAAGTTTAATTTCGTATTGAAAAAATAATTAGACATAATAACGATAATTAATGAAATAACTAATCAATTTTTTAAAAAATTCTGTTTTTCAAATAAAAATATAATAAAGAAACTATTCTCAGCACGTACAAAAATATTTTTTAGTTTATGTTTTGATTGTAGCCAAAGATAAAAAAAATGCAGAATTATATTATTAAAAATACATTTTTTTTTTTTAGAATTTCAGACTCAGATTGAAAATTTCTAACGAGTAAGCGACTTATTATTAATTTTGTAACTTAACTTTTATAACTCTTTATTTTGTAGCTTTTGTAAACTTAATTTAAATAATTAAAGTTTGTGTTCACCAAAATATTACTTAAGTAAATTTTTTGTTAATTTGCCATTTACATAATTTGATTAAGTTTTCATCTGTAGGAAATATTTTGCACCCCGTTTCAGCATGAAAAATTACGATGATTATGAATTACACAAATTGGAACCACAAATTTTGTGAAGCATTACCTTAAAAAGCAAAGATATTGATGTGTAAACGTAATTAAATTTTTGTAAATAAAACTTGTAAATTTTCTTATAATAAAGCAATTTGTTTAGGATGTAACTTTACATAGCATAATAAGTTTTAGTCAAAATATAGGACGTTAAAATAAAAAATATCGATTTAATCCGTCTAGACGTTGAACCTGAGATATTTTTAGCATACATAGTGTATTTTTTGATAATAAATAAAGTTTAAAGCTCAGGAAAGATTATAGCACCGTGTTTAATATTAAAAAACTTAACATATTTTTCTATTATTAATGTTGAAAAAAACTTTAGACTTTGAAGTGTTGAGAAGAATCTTTGAATAGAAAATAATAATGCCACAAATGGTGACCCAACAAATAATAATGACACAAATTGAAAGGTAAAACTTCAAACATCAAAATATTTTCACTAAACCTATAGAAAATACTTTTCCATATGTTTGGGTTTCAATTAAAAATGTATTTAATTTTTTAAAGATTTAATGAGCTATTTAAGTATTTATATTTATTCATGGAAGTTCAAGATTTCACTAGAAAGTTAAATTTTATTTAATTGCATTCAATGAATTCGTTTGAAATTCCTATATTGGCTTGAAACAAAATTTGAAAAAATTAAAAATTTAAAAAAACTCTCGACTTCTGACTCTTTTCTATAATTTTATGTACTATGATATTTGCTAACGGAATTCGAAGAATTTTTGGAATTATTTCAATGACTTTTAATGAACTCTTACATCTACACTCAAGAGCCAAAACATTATGACCATCCCTACATTTTGCAATGAACTCGCCTGGATGACGTGGAAGGCACGTGATCAGGTGGAAGTGGTATTTAACTGCTGCTGGAGAGTCTGAAGAATCATTATTTCACTTAATTCTGTGTGTGATGGGAAAGGCTGCGGATCTAAGCGACTTTGATAGAGGGCAGGTTGTAATGGCTAGAAGGCTCGGAACAAGTATTTCCGAAACTGCACGACTCGTGGGTTGTTCGCGATCTACAGTTGTCAGTACTTACGCAAAGGGGATTAATGACGGTGAAATCAGCAGTAGACGACATGGTGTTGGATGTCCGTCTACCAAGTCCGTAACTGGTCTCCGGCCATCTACCAAGGACTAGTGTCCTCCATGCCAAGGCGGAGTGTATAACAGTTTTTACACAACAAAATAATTTTTAAAATTGTAGTATTTGAGGTGACTTAAAAGACATTCTTTATTTACAAAAATATGAATTCTATAAAAGCACGAATACCAAACTAACAAATATCAAAGTATTATAGATTAACTAAAATTATAAAAATGAAACTGTATATTTTAATCACGAAGATGCTATGTTTGTGATACATTAAATCTATAGTTATTATTGTGTATTAAAAATAGAAGAGTTTCGTTATGATCCTCTTTCAGTAATGATCCAAAATGACTTTTAATAAGCCTCAGTGCTAAAATTAGTTTCACAACATTTGCTTGGTATGT
Source organism: Caerostris darwini (assembly GCA_021605075.1). NCBI lineage: Eukaryota > Metazoa > Arthropoda > Arachnida > Araneae > Araneidae > Caerostris > Caerostris darwini. Next base: position 363,910 of record BPLQ01004782.1, read on the forward strand.
AGGTAAAGTTGTCATTTTGTACAATGGCATTTTAAAGTTTCAAAAATTGAAACATGAATATTAAGTTAGTGAGTAGTAACTACAATAAAAAGCAAGAAAATATACTGTGATGGTCTATTTTATTTTAAATAGAATTGTTACTGAAAAAAAAAAAAAAAAATTGTTATTAAAAAATTGAGTTCTGCAATTTTAATCAAAAAATAATATAACTAAATGGTTAAATCATTATCGTAAGACCTATAAAATTTTGTTTCAATCTATGTTGCCATTAAAAAAATTAAATAATAACAGTTTTATTTCATGCTACCCTATACATGGTAATTATAATTAAAATCCCACTTTCAAAATGCTTTAAAAAAGGAGCCATTCGTCACAATAAGTTCAAATTTGAGATTTACACTCACAATGTCACAACTGTTGAATGACTCGGAAGTCATTTCTCCCGTCAAAAAACCGAAACAATCAAGCACATTGAACACTACAGTTGGTTTAATGTGTAACTCATACCAAATACGTTGTCATTTTGATTAAAAATTTCTCTGGCTGCCGAATTCACTTTCTTTAGGCCGCTTAGAGCGCCATCTATAATTACACTTTGGAACTATTTTTGATGTGGTACGGTTTACCCCTTTTTCAATTACCGTCCCTTGAAATTTGACTCATTGTGAGGAGTGGTTCTTTTTTTTACAGCATTTTGGAAGTGAGACTTTAATTATAATCACCCTGTATAATACTTCATATATATATTTACTTTGTAAAAAATGTAATTTTTCTTTCCATTGTTCCAGATTTTTGCATAAAGTAGCTTCATATTTTAGATGATCTCGAATCTACTATAGTGAAAGAAGGGGCGCGCATTGACTCTAAATTCTTTCTCCATTCTGAATATTACGTTGCTGCATGTCCCATATGTAACCTTTTTAAAGTTACAGAAAGCCAAGGCAAAGAGGATCCTAAAGTTATAATCGTTTAAAATGTTATTGTACTCAATGCAAATAGGGTCTCGGCGTTTCTGAGTCCTGTATTTTAGCATAATAGTCCCTTTCACCTGCGGAATAAACATTCAGGAAACGTAAAGTGCTCCTATTACTAAAGGGCTCTTGGAAGAAAAATTAATCTGATGCACATATTCGGGAATTCGAGATCATGGGAGACATTTGAGAAGGAGAAAATGAATAGAGAGCTACCAGAGATTTACATTTGCATTTACCCAGACGCCAGAAAGAAGCTAAATTCATTTGAACATTTATGTTTCCAAATATTTATATCTTCCTGGCTCTAGTATTCTATTTTTATACGTAAAGCATACTTATTTAAATTTCCTTTGCACTATTTTGAATCGTGGAGAATATGAATTTCTTCAGATCTGGAATTCTTCTGACGTAAAAAATTGTTGCGTGGATTGCGCAAACTGCATGTAATTTAATTGCAAAAATTGTTTTGGTTATATTGTATCTTCAGAATATGTTGTAAGTCTGTTCTTTTTTTAATATTCTCGTCTGCAATAAATTGCCTGAGATGTGGTTTAGTAAAAAATTATTTCAATACAATGTATTATTGTAACCAGTATATTTCGTAAAATGTGAAATAGAAATTTATATGTATATTTCAAATTATTTTACCCCTAGCAATTAATTTGTTTTAACTTTTCTATAATATTTGCTAGAAATAACTTTATATGCTTTTTAAATGTGAAACTTTATATGAGATTGTAAAAGAAATATAATTGAGTAACAACGACTAGATAAATGATTTCGTTCAACAAGCTATGAACGAAATGGTTGTTTAAATAAACTCAGAAAAAAATTAAAATCTATTTAAAAACTTTTGTCAAAAATAAGTTAACCATTATTGTTAAATTTAAATTGTCTAAATTACTTTCAGAATAACATTATGCATAAAAGCACAGCCACAGAATAAAAAAAAATATTTTTTCTATCTTACTAACTATAATTCAACCATTCTAACTATATTTTTTACAATCTAAATTTTTCTATCTTACAGTCTTTTTTTTATCTAACTACATATATTTTTTTTAAAAAAATCGAACATAATTAATTCATTAGATATTTAAAACTAATCTCTATAATAGTAAAATCTTCTAAAATATGATATGAATCGCATTAAGAGCATAATAAAATTAAAAATAATAAAATTAAAAATTAAATAACAACATGTTTATTTCATGTTATATACAATCCTTCATACATTTTCTTATTTAAAAAAATGTCATTTTTCTTTTCATTGTTCTTTTAAGATTTCAGAGTTTAGCTTAAAGCATCTTCATATCTCGAATCTAATACTGTGAAAGCGGAAGCACGTATTGACTCTAAATTCTTTCTCCATTTTGGATATTATGTTGCTGCACTGCCCAAATGTAACCTTTTTAATGTTACAGAAAGCCAGGGCAAAGAGGATCCTAGAGTTATAAACGTTTAAAATGTTACTGTACTCAATGCAAATAGGGTCTCGGCATTTCTGAGTCCTGCATTTTAGCATAATAGTCCCTTCCACCTGCGGAATAAACATTCAGGAAACGTAAAGTGCTCCTATTACTAAGGGGCTCTTTGAAGAAAAATGAATCTGATGCACACATTCAGGAATTCGAGATCATGGGAGGCATTTGAGAAGGAGAAAATGAATAGAGAGCAACCAGAGATTTACATTTGTATTTACCTAGACGCCAGAAAGAAGCTAAATTCATTTGAACATCTATGTTTCCAAATATTTATATTTTGCTGGCTCTAGCATCTATTTTTATTTCTAAAGCCTACTTATTTAAATTTCCTTTGCACTACTTTGAATCGTACAGAATATGAATTCTTAGATTCAGGTCTGGATTTCTTCAGACGTAAAAAAATGTTGCAAGGATTGTGCAAACTCCATGTGATTTGATTGCAAAGATTGTTTTTTTATATTATATCTTTAAAGTATGTTGCAAGTCTGTTCTTTTTTTAATATTGTCATTTGTAATAAGGAATTGCTTGAGAAGTGATTTAGTAAATGTTTAGAGTAATACAATGTATTATTGTAATTAGTATATTTTGTAAAACATGAAATAAAAATTAAAATATATGTTTGATACATTATATTATTTTACGCACTGTAAGTAATTTTTTTTAAGTTTTCTATAATATTTGTTAGAAATAATCTGATATGTTCTTTGATTGATAAACTTTACAAATATTAAAAAAAATATTATTGTGTAGTAACTGCTAGAGGAGGGATTTCTTTAAACGAACTTAGAAAATGTTTAGTTAAATAGACTGTGAAATTGATTCATAAATATAAGCATATATAAGAACATATTTTTATAATAATTAACTATTTTAATGTTTACGTGTGTTAATGTTAACAATTGCTTGAGAAGTGATTTATTAAAAGTTTACAATAATACAATGCAATATTGTAAACATTATATTACGTAAAATATGAAATGTATATAATAACATATGTTTACTACATGTTATATTATGTTAATTTTTACAATTGCTTGAGAAGTGATTTATTAAAAGTTTACAATAATACAATGCAATATTGTAAACATTATATTACGTAAAATATGAAATGTATATAATAACATATGTTTACTACATGTTATATTATGTTAATTTTTACAATTACTTGAGTAGTGATTTAGTGAAAGTTTACAGTAGTACAATACATTTTTGTAAACATTATATTTCGTAAATTATGAAATATATATTTCGTATTTGATATTATTTATAAATAAACCTATCTGTTATTTAAATATTAATATTTATATGAAATAAAAAAAGAAATATTATTGAGTAATAATAGCTAAAAAAAATATTTCGTTAAACGTACTTGGAACATTATTGGTTAAATAAACTATTAATATGGTTCATAAATATAATCAATGTAATAAGATATGTTTACAACAATTAAACTTTGGTCCGAAATATTTTTTTATATTTTGCAAATTTATGCAGAATAACTATTAACTTTCGTTTAAGACATGACAGATTGGAAAATAAAGTCATATTATTGATAAAAAATGAATATAAAAAATCAGAATACTAGAAATTTATTATGATTTGACATTAAAGAAATTTTAAAAGTTGAAGAAAATGTGTTTATGATAAATTAAGTTACACACTGAGGGAAATGCTTTTAATACTATTCGTTCTTTTGAAATAGAATAATTCTTTTTTTTTAAATAAGTTGACAAATTATTATTTTATAAAAAAGAAGTAAATTTAATTTTGATTTTTAATTATGCATCATGTAGTAAAAACCACAGTTGCTTGATTAATTTCATTTCACAGACGCGATATATTAAACACATTCATATAAATTAATAAGGAAGATACATTTTAAAGTACAGGAAAAAAGATAAATAAATAATTCACAATCAACAGCTAGGAAAGCTAAAAAAAGAAAAAAAGGAAAATATGAAATGAATAAAACAGGTCAATGAATTTTTTTTCTAAACAAATGTGAAAAGCAAATATGAATTTTCAAACAAAACCATTAAGAAAAAAAAATTTTAAAAGAGTGGAAATATGGAAAAAAAAGAAAAAAGATGAAGAAGAACTGATAAATGAAGTAATAGAAAAAAGTAAATGATGTAAAAGGGAACAAAAATTAATTCCCATTTTGAGGAGGAAACTATTTGATTAATGAAAACGCAGGGAAATATCCATTCGTTTCACTATTGTCTTCAACAACAATATTTCATCTGTTATTGATATAAAAGGCGTTCGTTTGCAGGCTTTTGGGTCATTATTTGGCTGCCTCTAAAGAGGCGTTTTGGAAGTTGAAATAATCCCTTTTAATGCTCCAGGAGGAAAGATGAGTTCATGAAAAGGATAAAAGAGACCGCATTCCTTGGCTTTAAATATGACGAGCTCTTCTTTGTCGTTCTCTCCAAGGACTGCAAAGAAATTTCTGCTTTTCAACAGAACTGTGTCGCCCATTTAAACTAGATAAGCAACTGCAAAGTATTGTGCTTTAAGTAAAATGCATTCATTGTTGAATATTCTTCATTTTTGAAATAATTTTAGTTTTGAACGAGTGTAAACAATAAGCTTTTCAAATTCCGTTAAACTGATAAAGTATAATCTAATTATTTCTTTGTTATTTTTTTTTTTACGTTTTACTTGTCTGTTTAAAGAAGAACATTGCTTTTTCATACTATAATATGGTGAATATTTAAGTTTTGAATGTGTACATAAACTGTGTACAGTTTGTTTATAAAAGAGTCGATGAATTCTTTATTTATATTCACGTTTAATTTTTATTCTAGAATATCTTCTTTGACTATCCTATGTAGATATTTACAATAGTTGCCCATGTGATGATTCTTTTCCATACAAAAAAGGAATAATCTTAAAATATTTTCACTGAAAAAATAGTAGAATTGTTCACTGAAAAAAATGTCTTTCTAGACAAAATCCAATTAATTTTATTTCCTTTCTCGGTTTTTGTTAATTTTTTACTCTTAATCAAAAATATCTTCTTTGTATATCCTATGTAGATATTTACCATGTATATCCTATGAAGATATTTACCATTTATATGGCCTTAAATACAACGAGCTTTTCTTTGTCGTTTCCTGCATGGACTGTAATGAAATTCGTGCTTTTCAACAAAACTGTGTCTCCATTTAAACTAGATAAGCAATTGCAATTTATTTTGCTTTAAGTGAAATACATTTATTTTTCATATAAAATATTCTTCATTTTGAAATAGTTTTAGACTTAAACGAGTATAAACATTAGGTTTTTCAAATTAATGCTTTCACATTAATCCATGATTCCACAGTAATTCATGGATCCATGTTATTTATTCGATTTTAAATAAAAATTATATTTTATTTTTCCACATTAGAATTCCTAGAAAAATTGTGGACTGAAGAATCGTATTGCTTGACCACCAGTATAAAAAAAAAAAAAAAAAAAAAAAAAAAAAAAAAACCCAGATGGGTCGGGATCACGTTCCTAACACTACTGTAAAACAGATGACACGATAAAGTATTTGTTCTTTTCAAGCCTCCGAGGTACATAAGAAAAGAAAATGGCGAAATAAAAGCCGGGGAGAAAAGTCAAGATATTCTGTGGGTTTTTGGCTCGCAGATTCTTTCTTGCTGCTTCCCCTTTTTTTTATTCGGGGGATCGTATCTCTTTTTTACAACCGCCTCCGTCGTAAAGTATGTAATTCATATCAAAAGTTTGAAAACTCAAAGAAAATTCGATTTTTAGTTCCCTTTATTGCTTTCTCCCTCTTCTCGGATTACGTAGTAAAAGGAATGGAATGCGTGAATTTATTACCATAAGTGGTTCTTTATTCTAAAGCCACTCGTGTATTACGCTGGATGGAAATGTTATTACTTGGCATACTGTAAACTTTCGAGTTTTGTATGAAGCATACTTTTTACTTCTGACACCTTTATGCTGAAAAACAGGGAAAGGTTGTAATATTTTTCAGTGGACGTGTGCGCTGTTTGTATCTCATTTGACTGTGGGGGGAATCATGTTTATGCAGGTTGGGAGAAACAGATGCTTATCGTAGACAAAAGCACTTTTGAAATTCTTTTAAGTAAATACACTTACAAGAATTTTTCTTTCCTAATGATCTTCTAATTCACTAAGTAACTCAACAGAGTTGTTTCAGTAGTGAAAATAACTGTATGTTTATGTAACAGGTACAAAATCAATTTAATAGTTTAAGTATTTTAATGTTCCTTTGATCCATTTTAAATAAATCAAAAGCATTTTTAAATAATGCTTGCCGTTTTGATATTATATAATGTTGATGTTGTTTGCCATTAATTTAAATGTAAAATAACTTTAATCATTCAGTTATTTTTAATATCGATAGTTTTTCCCTTTAAATAAAACACAAATTATATTTTTGAATAATACTTTTAATTTGAATGGAAATTATTTTGATGATGTAACACAAATGCAAATTCACTTTAAGCCGCAGATCCCGATCACATATGGTCATGTAGGTCACGATCTCCGTCAGACATCTCACCGACATCATTCCCAAACTGTAAAGGGCCAACTCAGCTCTAGGCACAGTGAGGTGATGTGATGCGGTGCGGTGTGGTGTAGTAGTAGTATCTGAACATGAGTCATATGTCGAGTCAATCTGTCTATAACAATAAAAACGATTAACTCTAATCTATGAAAGTCTGCATTTTATTATTTTTTTCAACCAATTAAAATAGCAAAATTTTAGTTTGAGTATTTAATATATATATGTATTTATGTATGTATTAGACATGTTAAATTAATAAAGCTTCATGTCCTCTGGTAATAATAAGCACTTAATGCTGCACCACATACCAGTTAGCACGACCACAAAACAAAGCAGTGCTTCTCTCATCTAGATGCTTCTTGGAGGATTCTTAAAGGTATTAAATTTTTCAACAATTAAATCATCACAATTTTATTTTACGAATAAATGTTAGTTAGTCTTGTTAAATTAATAAAGCTTCATTTTCTTTGGTAACAATAAGCACTTAAATCCATAATAATATGCCGTGCTGGCATAATACCAAAGGCCACAAACCAGTTATCACGACCACAAAACAAAGCAGTGCCTCTCTCATATCGATGCGTCTTGGAGAGTCCTTAAAGCTATCAAAGGGAAAAACTATCAAACTATCAAACTATCTAACGGAAAAAGCTATCAAACGGAAAAACTTCTTATTTTCCACCTAGAAAGTAACTTACTACACAATAATCAATACTGCATGAATACACTTTTTCCTTTTTTGTGCTGAATTTGCCTTTTCTGCCCCCTCCTTCTTTTGTTGCTACAATAATCAAGATACTTCCACTTTGAAGCCAGGATATCAAACAACCTGCACTCCATCTTGATTAGCGCAACCCCCCTGCGCGTACAACAGCACACCAAAGAAAATTTCCGGGGCACCATATGGAAAGCGTTATTCGACTCATTAATCTCAAGAAAATGCTTACGGCGTCGCCGAAGCTATTGCTGGGCCTGTGGGCTGGTTCACTGTTTTTCCACGAGGCCATTTCCTTGTGTTTATTTAGTGTGATATAAAAGAACGAGGGGGTGAGGTAGGAGGTAGATATATCGCAGCAAAATCGCTAATCGCGATAATTAAGACAGGCATTAGGTAACTTAATTATGCTAATACTTTACATTTGCCGAAGGAACTTTTTTTCTTCCATCCTCTGTCAAAAAGTCGGATTATTATTAGTGAGTGGGATGAAAAGACTTAAGAAAGGAACACAGCTGAGCAAATTTGCCTGGTTATTAATCTTGTAAGCTAATCTTGTTTGTTTAGATTGATTGTTCAGCTGCTTTTTATGTTGTTTTTTTTCATTGCTTCTGGGTACAGTGTAGCTAAATATATTGCAGTGTAATCGATACATTTGTTGAAGAAAACTTAAATGTGGCTATATCTTACTCAATGATATTTGAAGTTAGTTGACTCTTACTTTCAAATAAATTTGACAAAGTGAAAAATGACAGATTAAAAAAATTTTAGGAGTAATAATGCATTGATGTTTAAATGTTTTCAAATGAATGGAAATTTTTATGTAATATTTTTAATAGTTTCTGGATTTATTGTACATATAAGTGTTATTGAATCCACACTTTTCCAACAACACTTTTCCATAAATATGATATGGTCCTTGTAACGTCTCGGCCTATATTAGATGTATAACGGTCACTTTCAGGTTCATGAGGAAACTTTAATTTTTTTTTACAAGCCTTATTTATGTATACAGAACTCTATTTACAATGAAATGAAATGTAAAGATATAAATTAGATACACAAGAGCAGTTCACTCTGATGACGAAGATTTTCAGAGTTCTCAAGTCAACAACCAATCTATTTCACCAGGTATGTGGCTAATTGTCACACCTCGTCATTCACGTTACCCAAGGGGCTCCCTTTGTAAACAGGCGGAAACTTCGGTCTATTCACTCACTTCAGAGAAGAAAAAAAAATCTTGTTCACTCTTCACAGAACTGTTTTAAAAATCATTCTTTTAGAGAATCCGTCTAGAGGGAGAGGTCAGTTTCTCTTCAGTCCTCATATCACTAGTCCCGTTGCTGCAACTCATCACGTAGTCCATATTCCGTCTGTAATTGTTTCGACCTGTGAGGATCGAACGGACAATAGCTAATTTCCTGAGGTCTCATTATCCATGATACTGATTTTCTGCTATCAGATTTGAATGACAGGTTGTTATCATTAGTGCAAATCACTAATTGCATCCATAACTCTGCTTATATGCTTTCAAATTAGAGTGATAGTTTGTTATTATGTACTTGTTAAAGAAAATACATTCCTGTCTCCTGGGAACAAAATTCTGCAGGCTGTATTGTGCTCAGTGCCATCTTTTGATTCGATAATATTTGAAGTTAATTGAATCTTGTGTTTTTAAATATGTTAAAAAAGTTTTAAAAATGTATAATTGAAATACATAAAAAATTTTCTTCAAAAACATAAATAATGATGTAGTGATTTTAAAAATATCTCAAATTGACACTTTTTGGGAGTTAGTTTTTTTTGTTGTTGTTGTTGGATATATTAAAGATGCATGATTTGCGTATAATTTGTATAATCGATGCATTTACAATAAGAATATGAATGTGGTATGAAGCTGTATATAAGTTCTATCCCTTTCAAATATATATCTGCATCTGATCTTTGCTTTCTAATATGTTTGAAAAAGTGTATTAATTATGGATTAAAAAAAATGTCTGCGAAAACTTTGGAGTGAATAATGCAATAATTCTTTTTTAATTTTCAACTATATCGGCACTCTTTATGTGATTTTTTTCATTGCTCCTGGATATATTGCAGCTAAATACGCTATAAAAGTATAGCATAAACGATGCAAGAACTTGAATATACTGCATTTTATTCAGTGCTGTCTCTTTTCTCAATGATATTTAAAGTTAGTTGACTGATTTCAATATATTAGAAAAAGCGTACAAGTCGTTAAATATTAATAGTTGAAAAATAATATTTTGAAGTTTAAATGTTTTCGAATAAATTAGCCTTTTTTGTAAGATTTTTGCATCATTTCTAGATAGATTGTAATGTAAAAAAGCAATGAATAATTGATACTTCTGCAACTAGAGCTAGGCTGTTGCCATTTTCTTTTTTGTTACATCACTGACCTTCAATCATAATTAGGATAAAGATAAAGATAAAAGTACTTTACACAGAAAATTAAGTTTCAATTATTATCCCTTTTTTAATATAAAATATTCTTATTAAAATATTAAACTTACCAACTATTCAGTGCCGATGTTTTAATTCCATTAAAAAAGGCAGTTTACAATTTTATTAAATAAAAAAATACGTGCTAAACATAAATGTTTGCTATGTAGTGTAAATTTCTTGTTCTTTTAATTGTTTTAGGCCCTAACATTTTCTTCTCACTGGAAGAGTTTTGGCATTTCTTACACAGGAGACAAGTATATATGTTATTTAAGTACATTATAACAACCCCTCATTCAAATTTGACGGCAGACAAGCAGTATTATATGTATTTATAAAACAAGCAATTAGTGTTTTGTACTAATGTGAACAACCTGTGATTAATATATATATATATATAGTGCTTTAAGTGAAAATTATGGTCCCATGAACCTGAAAGTCGCCTTCTTGACACCCTTACAGGCCTAATATAAACCGGGCCGTTGCAAGGCATATTTAAAAATTTTTTTTATCATTTACGGATGTTATCGTTTATAGGGATGATCTCCATGCATAAACCTTACAATAAATATGAATGTTTAAATATCTCATTGAATCATTAAAAAGTAAAACAAAATTTTTATTAGAAACCCAAACATATTGAAAGAAATTTTCTATGAGTTTATTGAAAATAATTTGATGTTTGAAGTTTTACCTTTCAATTTGTGGCATAATTATTTGCTGGTTCATCATTTGGGGCATTATTATTTTCTATTTATATGTTCTCAACACTTCAAAGTCGAAAGATTTTTTTAAAATTAATAATAGCAAACATATGTTAAGTTTTTTTTTCATATTAGACACGGTGCTATAATCTGTTCTAAGCATTAAATTTTATGTACTGTGAAAAAAAGATTACATATGTAAAAATATTTCAGGTTCAGCGTCTAGAAAGGTTAAATCGATATTTTTATTTTAACGTCCTATATTTTGACGAAAACTTATTACGCTATAAAAAAGTTACATCCTAAATAAATTGCTTTATTATAAGAAAATGTACAAGTTTATAAACTTTTCACGTTTGCACATCAATATTTTTGGTTTTTAAGTTAATGGTCCACAAAGTTTGTGGATGTAATTCATGTAATTCATAATCATCGTAATTATTCATGTTTAAACAGTGGTGCAATATATTTGCTATTGATAAAAAAATCAACCAAATTATATATATATATATGGAAAATTAACAAAAATGTTCCTTTAGAAATATTTTAGTAAATACTAACTTTAATTAGTTAGAATTAAATTAATTTATTTAACAATAAATCCGTAGCTCGTCAGAAATTTTCAATCTATGCTGAAATTTTAAAAAATCGTATTTTTAAATAAAGTAATCATGTATTTCTTTATCTATTTTTGATTACAATCAAAACGCAAATTAAAATATCTTTTCTGTTATTTTAGATGAAAAACAGAAAATAATTTCTGATCATATAAAAATTTAGCTGTAGTACCCGAGTTGAAATTTTCTGAGAAAATAAGATCTATTTTTTACAAGAAATTGCTAATTACATTGAAGACATTAACATAGCAATTTTTCTCCGTACTATATTAACTTAGTAAACTACTACTATATTTAAAAAAAATAATTAACAAATTTGTAAAAAATGAGCAAATTCTCTGACAATGAAATATTTTTTTCGGTCTTTGGACAAATATTTTCTTTTAAAGATATGCACCTTCTGCAAGGAATATAATGTATGAATTAAATTGATTGATACAAAAAAAAAAAATACAATTTAAACAATTAGTTAGAAAAAATGTTTCTTTTTCTAAGCAGAAAAAATTTGTTAGGTCTGTTATATATATTTTTCCCTTTTACAAATATATTTGAAAAATTTATAGCACTGTATTGGTTACCGCTTTATACCACATTCATATTGTTCTTGCAAATTGTATCGACTATACAAGGCTTTATGCAATGCATACAGTTATAATATATCCAACAACAATGAAAAATAAACACCCACAAATTTTAAATATTTTAATTGTATTTTTTGTATATTTTAGATATATTTGAAGAATAAAATTCAATTGAATTTAAAATGAAAGAAAAGATGGCACTAAGCATGATGTAGATACCGTCAAGTTCTTGTTGGAAATGTATGGATTGAACAAAAACAAACAATGAATCCTGAAACTACGAAAAATGTCAGAAAGATATGTCAATTTATTTGAAAGCTTTCAAAAATCAATCAATTATTATATCTAAATTTTTCGAAGATAAATTTTTACAGCTTTTTAAATTAAATTTTTATATTTTCCCAACATATTTTAAAAGATGTCCGAACTTATTTCAAATGTGATTGAAAGTTAGAGATGTAACAGAAAAGGAAATGAAAACAGCATTCAAGTTCTATTTGCAGAAGTATCAATTATTCATTGCTTTTTTGCATTACAATCTATCTAGAAACGATGCAAAAATCTTACAAAAAGGCCAATTTATTCGAAAACTTTTGAACTTCAAAATATTATTTTTGAACTATCAATATTTAACGATTTGTACACTTCTAATATATTTGAAATCAGCCAACTAACTTTAAATATCAGCGAAAAAAGAGATAGCACTGAATAAAATGCAGTATATTCAAGTTCTGGCATCGTTTATGCTATACTTTTATAGCATATTTAGCTGAAATATATCTAGGAGCAATGAAAAAAATCACATAAATAGTGCCGATATAGTTGAAAAATAAAAACATCATTGCATTATTAACTCCGAAGTTTTCGCAGATAATCTTTTTTTTTTAATCTGTAACTTATACACATTTTCAAAGTTATTAGACAGCAAAAATCAGCTCCTCAGATATATCCGAAAGGGTTTAATTCTTCTTGCAAATGTATCGATTACACAAAAATTTAAGAAACGCATCCAGCTATATTATATCCAACAACAATCAAAAAGAAATATCATAAAAAGTGTCAATTTGTAATTTTTAACAAATCAATGCTTTATTATTTATATTTTTGAAGATAAATCTTTATACATTTCAATTATATATAGCCTATAGCCATTATATGTCTATTATAAGCCGAGACGATACAAGCCACATGTCATATTCATGGTAAGTTGGAAAAGTGGGGATTGCACAACACTTTCAGCTGCAATAACTCCTGAAACAATGAACATTTTCTCACAAAAATGCCTATTAACGTGAAAACATTTAAAAATCAATGCTTTATTATTTATAAAATTTTTGAATATATTTTTTTTAATCTGTAATTTCAAATTTATTTTAAAATGAGACTCAACTAACTTCAAATGTAGTTGATCAAGTTACAGCCACTTTCAAGTTTTTGCCGAAAATATATCTATTACACTGCAACACATTTAGCTACACTATATCCAAACACAATGAAAAAAAAATTTAAAAAAATCATAAAAATGTGCTACACAATCAATCTAAAAAAAAAGATTAGCTTTCTAGATTAATAAGCAAGTAAATCTGCTCAGTTGTGTTCCTTTCTTAAGTACATATTTTCATCCCACTCACTAATAATAATCCGCCTTTTCGATAGAGGATGGTAAAAATCCGGAAACAGCAAAAAATATCACAGAAAAAATGCCAGTTCCTTTGAAACCTTTTAAACATCAATGCATTATTATTTCAAAAATATTTGAAGATATTTTTTTTAATCTGTAATTTCTACACTACACTTTTCAACTATCATTGAGCAGGATACAGCCATATTCAAGTTTTCACCGAAAATATATCGATTATACTACAACACATTTAGCTACTATATATCCAGAAACAACGAAAAATATCACATAAAAATTGCACATTCATGAGAAAACTTTTAAACATCAACGCATTATTTCTAAAATTATTGAAGATAATTTTTTTTTATCTGTAATTTTTACACTTTTTCAAGTTTATTTAAAAGTAAGAGTCAAGTAACTTCAGATATCATTCAGCAACATATAGCCACATTCACGTTTTCGCCTAAAATGTATCGATTACCCAACAACACATTTAGCTATAGTATATCCAGAAACAATGAGGGAAAAAAATTTAAAACAACATAAAAAGCAGCTGCACAATCAATCTAAACAAACACGATAAACTTACAAGATTAATAACCAGGTAAATCTGCTCAGCTGTGTTCCTTTCTTAAGACTTTTCATCCCACTCACTAATAAAAATCCGTCTTTTCGATAGAGGACAGAAAAAAAAAGTTCCCTCGGTAAATGTAAAGTATTAGCATAATTAAGTTACCTAATGCCTGTCTTAATTATCGCGATTAGCGATTTTGCTGTGATATATATATCTCACCCCCGTGGTTCTTTTATATCGCACTAAATAAACACAAGGAAATGGCCTCGTGGAAAAACAGTGGGCCAGCCCACAGCCCAGCAATAGCTTCAGCGATGCCGTAAGCGTTTTCTTGAGATTAATGAGTCGAATAACGCTTTCCATATGGTGCCCCGAAAATTTTCTTTGGTGTGTGTAGTGTAACGCGTAGGGGGGTTGCGCTAATCAAGATGGAGTGCAGGTTGTTTGATGTCCCGGCTCCAAAGTGGAAGTATCTTGATTATTGTGGCAACAAAAGGAAGAGGGGGAAAGGGGCAGAAAAGGCAAATTAAGCACAAAAAGGAAAAATGTGTTTTCATGCAGTATTGATTATTGTGTAGTAAGTTACTTTCTGGGTGGAAAATATTTGCAGTTGTTGCTTTTTTTTTTTTCCACATGAAGATTGATAGCTTTAAGGACTTTCCAAGAAGCAACGAAATGAGAGAGGCACTGTTTTGTTTTGTGGTCATGCTAACTGGCATGCGGCCTTTGGTATTGTGCAAACTTAAGTGCTTATTGTTACCAGAGAACATGAAGCTTTATGAATTTAACAACATTAACTTATTAACTATATATATATATATTAATTCATAAAATAAAATTATGATATTTTAATTGGTTGAAAAAGTTAATAGCCCAAAGAGCCTTAAAAAAAGCATCAATATGAGAGAATCGGTGCTTGTTTTGTGGTCGTGCTAACTAGGATAATTGTGCAGTATTAAATGCTTATTATTACCACAGAACATGAACATATATATATATATATATATATATACATATGGTAACTGAGTTAGTCTTGTGATTTCTTTGTCTAGGGATATTCTAGCACTTTTTGCTAAGAACCCTGCTATCCTGCAGTATCTTAGCAGGGTATTTTAGCAGCAATATATTTTTCCTTAAAACGTCAACGACCATAAAAAAGTATATAACTTTGCTGAAACTGGACAATGCTGATTTTTATATGTAAATTTCTCATAAATTTAGAACGCTGAATTTCATCAAATAATTATAAGAATAATTAACATTTCACTAAATCAAACAACTTTAGAATTAGTGAAATGTTAAACGTTTAAAATATACTAAAAAGATAACAGTAGTTCTGCATTTCTGTTACATCATCAAAATAATTTAATAATTTTTCTGTATTTAAATTAATGTAAAACAAAAGAAAAAAAGCAAGCAATATTTAATTTATATTAATTTATATTAAGCTATATTTTGATTTATTTAAATGGATCAAAAAAATTTTCATAAAATACTTTATTCATTTGATTTGTACCTTTACATACAATTATTTTCAAGTCTGAATCATCTTTTTAGCGTTACTTATTGAATTCGAAGATCATTAGACAAGAAAAACGTTTGAAATCGCACACTTGTAAGTGAAAATCTTAAAAGGATTTCAAAAGTGCTTTTGTCTACGATAAGCATCTGTTTCTCCTAACCTGCATAAACATGATTCCTCCCACATACAAATGAGTTACAAACAGCGCAGACGGCCCTAGAAAAATATTACAACCTTTCCCTGCTTTACTGCATAAAGGTGTCAGAAGAAAAAGTATGCTTCATACAAAACTTGAAAGTTTATAGTATGCCAAGTAATAACATTTACATCCAGCGTAATACACGAGTGGCTTTAGAACAAAGAACCACTTATGGTAATAAATTCACGCATTCCATTCCTTTTATTACGTAATCCGAGAAGAGGCGAATTTTCTTTCAGTTTTCAAACTTTTGATATGAATTACATACGTTACGATGGAGGGGGTTGTAAAAAAGAGATTCGATCCCCCGAATAAAAAAATCGGAAGCAAGAAAGAATCTGCGAGCCAAAAACCAACAGAATATCTTGACTTTTCTCCCCGCTTTTATTTCGCCATTTTTTTTCTTATGTATCTAGGAGGCTTGAAAAGAACAAATACTTTATCGTGTCATCTGTTTTACAGTAGTGTTAGGAACTTGATCCCAACCCATTTGTTATTTTTATTTTTATTCTTTTTTAAAAATATATATATATTTTTTTTTCGTTTTAGAATTTTTATATACTGGTGGTCAAGCAATATGATTCAGCCCACAATCATACTAGGAATTCAAATATAGAAGCTTTAAAATACATAATTTTTATCTGAAGCCGAATAAATAACTTCGATCCATATTGTTACAAACGTTACTCCTAAATGTGAAAATAATTGATTAAATTTAGTTAATAAATAATTTATAAAAATCTAAATTATCTATTAACTAAATTTAATTAATTACTGGTGGCCAAGTAATATAATTTATAAACATACTAGGAATTCCAATGTGAAAGCCTAAAAATTTAATTTTTAACTAAAATTGAATAAATAATATGGTTCCATGGATTAATGTGGAGGCATAGAAATGTAATTTTTATTTAAAATCGAATGAATAACATGGAACCATGGATTAATGTACAAGCATGGATTAATGTGGAAGCATAAAGATATAAATTTTATCTAAAATCGAATAAATAACATGGATTGTATCATATTGTTACAAAAGATATTTGTAAATGTGTAAGTAATTGATTAAATTTAGCTAATAGATAATTTGTAAAAGTCTAAATTATCTATTAGCTACATTTAATCAATTACTGATGGTCATTCAGCCCACAATCATACTAGGAATTTCAATGAGAAAGCATACAAATATACTCATGTTTGTGAAAATTGCAACACCATGAAGGAATTGTCATTGAATTGAATGAAATTTAATACACAGTTGAGTGGTAGTGGTACAAATAAATTATTAAATGTTCAAAGCAAACAAACAATAACAACAGATCGGAATCAGTATTTTGTGTAGCCACCACGCACCGCAATAAGTGCTGCTACACGACGTGGCATGGAGTCAAACAAATTTTGAATGTCTGCCTGAGAAAGAGCATTCCATGTTATTTGTATGCGCACCCAAAGTTCGTCTGCAGAAGTGACAGGATGAGGATCACGAGCTAGACGCCGACCAACGAAATCCCACACATGTTTAATCGGCGACGTATCCTGGGAATACGCAGGCCAAGGAAGAAACTGTACCTGCCGCGTTGCAAAGAAGGATTGAACAGTCCTAGTGATATGAGGGCGGGCATTGTCCTGTTGAAATACAGCGCCTGGCAAGCTTTGAAGGAAGGGAATAGCTTGGGGCTGTAGAACTTCACTGATGTACCAGTTGCTGTTCAGATTGCCCACAATTCTTAGCAATTGAGATCGTCCATGATATGCTATGGCACCCCAGACCATAACTCAGGGTGTTCGTCCACTGTGGCGTTCGATAATGCACTCCGGAAGGTGGCGTTCACCGGCATAGCGTCTGCACGAATGCGGCCATCATGGTACCACAAATTAAAGCTGGATTGGTCAGAAAACACGACATGCTGCCCATCAGCACGCCAGTCTCTATGCTGAGCGGCCCCTTGTAGCCGCAGGCGGCGATGGTTTAGCGTGAGAGGGATCCTGTATAAAGGAGTCCTTGCGCGCAGTCCACGCTGCAGCAGACGTCAACGAATTGATGAAGCACACAATGAAACACCTGTAGCTATTGACCACTGTGCTGCCAATTGTCTAGAGGAAGCTGTACGGTCCGTCAGCGCCATGCGGACCATGTGTCTATCATCGCGAGCTGACGTCCCATTTCGGAGTCCACTCCCGGACTTGTCCGACACTCGTCCGTCCACTGCTTCCAAAGACACATCACTGTGCTGCTGTTACGCTGCACACGAGCGGCTACTGCACGATAAGACAATCCAGCTTCACGAAGGCCGAAGATTCTCCCCCGTTCAACTCTGTAAGTTGTTCAAATTTCGCTCTCTTTCGTCGAAGAGGCATAAGTAATGATTGAGCTAACGTTTACCACTAGCATATAACCACCGATAACCATACACGTCTCGCTACAGCCGTCTATTTATTCGGATCCATCCGCCGTTCAGAGGGCGCTGTTCAGCATACGCATGCGCTACGGATTTGAAATTCTAATCATTTTCATATCATGCGCTAATTTGCATTTCCTGAAAATTTCAGCTCACTCGCGTAAGTCCTTCATGGTGTTGCAATTTTCACAAACATGAGTATATATAACATACCCAAAGAAGATTTGATTGAATAAAAATTAAATGTTAATATACTTTTAATAATTTATAACAACTTTAATAATTTATGTACAAATTAAAAACTAAAGTATTACGTATGGTATTTTACAGAAAAGCAATGCTTTTCTTCAATCAGACAAGTACAGAAATTAAATGAGGTGATAATCGAAAAAATAACATGGAATTAATTAGATTATAGTTTTCCCGTTCAATGAAATTTAAAAAGCTTATTGTTTGCAGTCGTTCAAAAGTCAAATTATTTCAAAACGACGAATATTCAACAATAAATGTATTTCACTTAAAGCAATTGCTTATCTAGTTTAAATGGAGGACACAGTTTTGTTGAAAAGCAGAAATTTCTTGACAGTCCTTGGCGACAAAGAACGACAAAGTAGAGCTAGTCGTATTTAAGTCCATGGAATATCTACATAGTATAGACATAGTAAATATTTACATGAGATAGGCGAAGAAGATATATTTGATTAAAAATAAAAGTGAACATACTATAAATAGTGACAGGAAATAGAATTCATTATATTTTGCTTATATAGACATTTTTTTTAATGAACAACTGTCCAACTGTTGGAAAATATTTTTAATTTATATCTTTTTTGTCTAGAAATTAAACATTATGTGTGCAACCGTTGTAAATATCTAAGGAAATACAAAGAAATCATGTTTAAATATAAATAACGAAGGCATCACCACTTTTAATAATTTACATAAAATTAAAAACTAAAATATTCAGCATGTTATAGTATAGAAAAGCAATGTTATTTTTTAAATAAACAAGCATAGAACTTAACTGGAGTGATAATCGAAAAAAATAATAAAGATTTAATTAGATTATATTTTTCCAGTTCAGTGGAATTTGAAAAGCTTATTGTTTACACTCGTTCAAAACTCAAATTATTTCAAAACGAAGAATATTCAACAATAAATGTATTTCACTTAAAGCAAAATAAATTGCAATTGCTTATCTAGTTTAAATGGACGACACAGTTTTGTTGAAAAGCAGGAATTTCTCTACAGTCCTTGGAGAGAACGACAAAGAAGAGCTCGTCGTATGTAAGGCGTTCTCTTTCATCCTTTTCATTAACTCATCTTTTCTCCTGGAGCATTAAAAGGGATTATTTCAACTTCCAAAACGCCTCTTTAGAGGCAGCGAAATAATGACCAAAAGCCTGCACACGAGCGCCTTTTATATCAATAACAGATGAAATATTATTGTTGAAGACAATAGAGAAACGAATGGATATTTCCCCGCGTTTTCATTAATCAAATAGTTTCCTCCTCAAAATGGGAATTAATTTTTGTTCCCTTTTACATCATTTACTTTTTTCTATTACTTCATTTATCAGTTCTTCTTCGTCTTTTTACTTTTTTTTTTCATATTTCCACTCTTTTAACTTCTTTTTTCGTAATGGCTTTGTTTGAAAATTCATATTTGGTTTTCACATTTGTTTAGAAAAAAAATTTCTACGACTTGTTTAATTCATTTCTTTTTTTCTGGCCTTTTTTTAGCTTTTCAAGCTGTTGATTGTGAATTATTTATTTATTTTTTCCTGTACTTAAAAATGCATTTTTCTTATTAATTTTTATGAAGGTGTTAAGTATATCACGCCTGTGAAATGAAATTAATCAAGCAAATTTTTTTTAATGCATGATGCATAGTTAAAAATCAAAATTAAATTTACGTTTTTTTTATAAAATAAAATAAATTATCACCTTATTTTTTTTAAAAAGAAATTACTGAATGCTGTTTCCTATTGTATTAAAAACATTTCCTTTATTGTGTAATTTAATTTATCATAAACACATTTTCTTAAACTTTTAAAAATCTTTTATAAGTCACATCATAATAAATTTCTAGTATTCTAATTTTTTATATTCATTTTTATAGATAATAGGACTTTATTTTCAAAACTATTCAAAATCCTATTTCATATTTTACGAAATATGCTCCTTACAATATTACAATTTATTATTATAATCTCTAACGAAATCACTTATCAAGCAATTTATTACAAACAAGAATATTAAAAAACAGAACAGAGTTGCAACATACTTTAAAGATATAATACAACAAAAAACATCTTTGCAATCAAATTACATGCAGTTTTCACTATCCGCGCAACGTTATTTTTTACGTCTGAAGAAATCCAGATCTGAGGAATTCATATTCTCCACTATTCAAAATAGTGCAGAGGAAATTTAAATAAGTATGGTTTACAAATAAAAATAGATGCTAGAGCCAGGAAGATATAAATATTTGGAAACATAGATGTTCAAATGAATTTAGCTTCTTTCTGGCGTCTAGGTAAATACAAATGCAAATCTCTGGTAGCTCTCTATTCATTTTCTCCTTCTCAAAGGAATCCCATGATCTCGAATTCCTGAATGTGTGCATCAGATTCATTTTTCTTCAAAGTCCCCTTTAGTAATAGGAGCCCTTTAAGTTTCCTGAATGTTTATACCGCAGGTGAAAGGGACTATTATGCTAAAATACAGGACTCAGAAACACCGAGACCCTATTTGCATTGAGTACAATAACATTTTTAACGTTTATAACTCTAGGATCCTCTTTGGCTTGCTTTCTGTAACATTAAAAAGGTCACATGTGGGCCATGCAACAACATAATATTCAAAATGGAGAAAGAATTTAAAGTCAATGCGTGCCTCCTTTTTCACTGTATTAGATTCGAGATCATCCAAAATATGAAGATGCTTTATGCTAAACTCAGAAGTCTTAAAAGAACAATAAAAAGAAAAATGGCATTTTTTTCACAAAGGAAATGCTTGAAGTGTTATATATGATAACATGAAATAAAACTGTTATTATTTAATTTTTTTTGTTGGAATTTAAGTATTTTTAATGGCAACATATATTGAAACAAAATTTTACACGTCTTATGATAATGATTTTACAATTTTGTTACATTATTTTCTGCTTAAAATTGCTGAACTCAAATTTTTAATGAAACAATTTTTTTTTTCAGTAACAATTGTATTTAAAATAAAGTTGACCATCACAGTATATTTTCTGGTTTTTAATTGTAGTCACTGGTCGCGAACTTAATTTTTCTGTTTCAATATTTGAAATTTTAAAAAGCCATTATATAAAGTGACAACTTTGGGTACATGCCAAGCAAGTGATGAGAAACTATTTTTAGCACCGAGGCTTATTAGAAGTCATTTTGTGTTATTACTTGAAGAGGATCTTATCGAAACTGTTTTAATACAAACATAGCATCTTCGTGATTAAAATATACAGTTTCCTTTTTATACTTTTAGTTAATCTATATTTTAATATTTGTTAGTTTGGTACTGTTATTTTTATAGAACTCATATTTTCTAAGTAAAGAATATCTCATAAGTACTTGCAAATACTGTTCATTTAAGGTTATAAAATTTACTTTGTTATGTAAAAACTGTTATAGGTATAAAAGTTCAATAAAAGTTAATGAAATAATTTCAAAAATTCTTCTAATTTATAAATATCATATTAGATAAAAAATATAGGAAGGAGTCAGATTTCGGGAGTTAGACATTTTTTGGCCTCTGACCTGTACTATATTTATAATAAATACTATACTATATTTATAATAAATACTATACTATATTTATAATAAAGGATTGTAAAATTAATTTCATAATGATTGCTGAAACAGAAAAATGTCAAATCAGTACAGGAATTTAAAACCAATTCATTGAATGCATTTAAGAAACATTAAACTACTGGTGAAATCTTTTGCGAGAAACCTTGTTTTACAAAAATCTAAATGTAAACGATTGATATTTTAAGTTTTGAAAATTTAAATCTTTTCTAGTAAAATATATTTTTATTTATTTCTGGAGAATTTATAGTTTTGATAGCATATTAATTTATTTGCAAGATAAAGGATACAGTTCTACAAAGAACGTGAAAAAAAAGAATATCTGTGTTGCAATTTTATTGAGGTTAACAATGAAGGAAGAAATTCTGCATTCATTTTTTGAATCCAATTGTTTTTAACAGTTTACATAAAACCTTATGAAATTACCTTAATAATTAAATATTATGAATTTTTCTAGGTAACCAAACACATTTTTCTTTAATACTTTTAAAAGCTATGAAATATATTTTGTTAAATATCAAATCAAATTAATTTTTGATTAAATGCCTTACAACGTTTCATTATGTGAAAATATGGAGAAAAAAGGAATTTTTCTCATATGTGTTAATTTATTGTTGTAGATTTTAATAAAAATGTAAATGAACAAATTAAGCTAATATAAAATATTTCGTAAAATGTTTGTCTTTCTTAAAATGAATTTAATTAAAAAATCTTTTCAAAATAAGCATACGATTTAAAGCAAACACATTCACAATAAAATTTTTTACATTGACTTCTTAGGTGAAGTTGAAAATAGCTGAGAGGCTGAAATATACGAATTATTAGATAATTAATTTACTTTAATTTAAATATCAATCATAAAATACTTTTTAATTAGCTTAAATTAAGTTTTGAACTTCAAATGTTAAAATATTAAGAATGTAAACAAAAAGTTAGTTCAGCAAATATTATGTCACCACTTTTATGAATTAAAAATTAAAATTATTAAAAAATAAACTATTTTCTTGAATTAATTATGCTTTCTTTTCATCTTTAAATACTTTAAATACCCAGTAACTTAATAAAATGAAAACAATTTCGTTTTTATTAAATGGTTTTCAGGTGCAATGCAAATTTATTAAAATAAAATAAAGGACTGGTTGCATAAGAAATAATTTACAGAAAGCACATTAATTAAAAAACTGTCACATCTTCTTTAATCTAAATTAAATATCATTGTTTTGAAAATATTTCAAGCATGAGCAAATGAAAATAATTATAAAAATTAATTTATTAAAAACTAAGGGACAGAAGAATGGAAATCCAAAATCTATCAATAAATTCTATAATTTATTTTTTATTTTCCTCAGACTTTTCAAATTACGAAAAACTATAAAGTAGTTTTGATTGATTTTGAATTCCACAAGAAATTTATAGAGAAATGTTTACAGGAATATTTTAATTTATTATATTGATATTTAAATATATAGTAGATAAACATAATTCAATGGCTTTATGGAAGTTTTGTAATAGTTAATTTAGGGATAATTAATTTTTTGATTAATTTAACGAAATTTAATTATTTATACATAGGTTAAAATTTAAAATAAAATATACATCAAATACATTTTTCTTAAACTCAACATGATAATTTTAAATTCAGCAATTGCACAAAGTTCTTATTCTTTTATTTCCAATGGCAAGGCAATACAAAAATGGGGAAAAAACACAAAATAAAGAAAATGCACACAAAAGCGTTCAACAAAGTTGATCGAAGTCGTTGCCTTAAAAGTTGTCTAGCATTCCAGTGTCCCGCCGTCTCGGAATTTCCAAGAAGAGCTAAGCAAAGGTGGCAATAAGCTCGGTTAAAATACGGAACTGAGCACAGGACAGTTCCACTTGGAACTTTGAGAAGAACTTCCAATTTAAATCGCATTTTCAGTATTCGGATCAAGTAACTGTAATTTATAATCTCATGACATAGTTTGTTTGATTATGCAGTAGAATAGCATGGCAATGTTGAGCATCTTGATTGGAGCAACCTAGAGTCCTTTCTTGGAAAAAATCAACGTGTTCGTCCCCAAAATCTCCACAACTGTAATTTATATGTTCTTGACATAGTTTGTCTGATCATACGAAAGAATAGTATGGTTATTATTGGAGCAATCTAGAGCTTCATGTGTCATCTGCGTCTCATATATCTCATGTGTCTCATGAATCTCATTTGTTTCATGTATCTCCCATAGTATATCATGTGTCTCATGTACCTCATTTGTTTCATGTATGTGTCTCATGTATCTCATTTGTTTTATGTATGTGTATCATGTTTCTCATTTGTTTCATGTATGTGTCTCATGTATCTCATTTGTTTCATGTATGTGTCTCAAGTATCTCATTTGGCCTCTCATTGTATCTCTCATGTATCTCATGTATCTCATGTACCTCCCATAGTATATCATGTGTCTCAAGTATCTCATTTGTTTCATGTATCTCACATAGTATATCATGTGTGTCATGTATCTCATTTGTTTCATGTATGTGTCTCATGTATCTCATTTGTTTCATGTATGTGTCTCATGTATCTCATTTGTTTCATGTATGTGTCTCATGTATCGCATGCATGTGTCTCATATGTGAATTCTCATAAATCTGTCTCATGTATCGCATGTGTCTCATATGTGAATTCTCATAAATCTTCATCCTGTGTCTCACATGTCTCATATGTGAATTCTCATAAATTTGTCTCCTGTGCCTCACATGTTTCATATGTGAATTCTCATAAATCCGTCTCCTGTGTCTCATATGTAAATTCTCATGAAGTTTGTAAAACTAATTAATAAAAAATGTGTTCGCCCGTGACCCATTGAGATCCCTCATGTCATTCCGAGATTATTCCTCAAGTAATCAGTTCTTTATATTCACGACATTAATAAAACATTGAGCAACATGAGGAACGAATTTTCGCAATTCTGAAGACCACGATCGAGTTGCATTTGCATTCCAAAAAGCATCTATAGAGTTCCTTCTTATTGCACTAGGTAAACAAAATGTTTACAAAGGCAAATGCGAAAATGCAATTTTCGTATGAGAAATCCGATTTAGAATCTTTCTTTTTTGTGCAGATTAGAAGTAGCATAACTTGTATAACTCTAGTCTTCGCTGGGACGCTGAAATGCTATTTATTTGCTTATCACAGTATACAGAGCTTTTTGCTTTAATTTCTAACTTTTATTTCCATGTAACCTTACTTTCTGATGTAGCAATTATAATCGCCAGCAGTGTAATCATAAAGATAAAAGTATTTCGCATAGATAATTTTGCTTGAATTTTTATCACATATTTTTTTAATAAAATAATATTCTTATTAAGATATTAAACTTACCAACAATTATTTAGTGCCAATGCTTTAAATCAGTTAAAAATGCAGTTTATTATTTTATTAAATGCAAAAATTACATACCAATGACAAAGGATTGTTTATATATTGTAAATATTTTTTTCTTATAATTATTTTATGTCCATTTAAAAAAAAACATTTTATCATTTACGTATGTTATATTCTATAGATTATCATCTATAGTAATTTACATGCATAATTACTACAATAAATATAGATATTTAGATATGTCATTAAATCGTTAAAAATAAAATGAAATTTTTATTAGAAACACAAACATATTGAAAATAATTTTCTATGGGTTTATTGAAAATATTTTGATGTTTCAAGTTTTACCTTGCAATTTGTGGCATTATTATTTGCTGGTTCATCATTTGTGGATTATTATTTTCTATTCATAGATTCTTTTCAACACTTCAAAATCTAAATTTTTTTTTAACATTAATAATAGCAAAAACATTTTTTCATATGAAACACCTTACCTCCTTACTTCACCTACCTTTTTACACCTTACTTTGTGGATTATTATTTTCTATTCATAGATTCTTTTCAACACTTCAAAATCTAAATTTTTTTTTAACATTAATAATAGCAAAATCATTTTTTCATATGAAACACCTTACCTCTAGTATTTCCTGAGCATTAAATTTTATACATTATAAAAATATACTATGCATGCTAAAAATATCTCAGGTTCAGCGTCTAGACAGATTAAATCGATATTTTTTATTTTAACGTCCTATATTTTATCGAAAACTTATGCTATATAAGAAGTTACTTACTAAACAAATTGTTTTATTATAAGAAAATTTACAAGTTTATAAACTTTTCACGTTTACACATCAATATTTTTAGTTTTTAAGGTAATTGTTCACAAAGTTAGTGGATGTAATTCATAATCATCTTAATTTTTAATATTGAAACGGGGCGCAATATATTTTCTACTGATGAAAAGTTAATCAAATTATGTAAATGGAAAATTAATAAAAGAATTACTTAAGTAATATTTTGGTGAACGCAAGCTTAAATTATTTAAATTAAGTTTACGAAGGTTACAAAATAAAAAGTTATATAAATTAAGTTACAAAATTAACAATAAATCACTTGTTCGTATTTTTTTTTTTATCTAAGTCTGAAATTCTAAAAAATTTTAATTTTAAATAATATAATTAACAATTTTTTTTATCTTTGGATGCAATCAAAACCACAACTTAAAATATCTTTTTTGTAAAGACTATAAAGGGTTTTATATTTTTAGATGATGAACAGAAAGCAGTTCTTTAAAATTTATTAGTCATTTCATTATTTACTATTATTATGTCTAATTATTTTTGCAATACGAAATTAAACATTTATATTTAGTTTCTATTACAGCTCTGTCAAACTATTTGCAACCATAAAAAAATGCATCCTGAATGCTTTAATTTTGAATTGAAGAAAAAGAATATATATGTGAAGGCAGTGGTGTAAGATACAATTCATTCAGCACCTCCTTTTCAACTGGATGGCAGTAACATCCAGCTGAAAACTTCATGGCATGATAATTAGATGGCCATTGATTTCTTGACAGAAGTGCACAACTCCAGTACCAAAGACAGTAAAGTTATTGGTGAATAAGAAGTGTTAATGGATTAGCTTTGAGCAGCAACGACATATGTATTAAAGATTTATATCCTGTTGTCAAGATGTGTTAACTGCTGTGTTTCTTAATTAAATATTTTTGTGATTGTACTTTAATGGTTAATCGTCTATTAAATATGATCATCATTTTATTTTCTATCATCCTATTAATAATGATCATTACTATGTTTAATTATTTTTGTAATACGAAATTAAACATTTCTATTTAGTTTTTATTGTAGTTCTATCATATTAGTTTCAACCATAAGTAAATATGCTTTGAATGCTTTAATTTTGAGTTGAGGATAAACAATATAATATATGTGGAAGAGCTGGTGTTAGACACCATGCATTTAACATCTACTTTCCAACTGGATGGCAGTAACATACAATTCAAAACTTCATGGCACGATAATTAGATTATTAAATAATGGAAAAGGTGTGTGACAGCTATAAGTTGGATTTATACTGTTGGAGATAAGAAATAAACTTTAAATATTACTGTTGAGAAGGAATTTTTAATATTAACTATAAGCTCATCTTAACATACTCTTTACTTAAATCCACTTAATAAGTTTTCAATACTAAAGCATTAAAACTACAGAAAATTTTAGTACAGAAAGCTACAGTACTTAATAAATATTAATAGTTAAATAATATAATAATTCCTCTTGTTTAATTAATTTTTTATCAAATTATTTTGTTTTTAAATTCGTATTCTTGTCTTCTATGCATGCAAAGGTCCACATATTCTTATTTCAAATATTTTTTTATCAATTTTTAATATAAATATTGTGGCACGACTGCTGTATATTCAAAAGGTACTTAATGAGTAAATGTTTAGCTCGTCTTTGATTGTAAGGACAATTTTGTTTAAATTTATATCTAATTAAATATACGAAAAAAAATATAATATATATCTCACATAAATATAGATCACTACTAGGATTTTCCCAATTAGAGTAGGTAAATAATATTGAATTAATAAACAGATTTTATCAATATTTTAAATTATCATTATTATAAATTATGTTTAAACTAATTTTAAGATTTTATTATATCAATTTGATAATCTATTTATCAATTGTCATATTTAGATTTTTAATTTAAATATGTTATCCTATAAAGATTAAGTTGCAGTATTTGAGATGAAATTCTCTGAGAAAAAATTTTTTTTTTTTTTTTTTTTTTTTTACAATTACAATTTATTACAATACAATTAGGTTTTTTATTGCTAATTGCATTGAAGACATCAACATAGTCTTTTTCACTTGATATATTAACTTAAAAAACTAATTAAATACTTAATAACTTTACTTAGCAAAAATATATTAGCTAAGACAATTATAAAAAATGAGCAAATTTTCTTACAATTGAGTATTTTCAGTTACAGATATGCTCATTCTGCAACGAAATAATTTCATTACTGTATGTTTCAAACTGATTGATACAAAAGAAATACAAATTTGTAGTGCTATTCGAACAATTAGTTAGAAAAATATTTTTTCTTTTTCTGAGAAAAAAACAGTTTTATTTTGGTCGGGAAAAAAAAACGGATCAAGTTATTTGAAACCTTTTTAAAATCAATACATTTCTAGAATGTACTCAGATAAAACAAGTTATGTATATTATTTTCCCTTTCAAAAATATATTTTTAAAAGTATTGGATACAGCATTCACATTGTTCTTGCAAAATGTATTTCAGCTTTACAAGAATTGTACAACGTTTTATGCAACAGATCCAGTAACAATATATCAAACAACAATGAAAAAAACTCAAATTTTAAATATTTCAACTATTTTTTTATATTTTTTAGATATATTTGAAGAATGAAATTCTACTTTCAAATTAAAAGACAAGATGGCACTAAGCACGACATAGATAAGCTCAAATTGTTCTTGGAAATATATGGATTGCACTAAAACTTTTGCTATAATAAAACCTGAAACTATGAAAAATATCACAATGAAATGTCAATTTATTTGAAAGCTTTCAAAAATCAATCTACTATTATATCTAAATTTTCAGAGCTTTTAAAATTAAATTTTGATAGTTTCCCAACATATTTTAAAAGAAGACTGAACTTATCTCATATATGATTGAAGGTTAGAAATGTAACAGAAAGAAAATGACAGAAGCGTTCAAGTTCTTGTTGCAAATGTTTCAATTATTCATTACTTTTTGCATTACAATCTATCCCAAAACGATGCAAATGTCTCACAAAAAATGCCAATTTATTCAAAAACTTTTAAACCTTAAAATACGGTTTTCAATGATTAATATTTAACGATTTGTACACTTCTTAAAACATGTTTGAAATCAGTCAATTAATTTTAAATATCATTGAAAAAAAGAGATGGCACTGAATGAAATGCTATGCATTCAAGTTTTTGCGTCGATTATACTATATTTTAATAGCGTATTTATCTGCAATATATTCAGGAGCAATGAAAAAAAAATCATATAAAGAGTTTTGATTTAGTTGAAAACTAAAGAAATCAATGCATTATTATTAACTACAAAGTTTTAGCAGATAATATTTTTAATCTATAACTTATACACTTTTTCAAACCTATTAGAACACAAAGGTAAGCTGTTGAAATATAATTAAAATTAATAGCTCTAAGATACGACATGATAATTTTCGAAAAAATTTGAATGGGATAACATTCAAATTTTTCACACAAATATGTCGATTACATTCAGCTACACTATATCCAAAAACAATGAAAAATCAAACTCACAGAAAGTGTCAATTCGAGATTGTTTAAAAATCAATACATTATTATTTCCAATGTTTTCGAAAATAAATTTTATATATTTCCAATTATATATTTTTAAAAAAATTTAACATATTTATGAATGCAAGATTAAATTAACATCAAATAAGATCGAATGTAAAGATGGCACTGAGCACGATACAGCCTGTAGAATTTTTCCCTCGAGAAGAGTTGTAGCACATCGTTAACAGGAGAGAGGAATGTATATTTTTAAACACATAACAACAACATATCACTCAAATTTGACAGCATATAAGCATTGTTGTGGGTATTTATATTGCATGCAATTAGTGTTTTGTGCTAATGAGAACAACCTGTCACTCAAATCCGGTAGCAGTAAATTAGTGTCATGGATAATGAGACCTTATGGCATTAGCGATTGTCAGTTCAACTTTCACGACCTTGTGGACTACGCCACGAGTTGTTTCATCGTGAATGGTCATAGACCGCTCTATGGAACTATCGACTCCAATGAGATGTGAGGGAGGATGACCCCCTGCCCATCCTTTTTGACGGATTTTATTAAAGGAAGGTTTTTGGATAAGAAGGAACAGAGTTCTGTGACTAGTTGACAAGAAGTGTTTTTTTTTCTTTGAAGTGACTGAACAGGCCGGAGTTTCCAGATGTTTACAAAGTGAGCTTCTTGTGGTTTCCTGCGTCATGCCGTGTGATACTATGGTTTGCTTCAGACCACGTGTTTAGCTTCGTTGTAATCTCAAAAACTCTGAAAATACCCATCCTTGGAGTGAACTGCTCTTGTGTATCTAATTTATACCTTTAAAATTCATTATACTGTAAATATAGTTCTGTATATATAGGCTATGACACTATAAAATTAAAAAAATTCCCATGAACGTGAAAGTGTCTCTCTTCTGGAAGCCATTGTAGGTCTAGTATAAGCCGAGACGTTACAGGCCCCATGCCCTATTCATTTATACATGGAAAAGTATGGATTGCTTAACACTTTTAGCTACAAATGTTTTTTTAATCAGTTCTTTTTACACTTTTTCAAATTTATTTGAAAGTAAGAGTCAACTAACTTCAAATATCATTGAGCAAGATACAGCCACTTTCAAGTTTTGGGCAAAAATGTATCAATCAACCATCACCATATCATACCATATCAAAAATTTATCAATCTACAACACTTTTAGCTGCAATATATCCAAAAACAATGACAAGACTACAATGTAGACTAGTTCTTGTTGGAAAAGTGGGGATTGCTTAACACTTTTAGCTGTAATAAATCCTAAAACAATAAAATATATCACATAACAAAAGGCCTTTCAATTGGAAACTTTTAAACATCTATGTATTATTATTTCTAAAATTTTTCAAGTTAAATTTTTTAATCTGCAATTTTTACCCTTTTCAAAATTCAAAAGTCAATTAATATCAACGAATATCATTAAGCAAATTTAAAGCCACATTCACGTGTCCGCCGAAAATGTATCTATTACGCAACAACAAATTTAATTACAATACTTATAACCAGAAACAATGAAAATATCACATAAAAATTGTTATTCATTTGAAAACATTTAAACATCAATTGATTATTATTTTTAAAATATTTGAAGATAATCTGAAATTTTTACACTTTTTCAAATTCAAAGTCAACGAATATCATTCAGGAAAATAAAGCCACATTCAAGTTTTTGCCGAAAACCTATCGATTACACTACGACTCATTTAGGGACGCTATATCCAGAAACAATGAGAAAGAAATTTGAAAAACAACATAAAAAGCAGCTGCACAATCAATCTAAACAAACACGATTAGCTTACAAGATTAATAACCAGGTGAATCTGCTCAGCCGTGTTCCTTTCTTAAGTCTTTTCATCCCACTCACTCATAATAATCCGCCTTTTCGATAGGGGATGAAAAAAAAAGGTTTCCTCAGTAAATGTGTACAGTATTAGCATAATTAAGTTACCTAATGCCTGTCTTAATTATCGCGATTAGCGATTTTGCTGCCATATATCTACCTTCTACCTCACCCCCCTCGTTCTTTTATATCGCACTAAATAAACACGAGGAAATGGCCTCGTGGAAAAACAGTGGACCAGCCCACAAAGCCCAGCAATAGCTTCGGCGACGCCATAAGCGTTTTCTTGAGATTAATGAGTCGAATAACGCTTTCTATATGGTGCCCCGGAAATTTTCTTTGGTGTGTTGTGTAACGCGTAGGGGGGTTGCGCTAATCAAGATGGAGTGCAGGTTGTTTGATGTCCCGGCTCCAAAGTGGAAGTATGTTGATTATTGTGGCAACAAAAGAAGGGGGAGGGGAGGGGGGCAGAAAAGGCAAATTAAGCACAAAAAGAAAAAAAAGTGTATTCATGCAGTATTGATTATTGTGTAGTAAGTTACTTTCTGGGTGGAAAATATTTGCAGTTGTTGCTTTCTTCTTTTTTTTTCCACATGAAGATTGATAGCTTTAAGGACCGTCCAAGAAAGAGATGAGATGATGAGAGAAGCACTGCTTTGTTTTGTGGTCGTGCTAAGTACTAAGTGGCTTTTGGAATTGTGCATTATTAAGTCCTTATTGTTATCAGAGAACATGAAGCTTTATTAATTTGAAAAGTCTAACACATTAAATATACAAATTAATTCTGAAAATAAAATTTTGAATCTTTAATTCGGTGGAAAAATAATAAATTACAGACTTTCATAAGTTTGGATTACTCAATTTTAAAGTAATATTTGCAGTTATTTTCATGTACAGATTGATACTTTGCACATCTATTAAAAAACATCAATATTTAGGATGCACTTGTCAGCCTCCTAAATCTCCTTGACCCTGCTCCTTCTTCTCCCATATATAATAGTATGCAGTAACTTTGCATATTACGTGTAATATTCTTTTGTGTATAGTGTGTAATACCATAACTGGCAAGGATAAGTTTTATCCTGCTAAATATTAATAAAAATATGCTAAAAAATATCAGTAAAACTTTAAGTTTTTTAATTATATTCATGCAATTCATTATAAATAAAAATATGTGTTCAACATAACCTGATTTATGACCAATTGGCAAATTACATAACTAACGTCTAGGAGGGATTTATATTCGAATCACATTCGTACATCTAAATCATATAGCATCGAAACTGCAAACATTAATTAAAAATGCTTTGATTTATTTAAAATTAATGAAGAATTATTAAAAATGCTTAAACTATTAAATTACTCGTACATTTGTATCTGTAAACATAAACATGAAATTATTACAACGTCTGAAACAACACTATTGCTTTACTTATTGAATTCGAAGATTATTAGGAAAGAAAAACAGTTGAAATCGCATATTTGTAAGTGAAAAACCTTAAAAGGATTTCAAAAGGGCTTTTGTCAACGATAAGCATCTGTTTCACCCAACCTGCATAAACATGATTCCCCCACAGTCAAATGAGATACAAACAGCGCACACGCCCACTGAAAAATATTACAACCTCTCCCTGTTTTACAGCATATAGGTGTCAGAAGTAAAAAGGATGCTTCATATAAAACTCAAAGATTTACAGTACGCCAAGTAATAACATTTCCATTCCGCGTAATACACGAGTGGCTTTAGAATAAAGAACCACTTATGGTAATAAATTCACGCATTCCATTCCTTTTATTACGTAATCCGAGAAGAGAGCAATAAAGGGAACCAAAAATCGAATTTTCTTTGAGTTTTCAAAGTTTTGATATGAATTACATAATTTACGACGGTGGGGGTTGTAAAAAAGAGACACGACCCCCCGAATAAAAAAAAGGGATGCAAGAAAGAATCTGCGAACCAAAAATCGACAGAATATGCTGAGTTTTCTCCCCGCATTTATTTCTGCCTTTTTATATTCATTTTTTACAGATAATGGGACTTTATTCTCAAATCTGTAATGCCTTAATTGAAAGTGTAAAGTTGTTCTGCATAAATTTATAAAATAATATAAAAAAATCATGGAACAAAATAAAATACAGATTGAGTATTGTAAACCTATGCTATTATATATGCTGATATTTAAGAACTATATTAATAGTTTAATTTAACCAACCATGTTCCTAGTCTGTTTAACAATATCCTTTCGCTAGCCTTTATTAATCAATAATATTTATTTTACTATTTCATATAAATGTAACATTTAAAGAGTGTATAAGATTATTTCTAATATATATTATTGAAAAGTTAAAACTAATTAATTGCTGTGAATAAAATAAGATCAAATATCAAATATATATTTTAATTTCTATATTCATTTTTTTTTTAAAAAATATGACTATTTTCAAATCTGTAATGCCTTAAATGAAAATGTATAGTTGCTCTGCATAATTTTAAAAAAAATATTTTGGAACAAAATAAAATAAAGTTTTAAGTATTGTAAAGATATCATATTATATATGCATGTATCTATGAACAAAATTCATAGTTTATTTAACCAAGGTATTATCATTCAATAATAATTCAATAATTCATTTTTTCTCCAGGTATTATCATTCAATAATATTTCGTCTAATATTTCATATAAATTTTAACATTTAAAGAACATATAAAATTATTTCTAACAAATATTATAAGCAATTAATTGTTGTGGGTAAAATAATAACAAATAACAAATGTATAAATTCAAAATCCTATTTCATATTTTACGAAATATGCTGCTTACAATATTACATTGTATAATTGTAAACTTTTGCTAAATCATTTCTCAAGCAATTCATTATTACAAAGGAGAATATTAAAAAAACAGAACAGACTTACAATATACTTTAAAGATATAATATAACAAAAACAATCTTTTAAATCAAATTACGTGCAGCTTGCACAATAGGCGCAACATTATTTTTTACGTCTGAAGAAATTCAGATCTGATTAATTCATATTCTCCGCGATTCAAAATAGTGCAGAGGAAGTTTAAATAAGTATGCTTTACAAATAAAAATAGATGTTAGAGCCAGGAAGATGTAAATATTTGGAAACATAGATGTTCAAATGAGTTTAGCTTCTTTCTTGGCGTCTAGGTAAATACAAATGCAAATCTCTGGTAGCTCTCTATTCATTTTCTCCTTCTCAAATGTTTCCCATGATCTCGAATTCCTGAATGTGTGCATCAGATTCATTTTTCTTCAAAGTCCCCTTCAGTAATAGGAGCACTTTACGTTTCCTGAATGTTTATACCGCAGATGAAAGGGACTATTATGCTAAAATACAGGACTCAGAAACGCCGAGACCTTATTTGCATTGAGTACAATAACATTTTAAACGTTTATAACTCTAGGATCCTCTTTGGCTTGCTTTCTGTAACATTAAAAAGGTGACATTTGGGCCATGCAGCAACATAATATTCAGAATGGAGAAAGAATTTAGAGTCAATACGTGGCACCTTTTTCATTGTATATGAATCGAAATCACCCAAAATATGAAGATGCTTTATACTAAATTCTGAAATCTTAAAAAAACAATAAAAAGAAAAATGGCTTTTTTTTCACAAAGGAAATGCATGAAGTATTATATATGATAACATGAAATAAAACTGTTATTATTTAATTTTTTTGTTGGAATTTAAAAATTTTTAATATCAACATATATTGAAAACAAATTTTACACTTTGTACAATAATGATTTCAAGATTTTGTTACATTATTTTTTTGCTTAAAATTACTGAACTCAAATTTTAAATAAAATAATTTGTTATTTTATTTTTCAGTAACAATCGTATTTAAAATAAAGTAGACCATCACAGTATATTTTCTTGCTATTTATTGTACTCACTACTCACTAACTTAATGTTCCTGTTTCAATTTTTGAAATTTTAAAAAGGCATTATATAAAATGACAACTTTGGCTACATGCTAAGCATGTGTTGAAAGACTATTTTTAGTACTGAGGCTTATTAAAAATAATTTTCTATCATTACTGAGAGAACATCTTATTCAAACTTTTCTGTTTTTGCCTATAAATATAGTTTTAATGTATTGCAAATATGATTCTTCATGATTGAAATAAGCAGTTTCATTTTTATATTTTCAGTTAATCTATAATACTTTGATATTTGTTAGTATGGTATTATTGTTTTTATAGAACTCATAAGTTTTGTAACTTAAGAATGTCTTACTGCAAATACTGTACTTTTAAAGTTATAAAAATTACTTTATTACAAAATTGTTATAAATATAAGAGTTGAATAAAAGTCATTGAAATAATTTCAAAAATTCTTCTAATTCCTTTAGCAAATATCATAGTACATAAAGTTATAGAAAAGAGTCAGAAGTCAACAGTTTTTTTAAATTTTTAAATTTTTTAAATTTTTTAAATTTTTTAATTTTTTTAAATTTTTTAAAAAATGAAATTTTTTAAATTTCATTTTTTCAGTTTTCAATTTTTGCAAATTTCGTTTCAATCCAGTATAGGAATTTAAAACCAATTCATTGAATGCATTTAAATAAAATATAAATATCTACTGAAATCTTTAGCGATAATTTTTTTTCCAAAAATCTAAATATAACAGATTGAGATTTTTGTTTTCGAATTTAACAAATATATTTTTATTTATTTCTGGCGAATTAAGAGTTTTATTTACGTATTATTTTATTTATAAGTAAAGGATTCTCTTCTGCAAAGAGCTGGAAAAAAAACCGATTGTGATGCTATTTTACTGAGGTTATGAATGAATGGAGAAATTATTCTGCCATAAATTATTCTTAGTTGAATTTTAGAAACCCAAATTTTTAAACAGTTTAGCACAGAAAATTATGAAATTGCCTTGCTAATAAAATATTGTGAGCTTTTCTAGGTACACAAAAAATTATCTTTAATAATTCTTAAAGCTACTATATATATTTTGTTCAATATTAAATCAAAATAATTATTAATTAAATGCCTTACAGCAATGCATTATGTGAAAAATATAAAAAAAATAGAAAAGCAATTATTCTGACATGTCTTAAATTATTGTTGTAGATTTTAATAAAAACGTAAGTGAACAAATTAAGCTAATATAAAATATTTTGTAAAGTGTTTGTTTTACTTAAAAGTAAGTTTAATTTAAAAATCTCTTCAAAATAAACTTAATGTTTTAAAGCAAACACATTCACATTAGAATTTTTTACATTGCCTTCTTAGGTAAAGATGAAAACAACTAAAGACTGAAATATACGAATTATTAGATAATTAATTGACTTTAATATAAATATCAATAATAAAATACTTTTTAATTAGTTTAAATTAAGTTTTGAACTTTAAATGTTAAATTATTAAGATGGTAATCAAAAAATTCTTTCAGTAAATATTATTTCACCACTTTTGTGAATTAAAAAGCAATATTATTAAAAAATAAACTATTTCTTGGATTAATTAAGTTTTCTCTTCACCTTCAAATACTTTAAATACCCAGTAACTTAATAAAAGGAAAACAATTTCGCTTTTATTAAATGGTTTGCCGGTGCAATGCAAATTTATTAAAATAAAACAAATGACTGGTTGCATAAGAAATAATTTACAGAAAGCACATTAATTTTAAAAAAAATGTCATGTCTTCTCTTATCCAAATTGAATATCAGTGTTTTGAAAATATTTCAAGCATGAGCAAATGGAAATAATTATAAAAATAAATTTATTAAAAACTAAGAGACAGAAGGAATGGAAATCCAAAATCAATCAATAAATTCTATAATTTATTTTTTATTTTCATCAGACTTTTCAAATTACGAAAAACTATAAAGTAGTTTTGATTGATTTTGGACTTCTCTTCATTTTCCCCTTAATTTTTAACAAGTTTAGTAAGTAAGTAATTTCTATAAGAAAGCACAAGGAATTCAACTTTATCACTACTTTAAATATCTGCAAAGAATTTATACAGAAAGTTTTATGAGGTACATTTTAATTTTTCAACTTGACATTTAAATATATAGGATATACATAATTCAATGATTTTGTGGAAGTTTTGTGAAAAGCAATTTAAAAATTATTGTTATTTTATTAATTTAATGAAATTTAGTTATTTATATATAGGTTATAAATTAAAATAATATATATATATATCAAATACATTTTCACTAAACTCAACATGATAACATTAAATTTAACAATTAGACAAATATTTTTTGTTTTGTTTCCAATGGCAATGCAATGCAAAACTTGGTAACAATACAGAACAAATAAGAAAAACAAAATGCACACAAAAGAGTTCAACAAAGTTGACCGAAGCCATTGCCTTAAGAGTTCTCTAGCT
This sequence comes from Caerostris darwini, assembly GCA_021605075.1. Lineage (NCBI taxonomy): Eukaryota > Metazoa > Arthropoda > Arachnida > Araneae > Araneidae > Caerostris > Caerostris darwini. The sequence continues at coordinate 402,141 of BPLQ01004782.1, forward strand.
TGTCAGTGTCTCACCGTTTCGGATTCGCCATGAAGTGCCAAGCAACGATAGATATGAGCAACGATGATAAAATACGAAACTGAGCAACAGCTATACGACTTAGGCCACTTGGAACTGTGAGAAGATCTTTAACTTTCAATAATTTTATCTGTAATCGGTCAAGTAACTGTAATTTATAATTTCTAGATATAGTTTGGTTGACTGTATAGTGGACTAGTATGGTAATGTTGAGCATCTTGATTGGAGCAATCTAGAGCCCTTTCTTGCAAGGAAATCAGCCTCTTCGTTCTCAAAAAATACACAATATCCAGGTATCCACTGAAACACAAATTACATCTTCCAAAGTTTGTTTGATTATACAGTTGAATAATATAGTAATGTTGAGCATCTTGGGTGGGGGAATGGCAAACCATTTCTTGCAAAGAAATCAACCTGTTCGTTCTCAAAAATTCCACAATATCCACGTATCCCCTGAAGCAAAACCTGCCTCTTCCCCAAAGCCAGCCTTCGCAAGTAATTCCGAACGTAAAAGATTTCACGTGTGAATTTAATCAGTTCTTTTTTATTAAGATAAGCCACCAACAAGACACACAGGCCAACCGGACGACGGTTAGGACAGAAGTGAGAGCTCATGCCGAAAACTGCAGACCACTTAGGCTTGTGGAACGTTGTCCAAGATGCACCACTAGGAGGTAGGTGTACATTGCATCTCACAATTGCTCAAAGTAAAAGTTAACCTCTTTATAAAAGACTCATGAATATGGATATGGATGAATTCTTATGAAAGTGTCTCATATGTGAATTCTCATGAATATATCCCATGTGTCTCGCATGTCTCATATGAGAATTCTCATGAATGTGCCCCGCATGCCTCATAAGTGAATTCTTATGAATGTGACTCATGTTTTAATGAATATGGAAATACCATCATTCCATAAATTAAGGATAATTCAGAATCACACAGAAATTGAACTCTAAACTAAATATTTCACCTGTAGAATTATCATACACATCTTGAAGAAGAATATGCAAATTACAGGAAACCACCAGATGGCGCGGATAGTACGTCACAATGACGAGAGTGTAACAGAGGGGTATATAAGGAATGCTGGCAAAGAAGTAAAATTGTTCACAAGCGCTTTAAAAGCCTTTCAGTGCAATAACCGCATAGTCATGGCACAAAGGAATCATTTAGATGATTTTTTACGTGGTAGAATTATCGGACGGCTGTAATGTGGACGTACCCAGCTGGAAGTATCCGAGGAACTTGGAATCGCCCAGAGTGTTATGTCCAGGCTTTAGCAACGATTCCAAGCTGTTGGTAATGTGAGTAGATGTTACAGCACAGTTCGCCCCCGGGTTACAACGCCGAATGAGGACCGGTATTCAGCAGTTACTGCCAAAAGAAACAGTCGGAGCACAGAATCAGGCCTGTCTCGTCACCTCTCTTCAGCTACCGGTACGACAGCTTCAAGACAGACCGTGTACTGACGCTTAGGGCACATTGGTCTATATGCTGTCAGATGTGTTCCACTTACCGCAACTCACTGTCGCCTGCAGGATGGCTCGTTTCGGGAGGAATTATTCTTGATTCCAGAACTGACCTGCATGTTCAGAGTGTAACGATGACAGGCCACATCTATCGGGATGTCATTCTGGAACAACATGTACGTTTGTTTCTCGGCGCCATGGGGGCTGAATTTCTGTTTATGGATGACAACGCCCGTCCTCACCGTGCAAACATTGTAGACGAATAGCTTCAATTGGAGGATACCACCCGTATGGATTGGCCAGCATACTCACCGGATTTGAATCCAATAGAGCATGTGTGGGATATGCTTGGCCGACGAATTGCAGCACGTCAACCCCCTCCCACCTGTCAACCGGAACTTCGGAGGGCATTGCTTGATGAGTGGTGTAATATTCCCCAAGATCAGATTGATAATTTGATACTCAGCATGCCTAGGCGTTGTAAGGCCTGTATTGCATCGTCCGGGAGACATACTCCATATTAACCATCATACTAACCATGTTACACTGTTTTTTGTAAATAGGCTCTTTTTTGAAATTTGCTCCAGGGAGGAAAAATCGCATTTTTTATTAATTAAGTCAAACATATAGCATCTATTTTGCTCTTTACCTTTTGTTTAATAAATAGACTTTACAAATAAGTCAAATTTGTTTTTCTTCTGTCTCTTTCTTTGCCTGAACTTCATTATCCTTAATTTATAGACATGTGTGTAGTAAGTTGATTTATAAATTTGTAAAATAAATAAATAAATATGTGCTCGACCGTGAGAGAACTCGAATCTTATTCTGGGAATCCTCCTCGATTAATCAGATCTTTATATCCATGGCATTAATAAAACCTTGAGCTACATGAGGAACGACATATCGCAATTCTGAAGACAACGATCGAGTTACATTTATATTCAAACAGGCGTTGGCAGCGTTCCTTCTTATTGCACTAGGTAAACAAAATCTTTAGAAAGCAAACAAAGGCAAAATGCAATTGTCGTATGAGAAATTGGATTCAGAATCTTTCTTTTTCTTCAGATTATAAGTGGCGCAACTCTCGTCTTCGTTGCAATCAAACGCTGAAATACTAATCAGTTGCATATCGCAGTATGCAGAGACTTTTGCTTCAATTTCTATATATTTTTCATGCGAACTTTCCTTCTGATGTAGCAGTTTTAATGTCCAGAAGTGTAACGACAAAATAAAAGTATTTTACTTAAAAAATTATGTTTGAATTTTAATCACATGTTTTTTAATAAAAAATTAAAATATTAAGTTTACCAACTATTTAATGCCAACGCTTTAAATTTGTTAAAATATGCAGTTTATCATTTTATTAAATAAAAACAAAAAAAAAAAAAGCTAAGCAAAATTATTGTTTATGTAATATAAATTTATTTTTCTTGTAATTATGTCCATTTAAAAAACATACATTTTATCATTTACGTATGATATATTCTATAGATGGTCACATGACAGAATGTCTGGCACTCGGTATCACAGATTTCGGGTTCGTGTCCCGTAGTTGACACATATGCTAATAGTAGTTCTGAATCCACTTTGTACTGTAAGTCCCGGTCAAATAAGATCGTTGAGGGGCTAGTGTTAATCGTGTCCGTAGCATATCTTCAAGCTACAAGCGCCCCCTCTGTAGTGCTAAATGAGTAACAGCGGTTTGCAGCCCTTGCTTATGACATAAAGATAACTGTCTCTATATTGCCAGTGCATCAAGAAAAAAAATTACTTTATAGATTATCATCTATAGTAATCTACATGTATGAAACTTACAATAAATATAAATATTTTAATATCTCATTAAATAGTTAAAAATAAAATAAAAATTTTATTAGAGACCCAAACATATGGAAAAGCATTTTCTATAGGTTTAGTGAAAATATTTTGATGTTGAAAGTTTTACCTTTCAAATTGTGGCATTATTATTTGCTGGTTTACCATTCGTGGCATTATTATTTTCTATTCATAGATTCTTCTCAACACTTCAAAGTCTAAAGATTTTTTTCAACATTAATAATAGAAAAATATGTTAAGTTTGTTCATATGCTATAATCTTTCCAGAGCATTAAATTTTATTTATTAAAAAATACACTATGTATGCTAAAAATATATCAGGTTCAGCGTCTAGACAGATTAAATCGATATTTTTATTTTAACGTCCTATATTTGGACGAAAACTTATTATGCTATATAAAGTTACATCCTAAACAGATTGCTTTATTACAAGAAAATTTACCAGTTTATAAATTTTTTACGTTTACGCATCAATATTTTTGCTTTTTAATGTAATGGTTCACAAAACTTGTGGGTATAATTCATGTAATTCATAATGATCGTAATTCTTCATGTTGAAACGGGGCGCAATATATTTCCTACTGAAGAAAACTTAATAAAATTATGTAAATGGCAAAATTAACAAAAAATTTACTTAAGAAATATTTTGGCAAACACGAACTTTAATTCCTTAAATTAAGTTCACACAGGTTACGAAATAAAAAGTTATAAATGTTAACTTATAAAATTATCAATAAATAGCTTGCTCGTAAATTTTTTTTCAATTTAATTCTAAATAATTGCATTTTAAAGTAATGTAATTAAGCAATATTTTATTTTTGGCTATAATTAAAATATTTTTTTTTTGTTGAGTTGTTGATTATATTTTTAGATGAGCATTCATTAATGATTATTAATTATTTTTGCAATACGAAATGAAACATTTATATTTAGTTTTTTTACAGTTCTATCAAATTATTTGCAACCATAAATAAATATGATCCGAATGCTTTAATTTTGAATTGAGGACAAACAAAATAATTTACGAAGAAGGCTGTGGTGTAAGACACCATTCATTCAAGACATCAGTTCCCACTAGATGGAAGCAGCATTCATTTATATACCTTAAAGGCATGATAACTAGATGTCTTTTGAGTTCTTTACCAGAAGTGCGGAATCAGTTTTAGTGTCACACAAAGCCAAGCGTAACTCAAACACTAATGAATATTTTGACGTCAAATTTCACACAGATGTCAAGGACAGTTAAATTGAAAACTGATCTTACTTTTTGGACACAGTAGCCTGCATCTCACATAAACATAACTGACTATTAGGATTTTCACAATCCGAGTAGGTGAATAATATTGAATTAATAAAGCAAATTTTTTCAACATTTTAAATTATCATTTTAATAAATTATGTTCAAAATAATTTCAAATTTTATTCTATTATTTTGATAATTTATTTATTGTCATATTTAGAATTTAAATTTAAATATCTCTTCATATAAACATTAAGCTGCAGTATCTTCAAATATCATTGAGCAAAATAAAGCGACATTCAAGTTTCGGTCAAAAATGTATCGATTACACTGAAACGCATTTAGCTACACTATATCCAGAAACAATGAAAAAAAAATTAAGATCAACATAAAAAGCAGCTGCACAATCAATCTAAACAAACACCATTAGCTTACAAGATTAATAACCAGGTAAATCTGCTCAGCTGTGTTCCTTTCTGAAGTCTTTCCATCCCACTCACTCATAATAATCCGCCTTTTCGATAGAGGACGGAAGAAAAAAAGTTCCTTCGGTAAATGTAAAGTATTAGCATAATTAAGTTACCTAATGCCTGTCTTAATTATCGCGATTAGCGATTTTGCTGCGATATATATACCTCATCCACCTCACCCCCTGGTTCTTTTATATCGCACTAAATACACACACAGAAATGGCCTCGTGGAAAAACAGTGGACCAGCCCATAGCCCAGCAATAGCTTCGGCGATGCCGTAAGCGTTTTCTTGAGATTAATGAGTCGAATAACGCTTTCCATATGGTGCCCCGGAAATTTTCTTTGGTGTGTGTTGTGTAACGCGCAGGGGGGTTGCGCTAATCAAGATGGAGTGCAGGTTGTTTGATGTCCCGGCTCCAAAGTGGAAGTATCTTGATTATTGCGGCAACAAAAGGAAGGGGGGGGGGGGGTGGAAGGGGCAGAAAAGGCAAATTAAGCACAAAAAGGAAAAAAAATGTATTCATGCATTATTGATTATTGTGTAGTAAGTTACTTTCTGGGTGGAAAATATTTGCAGTTGTTGCTTTCTTTCTTTTTTTATCTGCATGAAGATTTATAGCTTTAAGGACCCTCCAAGAAGCATCGAGATGAGAGAAGCACTGCTTTGTTTTGTGGTCGACCTAACCGGTACTTGGGTTTTGAAATTGTGCAGCATTAAGTGCTTAGTATTACCAGAAAACATGAAACTTTATTAATTTAACAAGGCTAACTTATTAACTATCTATATATTAATTCATAAAATAAAATTGTGATATTTTAATTGATTGAACAAATTGATAGGAAGTTAAGAATCCGGGAAAATGCGTCAACATAAGAGAAGCGTGAAGAAGTGTGAAGAAGTTTTGTGGTCGTGCTGACTGATATGTATCGTTTGGAATTATGCAGCATTAAGTGCTTATTATAACTAGAGTACATGAAGATTTATTAATTTAACAGGTCTAACATATTAACTATATATAGATATATATATATTAATTCGCAAGATAAAATTTTTATATTTTTAATTGGTTGAAAAATAATAAATTACAGAAATCATAAGTTAGAGCTACTCGTTTTTATTATTATATACAAATTGACTCGACATATGATTTGATATTTATGATACAGATACTATATACAGATATATGATACAGATACTATATACAGATATATATACAGATGACTCGAGGTACAGATACTATATACAGATGACTGGAGGTACAGATACTATATACAAATGGCTAGTTACATATACTATATGTAGATGATTCGAGTTATTTTCATACACTGATTGATGCTTTGAACGTATATTAAAAAAACACACCAATATTTAGAAGGTACTGGCCAACCTCCTGAATCACCTCATTCTTCTACCATATAAGCTATTATATGGGAGAATGCAGTAAAATAACATATTGTATTTAATTTTGCACTTAAAAAAAACTAAATAAAATAAAACCTAAAAACCTAATGAAACCTAAGGAAATAAAACCTGAAACTTGTCTCTTATTTTTTAAATATTTCACTCTTAGCGCCATCTGGCACTTATCACACACAATGCTCACTGAAAATATTAAAATGTCCTTATATTTATGTTCAATTTTTAAAGGGTTAGATAAAACATTCTCGGATTGTGAAGTGTTGAGTTTAATATTGTTTCGTAAGCGTACTTTCATTCAAATTTTAATGGTTATCTTAGCAGTTTTTGCTGATAATTTTCCTTAATAAATAAACCAATATTTTCACTTAAAGTGGACAGTTCTGATTTTTATCTATTAGTATGATAAAAATTTAAAACGGTGAATTTCATCAAATCATTACATTAATTATTTAAAAAATAATATTTTGTTTATATAAAATAAAAGTTGTTCTGCATTTGTGTTAAGTCATCAAAATAATTTCCATTCAAATTATTAACATTATTCAAAAATAGTATATTTACTTCAATTAAATGGATAAAACTATTGATATTAAAAATAATTAAATGATTAAAGTTGTTTTTATTTTAATTAATGTCAAACAGTTATCATAATCATACATCATCAAAACTGCAAGCATTATTTACAAATATTTTTGATTTATTTAAAGTGATGAAAGAAATATAAAAAAAACTATTTAAATTGTTAAATTGATTTTGAACCTGCCATATAAACATACAATTATACATAAGCAAATATACCTTTTACATAAATATACAATTATACATAAACAAAGATATATTTTACATAAAAATATAATTATACATAAACAAAGATACCTTTAAAATAAATATACAATTTTACATAAACAAAGATACCTTTACATAAATATACAATTATACATAAACCATGATACCTTTTAAATAAACATACAATTATACATAAGTAAAGGTACCTCTTACATAAACATACAATTGTACATAAACAATTATACCTTTTACATAAACATACAATTATATATAAACAAAGGTACCTTTACATAAACAATACAATTATACATAAACAAAGATACCTTTAACATAAATATACAATTATACATAAACAAAGATACCTTTACATAAATATACAATTATACATAAACAATGATACCTTTTACATAAACATACAATTATACATAAATAAAGGTACCTCTTACATAAACATACAATTGTACATAAACAATTATATCTTTTACATAAAAATACAACGCTTTAAACACTACAATTATGCATAAACAAAGATACTTTTAACATAAATATACAATTATACATAAACAAAGATACCAGTTGCATAAACATACAATTATTACCACTCCTGAAGCAACTCTATCGCGTTTCTTATTGAATTCGCAGATCATTAGGAAAGAAAAACTCTTGGAATTGCACACTTGTAAGTTAAAATCCTAAAAGGATTTCAAAAGTGCTTTTGTCTACGATAAGCATCTGTTTCTCCCAACCTGCATAAACCTGATTCCCCCCACAGTCAAATGAGATACAAACAGCGAAAAATATTACAACCGTTCCCTGTTTTACAGCATAAAGGTGTCAGAAGTAAAAAGTATGCTTCAAAAAAAACTTGAAAGTTTACAGTACGCCAAGTAATAACATTTCCATAATACACGAGTGGCTTTAGAATAAAGAACCACTTACGGTAATAAATTCACGCATTCCATTCCTTTTATTACCTAATCCGAAGAAGAGAGAAAGAGCAATAAAGGGAACCAAAAATCGAATTTTCTTTCAGTTTTCAAACTTTCATATGAATTACATACGTTACGATGGAGGGGGTTGTAAAAAAGAGATACGATACCCCGAATAAAAAAATCGGAAGCAAGAAAGAATCTGCGAGGCAAAAACCAAACAGAATATCTTGACTTTTCTCCCCGCTTTTATTTCGCCATTTTTTTTCTTATGTATCTCGGAGGCTTGAAAAGAACAAGTACTTTATCGTGTCATCTGTTTTACAGTAGTGTTAGGAACTTGATGCCGACCCATTTGTTTTTCTTTCAAAATAATTTTTTTTCCGTTTTAGATTTATATAAAAAATGTAAAAAAATGTAATTTTTATCTAAAATCGAATAAATAACAAGGATCTATATTGTTACAAAAATTAATGATTCTGCCCACAATAATATTAGGAATTCCAATAGGGAAGCATATAATTGTAATTTTTATCTAAAATCGAATAAATAACATGGATCCATCGATTAATGCAAAAGAATTATGTATTTATGCTTCCATAATCAATGATTCCAATGATGATGTAAAATAATTATGTATTTATGCTTCCATAATCAATGATTCCAATGATGATGTGGAATCATTGATTATGGATCTATAAATACATAATTCTTTTCTAAAATCGAATGAATAACAAGGATCGACATTTTTATAAAAATTACTTGTGAATCTATAAGTAATTCATAAAATTTAGTTAGTATAAAATTTAGTATTTTATATATTGGTGGTAAAGTAAAATGATTCATCCTACAATCATATTAGGAACTTCAGTGTGAAAGCAAACACATGTAATTTTTATCTAAAATTGAATAAATAGCTTGGATTCATACTGTTACAAAAATTACTTGCAAATTTGTATGTAATTGTTCAAGTTTAGTTAATAGATAGTATAGATTTTTATATACTGGTGGTCATGCAATACGATTCAGCCCACAATCTTAAATAATGTTTTCAGTTTTGATGTTATATATTTTTGATTTAATTTATTTATATGGATAAAACAAATATTAAAAATACTTAAACTATTAAATTGATTTTGTAGCTGTTACATAAGCATGCAATTATTTCCACTATTGAAACAACTCTATTGTATTACTTTCAAAGATCATTAGGCAAGAAATATTTTTGAAATCGCATACTCCTAAGTGAAAACCTAAAAGGATTTCAAAAGTGCTTTTGTCTACGATAAGCATCTGTTTCTCTCAACCTGCATAAACATGATTGCCCCCCACAGTCAAATGATATACATTATTTCCCTGTTTTGCAGCATAAAGGTGTCAGAAGTAAAAAGTATGCTTCGTACAAAACTCGAAAGTTTACAGTATGTCAAGTAATAAAATTTCCATCCCGCGAAATACACGCGTAGTTTTAGAATAAAGAACCACTTATGGTAATAAATTCACGCATTCCATTCCTTTTATTACGTAATCCGAGAAGAGAGAGAAAGCAATAAAGGGAACCGAAAATCGAATTTTCTTTCAGTTTTCAAACTTGTGATATGAATTACATACTTTACGACGGAGAGGGTTGTAAAAAAGAGATACGATCCCCCGAATAAAATAGGGGAAGCAGCAAGAAAGAATCTGCGAGCTAAAAACCAACAGAATATCTTGACTTTTCGCCCTGCCTTTTATTTCGCCATTTTCTTTTCTTATGTATCTCGGAGTCTTGAAAAGAACAAATACTTTATCGTGTCATCTGTTTTACAGTAGTGTTAGGAATTTGATCCCGTCCCATTTGTTCATTTTTTATTTATTCTTTTCTTCAAAATAATTTTGTTCTTTTGGTTTAGATTTCTATATACTGGTGGTCAAGCAATATGATTCATTCCACAACCATACGAGAGATTACAATGTGACACATAAAAATTCAATTTTTATCTAAAATCGAAGAAATAACTTGGATCTATGAATTAGTGTGGAAGCACAAACCTATAATTTTTACCTATAATCAAGTAAATAATATGTATCCTTGGATTAATGTGAAAGCATTAATTTGAAAAATCTATTGTTTACACTCGTTCAAAACTCAAATTATTTCAAAATGAAGAATATTGAACATTAAATGTATTTCACTTGAAGTAAAATAAATTGCAATGGCTCATCTAGTTTAAATGGACAGCACAGTTTATTTGTAAAGCAGGAATTTCTTTACAGTTCTTGGAGAAAATAACAAAGAAAGCTCGTCGTTTAATATCTACATAGGATATGCATTGTAAATATCTACATAGGATATACAAAGGAGATATGCTTGATTAAAAAAAAAGTGAACAGTGATAGGAAATATAATTCATTATACTTAATCTAGATAGACCTTTTTTTTAATGAACAACTGTCCAACTGTCCATTTTACGATTTTATTCTTTTTTGTCTAGAGAAGAAACATTGCATGTGCAATTATTGTACTTATCTGCATAGTATATACAAAGAATATATGTTTGAATAAAAATAAAACATGAACATAAATAATGAGTTCAACAACCCTTTTAATAATGTATATACAAATTAAATACTAAAATAATCATCATGTTATATTATAGAAAAACAATGTTTTTCTTTAATCAAACAAGCATAGAACTAAAATGAGGTGATAATCGAAAAAATAACAAATAATTAATTAGATTATACTTTTCAAATTCAGTGGAATTTGAAAAGCTTATTGTTTACACTCGTTCAAAACTCAAATTATTTTCAAAATGAAAAATATTGAACATTAAATGTATTTCACTTAAAGCAAAATAAATTGCAATTGCTTATCTAGTTTAAATGGGCGACATAGTTTTGTTGAAAAGCAGAAATTTCTTTGCAGTCCTTGGAGAGAACGACAGAGAAGAGCTCGTCGTATTTAAGGCCACGGAATGCGTTCTCTTTCATCCTTTTCATTAACTCATCTTTTCTCCTGGAGCATTAAAAGGGATTATTTCAACTTCCAAAGCACCTCTTTGGAAGCAGCCAAATAATGACCAAAAGCCTGCACACGAACGCCTTTTATATCAATAACAGATGAAATATTGTTGTTGAAGACAATAGTGAAACGAATGGATATTTCCCCGCGTTTTCATTAATCAAATAGTTTCCTCCTCAAAATGGGAATTAATTTTTTTTCCCTTTTACATCATTTACTTTTTTCTATTACTTCATTTATCAGTTCTTCTTCATCTTTTTTTTTTTTTTTTGTCCATATTTCCACTCTTTTAATTTCTTTTTTCGTAATGGCTTTGTTTGAAAATTCATATTTGCTCTTCAAGTTTGTTGATAAAAAAATTCACCGACCTGTTTCATTCATTTCATATTTTCTGGATTTTTATTAATTTTTTCGAGCTGTTGATTGTAAATTATTTATTAATTTTTTTTGTACATTAAAATGTATTTTCCTTATTAATTTTTGTGAAGGTGTTAAGTATATCACGTCTGTGAAAGGAAATTAATCAAGCATTTGTGTTTTTATAATACATGGTGCTTGATTAAAAGTCAAATTAAATTTACTTCTTTTTTATAAAATAATAAGTTGTCAACTTATTTTTTTAATAGAAAATGTTGAATGCTATTTCCGAATAACGAATAGTATTAAAAGCCTTTTCCTCAGTGCTTAACTTAATTTATCATAAACACATTTTTTACAATTTTTAAAAAATTCTTTAAAAGTCACATCTTAATATATTCCCAGTTTTCTGACTTTCTTTTCGGTTTTTTATAAATAATATGGCTAATCTGGGATGTCTTAAATGTAAGTTTATAGTTGCTCTGCATAAATTTACAAAATAAAAATACAAAAATTACAAAAAAAATTTTATTGAGTAAAATAAAATAAAGTTTAAGTATTGTAAACATATTATTATATATTGTATATGATTTATTATATATGATTATACTTATGAGCCATATTCAAATAAAATAATATAACAAATTAATTGCTGTGTATAAAATAATATCAGATATATATTTTAATTTCTATATTCATTTCTTATAAATAATATGACTATTTTCAAATCTTCAATGTTTTAAATGAAAGTTTAGTTTAATCTGCATAAATTTACAAGCTAAAAAAAATGTTTTCAATAAAATAAAATAAATTTTAAGTATTGCAAATATATGTTTTTAAATATACTTATATTCATGAAAAATATTCATAGTTTATTTAACCAACCATGTTCCAAATTCTGTTCATGAAATCCTTTCTCTAACCTTTATTACTCAATAATATTTTAAAAATATTTCATATAAAGTTTAACATTTAAAGAATATATAAGATTATTTCTAACAAATATTATAGAAAACTTAAAAACAGAAAATTTTTACTAAACCAATTCTCAAGAAATTGTAAACATTAACATAAAACAACATCATATGTACACAAACAAGAACAACATAAACAACATATGTAATCATTAACATAATTAAGTATTATAAGTATATGCTTATATTTATGAGCCATATTCATAGTTCATTTAACCAGCCATTTTCCTAGTTCGATTAACGAAATCCTTTCTCTAGTCGTTATTACTCAATAATATTTATTCTTATATTTAATATAAAGTTTAGCATTTAAAGAACATATAATATTATTTCTAACAAACATTATTCAAAGGTTACACCAAATTAATTGCTGTGGGGGAAATAATATATAAAATTTATATTTCAATTTCTATTCAATATTTTACGAAATATTCTGCTTACAATAATACAATGTATTATTGTAAACTTTTATTAAATCACTTCTCAACCAATTTATTATTACAAACGAGAATATTAAAAAAAAAAAAAAAAACAGACTTACAACATACTTTAATGATATAAGATAACAAAAATAATCTTTGCAATCAAATTCTATATGCAGTTTATACAATCCTCGCAACAATTTTTTTACGTCTGAAGAAATTCATATTCTTCATGATTCAAAATAGTGCAAAGGAAATTTAAATAAATATTCTTTACAAATAAAAATGGATACCAGAGCCAGGAAGATATAAATATTTGGGAACATAGATGTTCAAATGAATTTAGCTTCTTTCTGGCGTCTAGGTAAATACAAATGTAAAATCTCTGGTAGCTCCCTATTCATTTTCTCCTTCTCAAATGTCTCCCATGATCTCGAATTCCTGAATGTGTTTTTCTTCAAAGAGCCCTTTAGTAATAGGAGAACTTTACGTTCCTTGAATGTTTATTCCGCAGGTGAAAGGGACTATTATGCTGAAATACAGGACTCAGAAACACCGAGACCCTATTTGCATTGAGTACAATAACATTTCAAACATTTATAACTCTAGGATTCTCTCTGCCTTGCTTTCTGTAACATTAAAAATGTTACATTTGGACCATGCAGCAACGTAATATTCAAAATGGAGAAAGAATTTAGAGTCAATGCGTGCCTCCTTTTTGCACTGTATTAGATTCGAAATCATCCAAAATATGAAGATGCTTTATGCTAAACTCTGAAATCTTAAAAACAATGAAAAGAGAAATGACATTTTTTCATGGAAGAAATGTATATGATAGCATGAAATAAAACTGTTATTATTTAATTTTTTGTTGGAATTTATATTTTTTTAATGGCAACATACATTGAAACAAAGTTTTACGGGTCTTAAGGAAGTAATTTCATAATTTTATTGTATTTGCCTGTTGACTAAAATTTCTCTGACCTCAAATTTTAAATGAAAAAATCTGTTATTTTTTTTCAGTAACAATTGTATTTAAAACAATGTAGACCATCACAGTATATTTTCTTGTTTTTTATTGTAATCACTAGTCACTAACTTATTGTTCCTGTGTCAATATTTGAAATTTTAAAAAGCCATTATATAAAATGACAACTTTAGCTACATACAAAGCAGGAGTTGAGAGACTATTTTTAGCACTGAGGCTTATTAGAAGTCATTTTGGATCATTACTGAAGATGATCTTATCGAAACTGTTCTACTTTTATCTATAAATATAGTTTTAATGTATTGCAAATATAGCAACTTTGTGATTAAAATGCACAATTTTCTTTTCTATATCTTCAGCTAATCTATAATACTTTGATATTTGTTAAGTTTACATTTGATGCTTTTATATATCACTTATTTTTGTAAGTAAAGATTTTCTACTACACTACACTGCATAAAAAATACTACACTTTTACAGTTATAAAATTACTTTGTTGTGTGAAAACTATTATGAATAAACTATTTCAAATAAAATTCATTAAAATAAATTCACAATTTCTTCTATATCACTTAAGATCCTAAAGATAATACAGGATTGGGAAATTAATTCAATAATTATTGCAAAAGCGGAAAAATTTCAAGACAGTACTGGGATTTAAAACCTATCATTGAATGCATTTTAAAAAGTTAAATTAGTGGTGAAATATTTGTTCATAAACGTTTTTCCATAGTTTCCAAATTTTCTTGCAAAAATCTAATTATAATAATAATTAATAAAATAGATACATAATATAATATCATTATTATAATCATATTTTAATATTAATAATTTAAAAAATTATCAATATTAAAGTACAATTGTAATATTAATATTTTTAGTCTGAAAATTTAAGTTGTATTTAGCTATTATATTTTTTGTTATTTCTCTCTGGCAAATTTATAGTTTTGTTAACATATTATTTTGTTTTTAATATAAAGGTTAATGTTATTCAAAAAACTCTAAACTATTGTTATTAAAAAACAATATTTGTTTCACAACTTTAATGAGGTTATCAATGAATGAAGAAATTATTCTGCATTCATTTTTAGAATCACAACTTTTTAAACAGTTTAGCATAAAACCTTATGAAATCACCTTGATAATTAATCATCAATCAATTAAATATTATGAATTTTTCAAAATGCATGAAAATTTATCTTTAATACTTCTAAAAGATAAGAAATTATATTTTGTTAAATATCAAGCCAAATTAATTTTTAATTAAATACCTTACAGCAATGCATTATGGGAAAAATGAAGAAAAAAAGAAAAAAAAATGTTCTTATATGTCTTAATTTATTGTTGTAGATTTTTATTAAAACGTAATGAACAAATTAAGCTAACATAAAATATTTCGTAAAGTGTTTGTTTTACTTAAAATAAATTTAATTTAAAAATCTCGTCAAAATAAATTTAGGATTTAAAGCAAACACATTCCCATTCAATTTCTTTTACATTGCCTTCTTAGGTAAAGTTATATATAACTGAAAGGCTGAAACATACGAATTATTAGATAATTAATTTACTTTAATTTAAATATCAACAATAAAATACTTTTTAAATAGCTCAAATTAAGTTTTGAACTTTAAGTGTTAAAATATTAAGATGTTAATCAAAAAATTCTTTCAGCAAATTATTATTTCACCACTTCTGTGAGTTAAAAAGCAAAATTGTCAAAAAATAAATTAAAAGGTAAAACTAATAAGAAAATAAAATATTTTCTTGAATTAATTAAATTTTATCTTCATCTTTAAATGCTTTAAATACCCAGTAACATAATAGAATGAAAACAATTTCGCATTTATTAAATGGTTTTCAGATGCAATGCAAATTGATTAAAATAAGAAATAATTTACAAAAAGCACATTAATTAAAAAAATGTCACATCTTCTCTTATCCAAATTAAATAACACTGTTTTGAAATGATTTCAAACATGAGCAAGTGAAAATAATTATAAAAAAATAAACTTATTAAAGCCAGAAAAAAGTAAATCCAAAATCAATCAATAAATTGTATAAAATATATATTTTTTATTTTCATCGACTTTCAAATTATGAAAAATTACTTTCCAAAGTAATTTCTACAAGAAAACATAAGGAATTCAACATTATCACTACTTTAAATCTCTACAATGAATTTATAAAGAAATTTTGATAGGAACATATCAATTTATTTTCTTGACATTTAAATTTATAGAATATATACATAATTCAATGATTTTGTGGAAGTTTTGTAAATAGCAATTTAAGAATTATTCCTTTTTACTAATGTAACGAAATTTAATTTTTTATACATAGACTATAATTTCAAATATATATATATATATCAAATAAAGTTTCCCTAAACTCAACATAATAACATTAAATTCAGCAATTAAACAGATATTTTTTATTTATTTGCAATGGAAATGCAATGCAAAAAGGAAAAATTTTAGAATAAATGAGAAAAAGAAAATGCAAACAAAAGAGTTCAACAAGGTTGACCGAAGTCAATTGCCTTAAGAGTTCTCCAGTTTGCCAGTATCTCGCCGTCTCAGATTCGCCATGAAGTGTCAAGCAACAATGGAGATGAGCTCGATTAAAATGAGCAATTGAGCAATGAGCACTGAGCATCAGCTACGTGACGTGGGCCACTTGGAACTGTGAGAAGATCTTCACCTTTCAATCGATTTATATGTATTTGGTCAATCGATTTATCTGCAATTTAAAATTTCTAGACATAATTTGTTTCATTATACAGAAGAATTGATGATGTTGAGCATTTTGACTGGAGAAATCTTCTTGCAAGGAAATCAGCTTATTCTTTGTGAAAAACTCCACAATATCCACGTATCCACTGAGGCAAAACCTGTCTCTTCCCCAAATTCAGTCTCCGCAAGTAATTCCGAATTTAATCAGTTCTTTTTGATTAAGACAAGCCACCAACAAGACACGCAGGCCAACCAGACGACGGTTAGAATAGTAGCGAGAGTTCATACCGGGAAATGTAGACCACTTAGTCGTGTAGAACGTTGCCCAGGCTGAAGCACTAGGAGGTAGGTTTATATTGAACCCCACAGTTTCACAAAGTAAAATATAGCATTTTTATAAAAGGCTAATGAATGTGAATATGAATGAATTCTCATGAATGTGTCTCATGTTTTAATGAATATGGAAATAATAAGGGTATTTATAATTTTGTAAAACTAATAAACAAAAAATATGCTCGACCGTGAACGTTGAGATTTGAGATCCCCTATTTCATTTTGGGATTCCTCCTCAACTAATCAGTTCTTTATATTCATAACAATAATAAAATCTTGAGCCACATGAGGAAAGACATATCGCAATTCTGAAGTCCATGATACAGTTGCATTTCTTTTCAAGCAGGTGTTAGTAGCGCTCCTTCTTATTGCAGTAGGTGAATATGAAGTTACTAGAGAATATTATTAATTTGTCAAGTCTAACACATTAAATATATGAATTAATTCTCAAAATAAAATTTTGATAATGTAATTGGTTGAAAAAATAATAAATTACAGACTTTTGTAAGTTAGGGTTATTTGATTTTACACTTTTATCTGTAATTCTTTCAAGTCTAGTACTTCAAATTCAAAGTTCAACTAATATCAACGAATATCATTGAGCAAAATAAAGCGACATTCCAGTTTTCGTCGAAAATGTATCGATTACAGTACAACGCATTCAGCTACAGAATATCCAGAAGCTATGAAAAAAAATAAATGAAAACAACATAAAAAGCAGCTGCACGATCAATCTAAACAAACACGATCAGTTTACGCTTTTTAAAATTTATTTCAAACTATGTGTCAACTAACTTCAAATATCATTGAACAAGATACAGTCACATTCAAGTTTTTTCCGCAAAGGCATAGATTACACTACAACACATTTAGCTACAACATATCTAGAAACAATGACACGACTACAATGTATAGGTCGAGACGTTACAATCTGCATGCCATAAAGTCCTTGTTGGAAAAGTGTGGATGACATAACACATTTAGGTACAATAAATCCTGAAACAACGAAAAATATCACATAAAAATTGCCCATTCATTTGAAACCTTTTAAACATCAATACTTTATTAGTTCTAAAATATTTGAAGATAACTTTTATTAACCTGTAATTTTTACACTTTTTAAAATTCAAAGTCAACGAATATCATTGAGCAAAATAAGGCCACATTCAAGTTTTCGCCGAAAATGTATTGATTACACTATAACGTACTTAGCTACACTATATCCAGAAACAATGAGAAAAAAAAATTAAAAGCAACATAAAAAGCAGCTGCACAATCAATCTAAACAAACACGATTAACTTACAAGATTAATAATCAGGTAAATCTGCTCAGCTGTGTTCCTTTCTTAAGTCTTTTCATCCCACTCCATAATAATAATCCGCCTTTTCGATACAGAATGGAAAAAAAGTTTCCTCGGTAAATGTAAAGTATTAGCATGATTAAGTTATCTAATGCCTGTCTTAATTATCGCGATTAGCGATTTTGTTGCGATATATCTACCTCCTACCTCACCCGCCTGGTTCTTTTATATCGCACTAAATAAACACAAGGAAATGGCCTCGTGGAAAAACAGTGGACCAGCCGACAGAGCCCAGCAATAACTTCGGCGACGCCGTAAGCGTTTTCTTGAGATTAATGAGTTGAATAACGCTTTCCATATGGTGCCCCGGTAATTTTCTTTGGTGTGTTGTGTAACGCGTAGGGGGGTTGCGCTAATCAAGATGGAGTGCAGGTTGTTTGATGTCCCGGCTCCAAAGTGGAAGTATCTTGATTATTGTGGCAACAAAAGAAGAGGTGGGGGGAGGAGGGGAAGAAAAAGCAAATTAAGCACAAAAAAGGAAAAAAGAGTGTATTCATGAGTATCGATTATTGTGTAGTGTGTTACTTTCTGGGTGGAAAATATTTGCAGTTTTTGCTTTCTTTTTTTCGTATGAAGATTGATAGCTTTAAGAACCCTCCAAGAAGCATCGAGATGAGAGGGGCACTGCTTTGTTTTGCGGTCGTGCTAACTGGTATGTGGCCTTTGGATATTGTGCAGCATTAAGTGCTTATTATTACCAGAGAACACGAAGCTTTATTAATTTAGCAAAACTAATTGATTAATTACATTTGCAAAATAAAATTTTCATATTTAGTTGATTGAATAATAGTAAATTACAGTTAGTTAAATAAGTTACAGTTAAGAGTTACTCTTTTTTAATATTATATACAGATTGACTCGACAGATGACTCGAGTCACATATACTATATACATATGACTGGAGTCATTTTCATATACGGTATAATGTTTTGAACGTCCATAAAAAAACATCGATATTTAAGAGGTACTGCCAGCCTCCGGAATAACTTCTTTTACTATATAAGCTATAATATGGCAGAATGCAGTAAAATGTACCATGTTGTATTATGTGTAATATTGTATTGTGTATAATACCTTATTTGACAGGGATAGATTTGATGTTGCTAAAGATAAATAAAAATAAGCTTAAAAATGTCAAAAATGTTTTATGTGTTTGGATTATATGTTATTAATATAACCCGTTTCGTATCAAAGTGCAAATATAGCGTCTAAGAGAGATTCATATACGAAACAGCTGACTGTGTCCAGTGAATTTACTGCTTTGAAAAACGAAGACACACTATGGCAATTACGACAACGTGTAACATTGCCCAGTCGATGTTTCATCAGGAAGCAAACACAATAGGACTATTTGGTCTATGCATTAGTAGATCATGACGCTCATTCATGTTGGAAGAAAAAAATGAAGGATATACAAGAATTTACAATCATTTTGTTACAGTGATTTTTCGCGCTTTCAGATAAAATGAAAATGAGTACGGGAAGAAAAAACAATATTAAATATTTTCTACACGGTTGTCTAAGTGGAAAATAATTATAAACTTTATTTTTTAGCTTCGTATGAAAACTAATATTTTTAATCATCCATCAGGGAATATCAAGATCAGATATTAAGCTTTTCAAATATTATATTTGTATGACAAGAGCATATATAGACAAGACACAGAACAGACGAGGAATGAACACAATAAAGATCCACAGCTATTTTCTCAACAAGTTAATTTTCATGTGTTTCTTAAAAATAAAAAAAATTGTATAACATAAATTACAATAAAAAAACCTTTCTATACCTCACATTCAGATTTTTCAAGTTCCGGGGGGTTGAAAATGTATCAAAAAATTTATATAATATATATGTACATATACCAACATTGATGGATGTGTATATGTTACAGGATAACTTTAAAGCTAATTTATTTAGAAGACATTTTCTTTGCACTACAAAAAATTGTAAAATAAAACCTAAATCTTGTCTCTTAATTTTTAAATATTTTATACGCTTAGCGTCATTTGGTGACTCAATCGTGCATACCGCTCACAATGCTGACTGAAAATGTTAAAATGCCACCATATTCATATTCAGTTTTAAAGGGTTAAAAAACTTTCTCGAATTGTGAAGTGTTGGATTTAATGTTGTTGTAAAAGCGTTTTTTCATGACAATTTGGGGGGCTATCTTATGCAGTTTAGCTGATATTTTTCCTTAATAAATCAACCAATATTTCACTTAAACTGATACAAATAAACCAATATTGCTGATTTGTTAGTATCTTATAAATTTAGATTTGTGAATTTTATCAAATATTTACCAGAAATACTTAAACATATTGTGTTTGATTTAGTGAACTAAGCTGTTTTAAAATTGCTAAAAGTTATTTTGCATATGTGCACATCAACAAAATAGTTTAAATTCAAATTATAAATATTATTAAAAAATAGTAGTTTTGTTTTAATTAAACGGATAAAACAAATGATGTGAAAAATAATTAAACGATTAAAGTTGTTCTGTATTTAAATTAATGGCAAACAACATCAAAATTGCAAGCATTATTTTAAACTATTTTCGATTATTTACTGTTCTGAAACACTGTTACTGTTTTTACTGATCTGAAAAAATTATTAAAAATACTTTGACTGTTAAATTGATTTCGTACATATTACACAAACATAAAATTATTTGAAAAAACTCTATCGCTTTACTTATTGAATTCGAAAATCATTAGGAAAGAAAAACACTTGAAATCGCACTTGTAAGTGAAAACCTTAAAAGGATTTCAAAAGTGCTTTTGTCTACGATAAGCATCTGTTTCTCTCAACCTGCATAAACATGATTGCCCCCCACAGTCAAATGAGATACAAACGGCGCACACGGCCCTGCAAAAATGTTACAACCTTTCCCTGTTTTACATCATAAAGGTGTCAGAAGTAAAAAGTATGCTTCATACAAAACTCGAAAGATTACAGTATGCCAAGTAATAATATTTCCATCCCGCGTAATACGCGAGCGGCTTTAGAATAAAGAACCACTTTGGTAATAAATTCACGCATTCCATCCCTTTTATTACGTAATCCGAGAAGAGAGAGAGAGAGCAATAAAGGGAACCAAAAATCGAATTTTCTTTGAGTTTTCAAACTTTTGATATGAATTACATACGTTACGATGGAGGGGGTTGTAAAAAAGAGATACGATCCCCCGAATAAAAAAGGGAAAGCAAAAAAGAATCTCCGAGCCAAAAACCAACAGAATATCTTGATTTTTCTCCTTGCCTTTTATTTCGCCATTTTCTTTTCTTATGCATCTCGGAGACTTGAAAATAACAAATATTTTATCGTGTCATCTGTTTTA
Source organism: Caerostris darwini (assembly GCA_021605075.1). Classification (NCBI taxonomy): domain Eukaryota; kingdom Metazoa; phylum Arthropoda; class Arachnida; order Araneae; family Araneidae; genus Caerostris; species Caerostris darwini. The sequence continues at coordinate 423,829 of BPLQ01004782.1, forward strand.
CAGTAGTGTTAGGAACTTGATCCCGACCCATTTGTTTTTTTTTTTTTATTCCATTTTTAAAAATATATATATATATATAATTTGGTTTAGATTTTTATATACTGGTGGTCAATCAATATGATTCAGCCCACAATCATACTAGGAATTCCAACATGGAGTATTAAATTACATAATTTTTTTCTGAAACCGAATAAATAACGTGGATACATATTGTTACAAAAATTACTCGTAAATGTGAAAGTAATAATACAACTTAAATCAAAATCAATCAATCAAATTAATTTCAAAATGATTTGATTTATTAAAATTTACGGCTAAATGGATTTTTTATCTGTTACGTAAACATACAATTATTTGAAAAAAAACTCTTTCGCTTTACTTATTGAATTTGGAGATCAATAGGAAAGAAAAACTCTTGAAATCGCACACTTGTAAGTGAAAACCTAAAAAGGATTTCAAAAGTCCTTTTGTCTACGATAAGCATCTGTTTCGCCCAACTTGCATAATTATGATTCTCCCCACAAGTAAATGGGGAGAACAAACACATGCCTGAAAAATATTACAACACAAATCAAAACAAGTAATATTAAAAAAATCCTACTTTCCTACTTTCTTTTTCACTGTATTGCAGAAAGACCTTTATAAATAATTTTCATTCATTTTTTTAGATTATAAAAATTATTCTCTCTCTCTCACATTGCACACTTTCCATCTCTCTCACTAATTTATTCACATGTTTCATTTTCCATTTGGTTTCCTCCTTAACTCAGACTAGAACCCAGAATGAAAAAAAAAAATCTGAAAAAGTAATTTATTCCTAAATTTATATCCTGCTAATTATAATATATAAGAGAGATATTTTTCTCCCACATAAAACTAAAATTAATTAATTATAATTACTGAATTAATGTTTAAAAAAACTTAACATCAAGCCATCCACTAAAAGTTTTAAAAAAACTGTATTTGAACTTGAGTGGATGAATAAAAAGTATTTTATGAACGATTGAAAATTTGAACAAGATATATAAATAAATATAGGGAGAGTGTGAACTAATAGTAGGAACTAACCAATCAATCAAATAAATTTCAAAATCATACAACATCAAAACTACAAACATTATTTAGAAATATTAAAAATAGTTAAACTATTAAATTGATACTGTACCTGTTACATAAACAATTATTTCAATTATTATTATTAACATAAAATTTGAAACGACTCTATCATCTATATCGACTACTTATTGAATTCGAAGATCATTAGGAAAAAAAAAACTTGAAATCGCACACTTGTAAGGGAAAAACCTTAAAAGGATTTCAAAAGTGCTTTTGTCTACGATAAGCATCTGTTTCTCTCAACCTGCATAAACAAGATTCCCCCCCCCCAGTCAAATGAGATACAAACAGCTCACATGGCCCATGCAAAAATATTACAACCTTTCCCTGTTTTACAGCATATAGGTGTCAGAAGTAAAAAGTATGTTTCAAACAAGACTCAAAAGTTTACATTATGCCATTTAATAACATTTCCATCCCGCGCAATACACGAGTAGTTTTAGAATAAAGAACCACTTATGGTAATAAATTCACGCATTCTATTCTTTTTATTACGTAATCCGAGAAGAGAGAGAGCAATAAAGGGAACCAAAAATCGAATTTTTTTTGAATTTTCAAACTTTTGATATGAATTACATACTTTACGACGGAGGGGGTTGTAAAAAAGAGATACGATCCAACGAAAAAAAAAAAAGGGGAAGCAAGAAAGAATCTGCGGAGCCAAAAACCAACAGAATATCTTGACTTTTCTCCCCGCTTTTATTGCGCCATTTTCTTTTCTTATGTATCTCGGAGGCTTGAAAAGAACAAATACTTTATCGTATCATCTGTTTTACAGTAGTGTTAGGAACTTGATCCCTGACCCATTTGTTCTTTTTTCTTTTGATTCTTTTTTTAAAATATATATTTTTTGTTTTAGATTTTTATATGCTGGTGGTCAAGCAATACGATTCAGCCTACAATCATATTAGGAATTTCAATATGGAAGCATTAAAATACATATTTTTTATCTGAAACCGAATAAATAACTTGGATCCATATTGCTACAAAAATTACTCTTAAATGTGAAAGTGATTGATTAAATTTAGTTAATAAATAATTTATAAAAATTTAAATTATTTATTAACTAAATTTAATCAATAACTGATGGTCAAGTAATATGTTTCAGCCCACAATCATACTAGGAAAGTATAAACATTTAATTTTTACCTGAAATTGAATAAATAATATGGTTCCGTGGATTAATGTGGAGGCATAGAAATGTAATTTTTAACTAAAATCGAATAAATAACATGGATCCATGGATTAGTGTGGAAGCATGGATTAATGTGGAAGTAAAAATATAATTTTTATCTGAAATAAAATGAATAACATGGATCCATGGATTAGTGTAGAAGCATGGATTAATGTGGAAACATAAACATATAATTTATATCTAAAATCGATTAAATAACATGGATCCATTAGTGTGGAAGCATGGATTAATGTGGAAGTAAAAAAATTAATTTTTATCTGAAATAAAATGAATAACATGGATCCATGGATTAGTGTGGAAGCATGGATTAATGCGGAAGCATAAAAATGTAATTTTTATCTAAAATCGCATAAATAACTTGTATCCATGGATTAATGTGGAAGCATAAAAATGCTTTTATCTAAAATCGAATAAATAACATGGATCCATGATTAGTGTAGAAGCATGGATTAACGTGGAAGCATAAAAATGTAATTATTATCTAAAATTGAATATATAACACGGATTCAAAGTGTTACAAAAATTGCTTGTAAATGTATAAGTAATTGACGAAATTTAATTAATAGATAATTTAGATTGTTATATACTGGTGGTTAAGCAATATGATTCAGTTTACAATCATACAAGGAATTCCAATGTAATTTTTATCTAAAATCTAATAAATGACATGGATCTATATATTGTGATTAATTGATTGATTGTGATTAATTATATATGTGTGTAATTGATTATGTTCAGTGATTAAGTTGTATTATTAAGTTTTATTGATTAAGTTGTATTATTAAGTTTTATTGATTAAGTTGTGTGAGTAATTGATTATGTGTAGTTAGTCGATAATAGTTCCTTAGTGATTAAGCTGTGTTGTTAAGTTTTTTTGATTAATTTGTGTGAGCAATTGATTAAGTTTAGTTAGTAGTTAATTTAGATTTTTATTTACTGTTGGACAAGCCATATAATTCAGCCTACAATCATATAGGAACTCCAATTCACATGTGTAACAATGTAATAAAATAAAAATGTGATTTTTTATTTAAAATCGAATAAATAACATGGATCCCTATACAAAATTGCTTGTAAATTTGCAAGTAATTTATTAAGTTTAGTTAGTAGATAATTTAGATTTTTATATACTGTTGACAAGCAATATGATTCAGTCCACAATCATAGTAGGAATTTCAATGTGGAAGCATAAAAATGTAATTTTTAATAGCAATATGATTCAGCCCATAATCATGTCAGGAACTCTAATGTGGAAGCATAAAAATGTAATTTTTTTAAAATTGAATTTTAATTAATAATCATTTAAAATAGAATGAATGATAATGGTATATATTGTTACAAAAATTGCTAAAATTTAAACAGTTAATAGATAATTATTTATTTATTAATTTTTTAAACTATTCTTTGTGCTGCAATAAAATATTTTTGCTTTGTGAAACATTCATCAAATGTATAGTATATAATAAATATAATAAAGTATATAATAAATGTATATAATAAAGTATCATCCACTTAGCTGTTACTCAGTGTTAGTCATTCATTTAACGCAGCTTCTAAAAAAAGACAAGAAACATAGAAACTTTATAAAACATTCATTATAGATAGAATAGTGCCCGTTCCACTATTCTTAAGTAACAAAAAGTTGGAGCAATCTTTCCCTGTCCTTTTCGTACTAAAGTTGGCGCTGTATCGCACTTGACTTATTCACTCTGCCGCCATTTACTTAGAAAACACAAACATGTTACAAAAGCAATTCTGCTTTTCCCTAATAATCGAAAGGAAGACATTCTTTTATCCACGTTTACACAAAGATATATTCTAGTAATTCTAAACTCCATAGATTTTGCCTGATTTCATCTCCATTATGCATATCTGCAAAACTCCGAAAACAGTTGAACACATTTTGTTTCAATGTATAAAATATGTAGCAGCATGAAATAAACTACAAAGTGCTTTTGGATATAAAGTTCTATCTTACTTTTGGATATTTTTTATGTCAGATGAGACTTATAAGACAACAACGATACTTGAGTTTCCAAGAAAAGTTTCGTAAACTATGGGGTACCCCAAGTTTTCTTATTCTTTGGTTATTATTTCTTTACACTTTTTACTTCAAGTTCCAGTTCTACTTCATATATTCTAATACTCATTCAACTGTTAATATATTGTGTTCTATTTGATCTGAAGTTTATACACCTCTTTCTTTTTCAAATCTACTCTTCTTATTTATATTCTTTTGGTTGCTAGAAAGTACGAGCAACGATTCTTTTATTTTAAAAGGAATTCGTAAGCCGTCATATACAATTTCAAGAATTTCGAGTTTTAGAGTAGTTCCTTTATAAATGTTTCATTTTCATTTTTGTCAATTTCTTTTATCTGCTGTACCTTAAAAACCATTTGGATACATTGAGATAACATACATACATCGTCAGCATACATTTCAAAGTACCAAGTCAAGTCAGGGAAATTCTGAATATTCCTGAAAATGCTTGAAATTCGTCTTCTCAATTCATAAGTTTATTCAATTATATGCTTACTAAAGATAATTAAATGCAATAAATGTTATTTCATCTATAACTCTGATAATTTTGTATGGAAAACAATAAAAAATTTAAAAAAGTTCGCATAAATGAATATTTTATTTTTAATCATTTTGAAGGGAAAATACATTAATAGGATATAAATGCCAAATAATTAGAAAAAATTAATTTACATTTACAACTAAAAAAATAAACCATTTCTTTTGAAAAAATGTTGTATGGTAGCAGACTCTTTTTTCGTTTCGCGCCAACAGCATGGAATAGTAATAGCCAACAGTAAAGATGCTGCCAAAAGTCGCCAAGCTTTTATCGTACATGTCAAACTACAAAATGGTAGTCACGTGAGATGTATGATCAAATGAGGATTATGTTAACCCTGATCTGGCAAAACCTATGAGACTTCTATTATATTAGTATTCTATAAAAGAAACTGGGAAAATAAATGTTAAAAAAAACCAGGGGTTTTCTAAATATTCTGTATCTTTTTTTTTTCGAAATTTTTATCAAATTTACTTAAAAAACTTAACAGTCGCTTTGAGTCAAGTTCTTGCTGTTGTGAAGATGTTTTCTCTCCAATCATTTTGAAAACATGTTTTGCAATCTGTTTTTTTGGCAATTCAATCTTTCTGAAATCTATTTTGCTTGTGTTTGTTTTCAGCTGCTAAGAGCTCAAAAGAAAATGTATTTTAAACATAAACTACAGTTTCTTTTCAGAGAAGTTCATACACTAAGAAACTGCCTAGGCCAAGTTTTATGCAATATTAAAATTACAAGAAGGGAATTTTAGGCCAAGTAACTATGTTTTTGAGTTGAATTTGTACTATGAATTATATATTAAGAATTTATGCACTTCATTTATTTAAAACGAAAGAAAAAAATAGTTTGAACTCCTATTAAAAAGTAATATGGGATCATTTAAATTGTTTCGTTTCATATTTAAGATTGATGCATATGTTTGTATACACTGAAGTGACAAAAGTCATGGTATACCTCTTAATATCGTGTCGGCCCTCCTTTCGCCCGGCGAATTGCAGCAACTCGACGTGGCATGGACTCAACAAGTCGTTGGAAGTCTTCTGCAGGAATATTGAGCCATGCTGTCTCGATAGACGTCCATAATTGTGAAAGCGTTGATGGTGCAGGATTTTGGGCACGAACAGACCTCTTGATGATGTCCCATAAACGCTCGATGGGATTCATGTCGGGCGATCTAGGTGACCAGATCATTCGTTGGAATTGTCCAGAATGTTCTTCAAACCAATCGCGAACAGTTGTGGCCCGGTGACATGGCGCATTGTCATCCATAAAAATCCCATCGTTGTTTGGGTACATGAAGTCCATGAATGGCTGCAAGTGATCTCCAAGTAGCTGAACATAAGCATTTCCAGTCAATGTTCGGTCCAGTCGCACCAGAGGACCAAGTCCATGCCATGAAAACAGCCCATACCATTACGGAGCCACCACCAGGTTGAACAGTGCCTTGCTGACAGTTTGGGTCCATGGCTTCATGGGGTCTGAGCCACACTCGAACCCTACCATCAGCTCTTACCAACTGAAATCGTGACTCATCGGACCAGGCCACGGTTTTCCATTCATCTAGGGACCAACCGATATGCTCACGTGCCCACGAGAGTCGCTGCAAGCGATGTCGTTCTGTCAGTAAAGGCACTCGAGTCGGTCTTCTGCTGGAATAGCCCAAGAAAGCCAAATTTCTCCACACAGTTCTAACAGACAAGTCCCTTGTACGTCCCACATTGATTTCTGCGGTTATTTGACGCAGTGTTGCTTGTCTGTTAGAATTTACGACTCTTTGCAGACGTCGCCGGTCTCGGTCGTTAAGTGCAGGCGGTCGACCACTGCGCTGTCCATGGTGGGATGTTATGCCTGAAATTTCATACTCTCGGCACACTCTTGACGCAGTGGATCTGGGAATGTTGAATTCCCTAACGATTTCCGAAATGGCATGACCCATGCATCTAGCTCCAACTAACATTCCGCGTTCAAAGTCTGTTAATTCCCGTCGTGCGGTCATCATCACTTCAAAACCTCTTCACATGAATAACTTGAACAGAAATGAAAGCTCTGCGAAAGTGCTGCGCATTTATACCTGTTCTACGCGATGCTACTGCCATCTGAAAATTTGCATATTGCTATCCCATGACTTTTGTCACTTCAGTGTATAATTTTATGTAAAAATAGAATATGATTTAAAAAACTCATTTAGAATTAGTTTTAGGACTATATTGAGTAATTGAGTATTTGCGATGACAGCATTGTAGTTTCCAACGATCATGGCTGGATATTACAATTCTATGCTTTTGGCATGAACGGAGAAATTCGTCTACTGAAATACAACGATCTTGTAAAGAAGCATGCTATTTTTGTAGATGTAAATAAATGTAAGTTTACTTTTTATAACAATCTGTCATTTATAATCTACTCATAAATTTTCTTGTGCAATATTTTCACACCAAAGTGATTATAAAATAAAATATTCATCTCTAAGGATTTTTGTAATATTTGTATGATATTTCATGCAAAATGATCAGATCTGTAAAGAAATTTACATTCTGTGTATTTATTTATCTTTACTTAGCACAGAGTTAAATAAATGTATGATTTTAGAAAAATAATTTTTAAGAATTTTAAGAATCTCTTCGTAACATGTTTCTGCTTTCCAAATAAATGCCCACAGGAAAGAGAAACCAAAAAGTGACATTGCGCCAACTCTAGTATAAAAAGAACAAGAGATATTTATGCCAACTTTCTGTTCCTTGAACTATTCTGCTTTATTACTACTCTATGGTATATATGCATCTGATTTGATGTGTGGATTAAATAAAGTTCATTAGCATTTGATTAATGCTACAATCACTTAATTTATCAAATTATCTATTAAAGACTACTGGAATTTTTATTACCTTTTAAGTAAAATACTGAAGATCTGCAAACCTTTCTAATTTATGTGCCATAATGATCACCCATACACCCAGCATTCTTTTGGGCTCTTCCAGGAGGAATGATGCACGAACTCTCAAATTGAACCAATATGCTTTGTTTTTTTCAATTCCTTCTATTAGCTCACACTGTCACTATATGTATCTTGTCCAAATTTTCAATCGTTTATAAAATGCTTTTTATTCATCCACTCAAGTTTAAATACATTTTTTTCAACTTTTAGTGAATGACACTTGATGTTAATACAGTTTTTCCAAATATTAATTCATTAATTTTAGTTTTTTTTTAGGTTTAAGGTGCATATATCTACCAATGGAGGGAGCAAGATAAACTTAAAAAAATGAATGAAAATCATTTATAAAGGGCTTTCTGCAATACAGTGAAAAAAAATGTAGGAATTGACTTTAATTTTTTTTTTTTGTTACTTGTTTTTAATCAATATGTGAGTACTCAGAAAATGTACCGAGTTTTATTATAAAAAGATCTTTGTAGCTCATTAGAAATTGGTGTGCTAAAATATAGATGTATCACCAGTTATTTCACTGATACTTATTCAAATAGTGTCAACACACACACACACACACACAAATAATCATAAGATAAAAGAACAAAAATTAACATATTTTTTTTATAAAATGATTTCTTAAAGTATACTGAAAGTAATATGAATTTAAAGTTATTTTGCTCGTTAAGAAATTTATTAAATAAAAAAAGATATTCAGATTCCTTTCACAATAACACAATTTTATGGGCCTGATTTTTTTTTTTTTTTTTTTACTTTCTTGCTATTGCTATACAAAAAAAAGTAAACATTTTTTAATAGGCTTCAAATAATATTCTACTTATGTTGTTATTGTTTTCGATTTCCAGGTAATTTGACCTAAGTCATTGCCACTTTCTGATAAATATTATCACATACACCTCTCACGACTTTTACAATTGGCCTGTAAGTGTCAGAAGTGATGTGATGGTTGATCCCTTTCATGGTCACCCTGCCTGCCATGGTCCTGCTATTAATGTAATAATAAAATAATTAGATTTTAAGAAAAATAATCCTGCTATTTATATATTAATATAATAATTAATTTTAAGTAAAATAATCCTACTATTTATTATATTAATAAAATAATTAATTTGAAGTAAAATATCTCTGCTATTTATATATAAATATAATAATTATTTTGTATTAAAATAATCCTGCTATTTACAGATTAATATAATAACTAATTTGAAGTGAATTAATTCTGCTATTTACATATTAATATAATTATTAATTTAAAGTAAAATAACCCTGCTATTTACAGATTAATATCATAATTAATTTGAAGCAAAATAATCCTGCTATTTATTAATATAATAATTAAATTTTAAGTAAAATGATTTTGCTATTTATACATTAATATTAATTAATATGGTGTGAATTAATCCTTATAATATTTTTAATATTTAATAAGGGCTGCTACAAATAATACTTTTATTTGAAGTAAAATGATTCTGCTATTTATATATTAATTAAATAATTAATTTGACGTAAAATGAACCTGATAATTATTTAAATCCTGCTAATAACTTTAAAATTTAATAATGGCTGCTACAAATAATACTTTAATTTGAAGTAAAATAATTCTACTATTTATATATTAGTAAAATAATTAATTTTAAGTAAAATAATCCTGCAATTTATATATTAATGTAATAATTAGTTTTAAAATAGTCATGCAATTTGTGTATTAATAAAATAATTTAAACTATGAAAATGATGCTTAGTGATAAGAAAGGTCAAGTGAAATATGGCAAAAGTTTCTCATAATGATGCAAATATTCCAAGCACCAACATAGAAATTTAAAGTTCTGTAATAGTATTTGAAAAGATGTCATGAATATCTTTGAATATCAATAATATATATAAAAAATTTCTGATTTATAATATTAGGAGCTATAAAAAAAGATTGTGGCATATTTAATAAGAAAAAATGGACAAAATATATCTTGCATCCAAATTTTCAGATTCCACCCTGAGTTGAAGAAATCAAGTCAGATAAATAAACGTTGGACAGTCACTGCCTGGTATTCTGTCAAACCGCGAAATTGGCTCATGGCGTTATGTTTCGAAGCCAATTTTCTGGTAGCTTTGCCAATGTAACCGCATACAGAAATTCTCTAAGGGCCGCGGCGAATATTCGTCAACTTTCTTCTGTGTAGATATCGAGTTTCCGCAGCGGACATAAATCACCAGAAATATGATAGTAGTAACAACATTAGAAAATAATACGCGGAAACAAAATAATAGAAGATAAATGGAACTGATAGAGTTGCACTGATATTTTTTTGTTTGTGAAAAGAAGAAATTGTGATGGAAAGGTATTGAATCTGTCGTGTTTGGCGTGTGTTCTTAGGTCAATGTTAAATGTGATCCGTATGCTTGAAATGCAGTTTGGTATTATTTCTTCAAAGTACGCTGTAAATTTTCTACTCAATGTTAACAAAATGAAAAGATTTTTTTAAGAATATGGCGCTTTTGGGTGAAAAATAGATATTTGTTTCTTTTATTTGGTACAGAGAAAAATATTTTTTAAAGTTTGTTTCATATTTTTTTATAATACAATATTTTTATTTATCCTGATGAAAATAACAGACTTCTTTTTTTATGTCTCCAGGAATTGGAATTCAAATTTCAAATCTGAGATTACATATTTGAATTCGTTCTCAATCATATTTTCAATCTTGAAATTTAATTTTGATATCCTTTAAGACAAAAATAAAATTTGTCAAAAAGGATAATAGAAAATAATCAAAATAATAGAAGATAAATAGAACTGATATTTTTTATGCTGATATATTTTGTTTGTTTATATATTTTATACTGATATATTTTGTTTGTTTGAAATGAAGAAATTGTGATGGAAAGATATTGAATTTGTCGGGTTTGGAGCTGTGCTCTTAGGTAAATGTTAAAGGTGATCCATATGCTTGAGTTGCAGTTGGTATTATTTTTTCAAACTAGGCTGTAAATTTTCTACTCAATGTTAACAAACTGAAAAGGGTTCTTTCTTTCTTTTTTTTTTTTTTTTAATCATGGTGCTTTTGTCTGAAAAATAGACATTTGTTTCTTTTATTTGGTACAGAGAAAAATATTTTTTAACGTTTATTTCATATTTTTTTTATAGTACGATCTTTTTATTTGTCCTGATGAAAATAGCAGACGTCGTTTTTTATGCATTCAGGAATTGGAATTCAAGAACTTGAATTCGTTCTCAATCATCTTTTCAATCTTGAAATTGGATTTTGATAATCTTTAGGACAGAAATATACTTTAGGATTTATTAGGATAATAGAAAATTATCAAAATAATAGAGCTGCACTGATATTTTTCTGTTTGCGAAAAGAAGAAATTGTGATGGAAAGATATTGAATCTGTCGTGTTTGGCTCTGTGTTCTTAGGTCAATGTTAAATGTGATCAGTATGCTTGAGTTGCAGTTTGGTATTATTTCTTCAAAGTACGCTGTAAATTTTCTACTCAATGTTAACAAAATGAAAAGTGATAACTTTTTTACAGAGCTTGGTGCTTTTGCCTGAAAAATAGATATTTGTTTCTTTTATTTAGTTCAGAGAAAAATATTCTTAAAAATTCGTTTCATAATTTTTTATAGTACAATGCTTTTATTTGTCCTGATGAAAATGATTTATGTATTCAGAAATTGGAATTCAAGAGGTCTTAAATCTGAGGTTGCAAATTTGAATTCGTTCTCTATCATCCTTTCCATCTTGAAATTGAAATTTGATATTCTTTTGTATGCATTTGATTTGATTTTCTATAAAAAAAATTGGTCAGACCGATATTTCATATTTAGTTGCTATTCACCAATAAGGTTGAAGATGCTTTATAAATTCCTTTATTGAAGATAAAGATATAAAAATTTAGAATAATATGGAATTATATCATTAACACAGTAACTTAGCATATATTTTTAGGCAAAATACTTCATAATGATTATTCGTTGTTCTCACAGTAACAGGCATTAATTTACATTGAAAAATGTATTGTAATAAAAAAGTTAATAAATATATATATATTATATTTTATACAGTAGTTACTACTGAATCAATTTTATTTTAACAGTTGTGTTTCAAAATTCACTTTGCGTTCGATCTGGGTAATCACTATTGACTTGTTAAGAGCTCTCGGATTCATATGTTAATTAATTGTTTTAATTTGATTGTGAAGCATTTGAAATTAAACATTCAGTGATGTGAAACCTGTTGTACCAAGCTCCAGAGAGCTAGCAACTCGGCCATTAGACCCCTTTTATTTTTAATGTATTTTGTTACATGCATATGAATCTTTTAGAAGCGACCAATGCATATTATCTTTATGAAGATGATTGCATTATAGCATGAATTGTCAAAAAGCCGATAGTATTAAATTTTCATAAAGCGATTTAGTCGTTATCTTTATTATTTGGTTTTGTTTAGTCGTTTAGGCAGACAATTTTTTTTTTATTTGCCATTTTTATCTTAAATAAAAAAAAAACCTTAATGAGACAAAAAAATAATAAAATAATAAAGAAAAAAATCTGACAATTAGCCAAACATTAAAGTTAAAAGGACATTTAAGCATTTCATTCAACTACTTATATATATAAAAAATTACTCTCTAACATGTACTTACAGAATTAAATGCTCTCTATTTGCAAAAGAAATTATTTATTTTCTAATGACCTAACCTGGCCAGCAAATAAAACAGTCTCAGGAAGAGTATACAAACAAACAATGTTAAAAAAAAAGAAAATCTTGAGGCAGTGAGATCAAAGAGCAACCTCCAATCCTCGGTCCCCGGAGGTTCATAACAAATTTACGTCAGCAGAAAGATGCCCGAGGCATTACTGATTTCGGCCACTACAAGGGCCGGATTTGTTAAGGAGGGATGCATTACGAATTTACGATTTACTGGGCTTGCTGTGGAGAAGAAACACTTGAGATTGTAGTTTGGGCACTCAAGTGTGTTTTGTAGAGGATGGACAAATACAGGAAATGATGACTCAGATGGAGAATCACCTGCGAGAATGCTTAACTTCAAATGTGCTCAAAATGGGACTTTAAACAATAGAATTTTCACTCATAATATGTATCCTCTATAATATAAATATATATGTTGAGTATATATAAAGAATATATGCATACAGGGTGATTATAATTAAAGTCCCACTTTCAAAATGCTGTAAAAAAAGAACTCATCGTCATAATGAGTTCAACTGAAGATACTTGAGGAGAAAAACACTAAGGCATCAAAAATTTCCAAAGTATATTAATAGATGGCGCTGTAAGCGGCAAAAAGAAAGTGGATGCGATTGCCAGTTATATTTTGAATCGAAATGAGAACGTATTTGTCTTAAGTTAAACATTAAACATACTGTAGTGGTCAATGTGCTTGATGGAGAAAAGGACTTCCAAGTCATTCAACAGTAATGAAACTGTTAGTGGAAAGCCCATCCACCACAGCAAGGTTATAACAAATTGGATGGGAAAAGCCGCTGGGATATATTTTGGAACTTTCTTCTGATGTCACATTGTTTCCCCGTCCACATTTAGTTCAAATTTGAACTCATTGCGATGACTGTTTCTTTTTTAAAACATTTTGAAAGTGAAACTTTAATTATAATCATCCTGAATATAGTAGAAGATACAACGACATAGCTTGCATTTCAAGCAAAACTTTTTTTTTTTTTTTCTAATGCAGCTGGCAAACACTTAAACAGCTGTCTTGGATGCCTTAAGGCAAGCGCTGTACAGATGGTCACCCAGGGGGCGCGTGTAACTTGAAGATAATCCACGGACGCGAAGTAACAATGGCCCCGCAACGCTCTACGATCCTATTAGGACAGGGACCAACAGTTTAAAGTGGATTCCGAACCACTACAAACACACATGGCACCGCTGGGACTCGAACCCGAAACCTGTGGTACCGAGCGAGTAGTATATATATATATGGTTGAATGGATAGATAGATAGAAGATCGTTTATGTAACTTTGATTCCCAACAAATTTTCTAGGTTTAACCTCCGCCTTTCCTTACTTTTATAACTATTAGGCTAAAATATATATATAACTATCAGGCACAAATTGTATTAAGTATACAACAGTAAGCGAAATAAATTAAATTAATTAAATTGATAAAATCTTGCAATTACTTCCATCTAAGACACGTACACAAAAAATGAATTAGACAAAATTGAAATGTTTGTGCTATAAATACTCACAAAACATAACGTTTTGGGTAGCCATAAACAAGTAATATAAAAAAAAAAATAAAGTCAATTCCTACTTTTTTTTTCACTCTATTGCAGAAAGTCCTTTATAAATAATTTTCATTCATTTCTTTAAGTTTATCTATCGCCATCTATTGGTAGATATATGCAGCTTAAATCTAAAAAAAAAAAAAAAAAAAAAAAAAAAAAAAAAAAAAAAAACTAAAATCAATTAATTAAATGTAATTAATGAATTAATATTTGAAAAAAACCGTATTAACATCCAATGTCAGCCACTACAAGTTAAAAAAAAAAAATGTTATTGAACTTGAGTGGATGAATAAAAAGTATTTTATTAAAGATTGGAAATTTGAGCAAAATATATATAGGGAGAGTGTGAGCTAATAGTAGAAATTGAAAAAAAAAAATTTTGATTCAAAACAGTTTAATGGGTAGAGAGATAGATAGAAGACCGTTTATTTAATTTTGTTTCCCAACAACTTTTCTGGCTTCAACCGCCGCCTTTCATAACTTGTAACCAAAGTTTTAAGGATCACTTTCAGCCGTTTCTCAATTTCCCCGCCGACTTCTTCTCGGTCCAGTGACTCCGTGACGTAAAATTTGTCACAGAACGAGCTTTTGAAGCGGAGAGTTTATGATTGCGGAACAGCGCTTATCGAACTTCTGCGGCTCTCTTGCGTGCGTGGGTGGTGTGGAGGGGGGTCCGAGAGGACCAGTTTCGTGGCCTTTAAATGACCAGTACAACCGTCCGAGAACGTCATTGGAATTCTGAAATGGATTTCAAGATCTCTCTTTATGGTCTTAAGTTCAAATATGTGGATTCAATGAATTGACACACGATGTTTCCCAATTCTTCATGTTTTAATCTAAGAAAAACGTTATCAGAGGAATATTTTTGAGGTAAATAAGACAAATTCTGTCTCTACTCTTAAATATGTATTCGTATTTAAGAGTAGAGATAATACTATAGAGACGTAGAGTAGTTTTACTACTCTTAAATATATATTTAGAAGTTAAAATTACTATTAATATACATTTTTAAATGCATATCAAATGTTCTTATTCATCAAGAACTAGGTTTAGTTATGTTGGGAAGGTTGCTATCTATGCATTTTCAATGTATAGCAATCACATAAGATTGATAAATCCATCAATGAGAGAGAGAAAAAGTGATACCGGCAAAGATAATTCGTTACATCCGATAATTCAACACATATATCCTGTGAAATCTCTGTTAACTGCCACCAGAAAGTCTGACTGTCACTACAACGCTCATATGATGTCCTATTAGCCAATGAGTCTCACAATTTAAATTAGAAATAATATAAACTCTGTTTATCAGCTTTTAAAATACTTAAATATATATTTAGAAGTTAAAATAATTATTAATAAACATTTTGAAATGCATATCAAATGTTCTTATTCATCAAGAACTATGTTTTATTATGTTGGGGAGATTGCCATATATTTATTTTCAATATACAGCAATCACATGAGATTGCTGTATATATATGTGGCATATTCTAAGCTGCGAAAGATCTCTCAATGAGAGAGAGAAAAAATGATACCAGCAAAGATAATTTTTTACTTTTAATAATTCAACACATATCACATATGAAATCTTGGTTAAATTTTACCAGAAAAGTTGGCTGTTAATGCAAAGTCCATATCCAATGTCAAATTAGCTAATGAGTGTCACCATTTTGACAATAAACATGCCGCCAACCCAACTCCGCGGCCCTGAGCAAGTATGAAACTAGCACGTAGGAAGGCTCGCGCTCGAATGAGATGCACTTCTGTTGCAGTCAACGCTTTAAAAAATGTGCAGTTTGTGATAAAGCATGATAAACCTTTGGCATCGAGAACCAGGTTGCTAGTTGGGAGTTTTAAAAGTTATTTCTCCCATACGACTCAATAATGTGATGCAAATACATCTAAAAGCCCCCATCCATAATCTGTCGATGGGTTGTTCATGCCATGTATAATATGGTCACAAGCTGTTGATATGTGATTGTCATATCAAGTTTAAATATTATCAAGAAATGAAGGACATCCATACATGTAAGAAAAATATTACAATGAAATTTTTATATATTTTTATCGTTGCATTTTAATAAGGATAATAAATTTATCTGACAAATAAGATTAAAATCCAATTTTCTATAATTGTCATGTCCTTACTATTGAAAATTGGATATTTTGATTTATAAAATTAAGGCTCGTTGAATTCAACCACTAGCAGTATACCAGCTGCCAATATACCTTCTATTACCGCATATATAAAAATCAAAAAGTTATGCAAAAAATTCTTTTGAAGAGCAGCCAAGAACGCATGAGCAGTCCAACCTTATACCAAATATCACAGCATTATGATTATTTAATTAAATAGCTTGTGTTACAAAGAATATTGAATAATTTGTTATAAATGTTATGATTAAATTATGTTCTATCTGAATTATTCACTAAGTCAAAAGCAAATAAAAGGATTTGAATTTTCTATGCACAAGAAAAATATTCTTTCACTTCCAATCATCTTCAAATCAAAAAAATTAATTATTCACAAAATATCAAAATTTTTTTCAACTTTAAATATGGAAATTTTATAGATATTTAAATAATCCATTTCATAACTTTCATTTTTCATAATCATCTTAAAGATAAGATATTTATTTTGGAAATTTTATAGTTATTAAAATATTCTATATCCTAACTTCCATCTTTCATAATCATATTAAATATGAAAATTGGATCAAATGGTTAATTTGAAAATTTGTAGATATTAAAAAAAAATCATTATCATAAATATTTTCTTTCATAATCATCTTATAGATAAAATTTTTATTTTGGAAATTTTATAGTTATTAAAATAATCATTTTCATAATTTTCATCGTTCATAATCATTTTTAACATCAAATTTTAGTTTGAAAATTTTACAGATCTTAAAATATTATTATCATAGCTTTAATTTTCATAATCATTTTAAAGATCCAATTTTTATTTTGGAAATTTTATAGATATTAAAATATCCATTATCATAACTTTTATATTTCATAATCATTTTAAAGATCACATATTTATTTTGGAAATTTTATAGATATTAAGATAGCATTATCATAATTTTCATCTTTCATAATCCTTTTAAATATAAAATTTTTTATCCATAAACATTTCCACTCTGAAAGTAGTCTTCAATGCAGAAAAAATTGAATAATATTTGATATATACTGAATAATATTGAATTAGTAAATATATATATATATTTGAAGAAAATAATATATACATATATATATATATATATATATATATATATATATATATATTATTTTCTTCAAATTCAGTTTGCATATTCATAATCATGTTTCAGCTGTTGTTTATTCAAAGAAAATGACTCTATTAATATTTTTTTTACAATTCCGGGATTTTTAAATATGCATAGTCACAAACTTTCAAATAATTTAAAACAAACGTATTCCAATTCAATATTTTTTAATTATTTTATAACTTAGTAATTTTATTTAAATAATTCTACATTCAACTGTAAGAAATCATTTAAATTTAATTTGAATCAATTCCTCACATCAATTTAAGAAATTAACATTTACTCATCTCTTGCACAATTAAAAATATCTCAATATTGTATTTTAACTCTTTGGCATAATTTGAAAACTGGGTCATTTAAAAAAGAATCTTTTGACATATTTAATGCATATTTATCCAAATATCATAATTTGAGAAAATGTAGCTTTCAATCAGACTGAGAATATACTAAGTTGCTTTAAAAAAAGAGGGTCTTTATATCAAAATAAATTTTAATATGAATTCAGGACAATTTTAAAGGAAGCACAATTAAAATCCTTCGAGTTTGATAAAGAAGAAACATCTGAATCAGTACTATTTCTTTCATTAATTTATGGAAATATCATTAATGAAAGATATAGTATCTAAAAGATAATATTATTTCAAATATATCAAATAGATACTATTATTTTTTACCTCACAGAATCTAAAAGTATTGCTCCTTTCTTATACCATTCAAACTCATTTTTTATCCAGAAATTCTAATAACGTTCGTTATATTTCATTTATTCAATTAATCTAATTATTTAAAAAATAACATTTACTTATATCTTACACGATCATAAAATCCATTATTTTAACTCTTCAATACACTATGAAACTAGGCTATTTAAAAAAAAATATCTTTTAAAATATTTATTGTATATTTATTCAAATATAATATTTTTAGAACAGGAATATTTTAACGCACTGCAATTATACTAAGTTCCATTCAATAAAAAAAGACATTTATATCAAAATAAATTTTAATAATAATTCAGAACGATTTCAAAAAAGCACAATTATAATCCTTTGAGTTTGATAAAAGAAGAAATATCTGAATCAATACTATTTCTTTCATTAATTCACGATCTCACAGAATCAAAAGTATTGCTTCTTTCTTATACCATTCAAATTCATTTTGGATCCAGAAATTCTAATTAACATTCGTTATATTTCATTTCATTCAATTAATCTAGAGCAAATCTCGGCGTTTTCTTTCTTTGGGTGTCAAGAAAAATTTGCTTAATAATTCTTCTCACGCAAATGCCCATGAAAAAAATAAAAGAAGAAGAAACTGCACCAAAACGCCGTTTCATCACTGTTAATGTCCTTCATTTACATGGAGCTAAAATGAATTTCCACGGAAATCTTATTCTTTTAATATCCCAGCTACTGAATCAAAGGGGGAAAGATTTTTCACATTAGCAGCAGGAACAAAATAATCGAGCGCAAAAACTTAATGTCGGTTAATAATTTAACCCTGCACCCAATAACAAACGCAATGAGTGTTCCATCTCCAATAATCGATGGTCTCCGAGAGTCATTATAGACAAAGGGTGAAAGATATATATTCTAATCGATAGCAGTAGTTCCACCAATACACTTTTTACACACTGCTTCCTTTTTTGGGAAGAATAGGGTTTGTTGTGTATCATTTTGTGGTTAATGCTGGTATCGTTTTAGCAATTTGTTTTATAGCAAAACAACTAAAATTAAATCCCTATTGAGTACTCTATCAAGCGTTTCCCAGCTAATGAGGGAAGGAAGTATATGAAAACAATCACTGTATTATTTGCAGGGGAACAAAGGGAATAATTTTTGTTGTTGTTGTTTTGTTCAAAGAGATAATAGAGAGTTTTTGCATACCGTATGTTAGTTACCGTAGGACGTCCGTTAGCTTTTTCTCCCTAGCGCGCATGCTCATAGGAAGCATTGTCCTATTGCGCATGCTTATCTGTAATATTGCACTACTGCGCATGCGATTTGAAAGTAGTTGAAAGCATTTCTAATAAACAAAGATGGCTGACAACTGATGAATAGATGAGGAGTTGACTAACTGTGAAACATGGAAAGCAGAAATTAAACGCTATAGACTTCGTTTAAATAAATTAAAATATTTTTTTGATTAGTCTAGGATCTTGTACAAAGAAAAAATGTGAAATGTGCGAGCAATTAATCTTAAATAAAAATACTTTTTTTTTTACTAATCAGCTGACTCATCAACGATGATGCAACGAACACACATTACGATCTACGAATCACGAAAGTAAGTTTTCCAGTTTATTTGTTATATTAAAAATATTCTATAATGTAGTTTTAATTTCTTAACATAACTATATTTAATGCTGATTAATTCTAAAATCCTCATGATAATCTGTTTAAACTTAATCAATTTTCACTCATATGTTTAAATATATTTTGTAGTTAGATAGATACTCAAACATCATTATAGGCAAAACTTATGTTATATGAATGAAAATCGATTAAGCTTTAATAGATTATCATGGGAATTTTAGAATTAATTATCATTAAATATAATAAAATATACTATTATTTATATATTAAACTACATTATAGAATATTTTTAACATAAAAAATAAACTGGAAACTTACTTTCGTGATTCGTAGAAGATCGTATATGTGTCTTTGTCGTTTTTTCTCGTTGATGATTCCTCTGATAAATAAAAATGTTTTTTTAATTACACCTAAACACATTTCTTCTAGTACAAGATCGTAGACTAATCTAAAAAATAATTTCATTTATTTTAATTAAGTGTTTAATTTCTGTTAATCCCGTTTCCTAATACGTTTAACTCTTTATCCATTCATCAGTTTTATTCGAATTATAATAGTTTTTAATTTTTTTATTGTATATTGATCTATTTAACATTAAGATTAATTTCCAGAGAAGAATACCCCCCACCTGAATAATATTTCAAATTCAAGATCATTTATATTATTCATGTATATTAAATTTTAAGATGTATAAAATATTTTTTTTTCAATTTACAGGAGTGTGAGAATTCACCCACTCCTCCATTTTTAATAATAAAGATAATGACAACTAGAAAATATTTTTTCACAACTTGATTGTTTTATAAATTACATTTCCTTAACAGGCCTTCGAGAATAACAATTTCAGAATGGAACATTAAATGATATAATCACTGTTTACATATTCATATTCATTTTCATGACAAAGATGGTAGATTGAGTCGACTAATAAGCTAATGTACCACCAAAAAATCATTTTTGCCAAAAAAAAAAAAAAAAAAAAAAGTATTTGTTTATTAGCAACTAGATTGCTATTTGTTTTGTATTGACATGTCTTTAGTGAACAATTTCATTACTAATTAAAAAAATTGTATAAAATTGTATTTTATAGATTTATTTATGTACAACTTTTTAAAATTTTGATTAAATTACTTATTATTTACATATAATTTTGTGCAAGTTTCTTGTATTTAAATATTTCAGAATATATGAAGCAATATTTTTTAAATGAACATTTCTTGTAATGTATAACAACTATGAAAGAGATTTAAGAAACCTGAATTAATTTTAAATTTAATTAATTTAATTTTTATTTTTTAATTCATGATATACTTTAAAAAACAGATTAGTAAAATTTTTGAAAATCTTTACATAATTATGATGAAAATGTTAAAATTGATTCCTACAATATGCCATTTCCTTAAATAAAGAAAAATGTTCTAACAAAGCAAACAAATTTATTAAGAAACAATATAGTAAATTTATTTACTCTTGCAATTTATTATAAAGGTGTATAAAATAAATTAATAATTTCACATGAAGCATGAAGCATGCAAGAAAAAAAACAAGAAAATTGTAATGATTCAGTTATATATTACTACTTCACTTTTAATTTGCAGACAGCAGAAAGATTTTTAAAGAAGTTAAAAATTATTAACTCTTATAACATTACAAAAAGTCCCCATAAAAAGAGAAAAAAAATTATAAGAAATGAAACAGAAAGTTGTAATCCAAAAAAGACAAACAAATATAAAATTAAATCAAATCTTTAAAAAAGTAACTAATATTAAGGATGAAAATGAATAAAAGCATATTTCTTGTTATATGTTGTTTTCTTAAATAAAGAATAATTTTCAAAATAAACAAGCAAATTTATTTAGCACTTATTTAATAGTACATTAGTTTATCTGTGTATATTTTCAATTTATTATAAAACTCAATTCAAAATATAAAAAGTTCTATTCAGAAAAATAAATCCATACTAATATAATCAAGTTAAAACAGGAGGGCACAAAATGGATATATTTTATATACAGTTTATTTTATTTTTTTTAAAATATTTTTTTATTTCCAATGGCAGATTATGAACAGTTACAGCAAAAAAAGAACAACGAAAAAAAATATATGCAACATACAACAACAACAAAACATGCTGAAACAGAGTTCATTAATCTAACAATAATGCCAAGTTTCAGATCTTTTAGCTACTAAAAACTGTTACCAGGTGCACCACGGGGAGGTAGATCTTCTGCTCACCCTTTTTTTAAATATTATACTATTAAAAATGCTAATTTTTTCATAGTAACAAATATAATTTACAAATTATTTCTTAAATAATGATATGAAATTCAAAACAGGAATAGAAAATTAAACTACTAACAGAAGCAGGTTAATAAATGGAAAATATTTCTATAGTACTTTTAATTAGCATAAAAATAAAAGAGTTATAAAATTAAAAAATATTTTAATATCAGAATTTTAACAATTAAAACAAATTATTTATAGCAAATAGCTTTTTAATATACTTTTAAATAAAAATTACTTTGTTTGTTTTAAATTAATATAAATTTATAATATATATTCTTAAAACTAGACATATGAAAAATAAAGTAACATTAAAATTAGTCGTGTTCATTCATAGCCCATATGTTTCTAATCATCAAAACAAATTATGTTCACCAATTTTTAAGTAAAATTTTAAATTTACACTTATTATTACTGTTTTTTTTTTTTTATTGTTATATGTATAATCTTCAATGAGCAAATGCTTTATAAGAAATTTAGAAAGAATGAATTTTTAATTCCTTTTGTTAATGATGTAGTTTAGATTTTGTACAATTATCCTGTAAAAGCTTACTACCAATGAAACCACTAAACATCTTTATATAATAGTCTTGTTTCATAAAAACAGAAACACAATTTTATTTTAATATTATATTTTAATTAAAAAAATGTATTTAAAAACAATTACAATTGCAATACTTTTAATAATTTAAACAAACATATAACATTACTAAATATATATCTGAATCTAAAATCATGCAGCATTTTAACAAGTACAAATTACAGGTACAGGTTATCAATTTGAAATAGCCTTTTGAATTACAAAAAATAGGAAAGAAAAATAACTGAAATATCTAAAAAACAGATAGTTAATTTGAAAATATCTGCATAATATATTTTTCATTAGCATAAACATGGCAGAGAATTTTTTCAAAATTTAAAATAAGCAATTATTAGAATTTTAGTAATTAAGTAAACATGTATATACATTTAATTGCGTTATTTAAAATTACATTATTTAAATTATTACTTACGTCTAAAGGTAAAATATATTTTTTTTTAGTATATATTTTCAGGGAATAATTAACTTTATTCAACCTTTTATTTCCGCACTATCTTTATTCGAAATGAATAGATGTTTTAGATGGAGAGAAAAGCAGATGTTTAAATTGAAACAAAAACCACAATGCTAGTCATAACAAAGCAGCTGCAAATAGAAACGTTCTTTTTTTTACATTTTTTTTTTTATTCTTTGCATGTTTTTATACTTCATTTCTTTTACCATTTCGTGCTGCCTGATTGTCACATAAAGATTAATAGCAATTATCAACTGGAGCATAAGCATATATGTAATACATTTTGCAATTTTTTTGTATTAAAAATATATAATAAATAAAAAAATAAATGATCTCGGACAAAAACGATTAAAATCTACATTTGTTAAATCTTTCTTATCGAGAACTGGGCATTTGCACTTCTATATCATCACTCAGCTCCTCGTATTCCAGATTTTGTTTTGGCGCTGTTTTAATTTAACGGAAAAGTGAAAGCGGACGCTGTGCAAAAACTCATTTTAAGCTTCCCGTTAAATGACCGTTTCTGATGAGCGCATGCGCAGTGGTATCATGCGCCAAATAGCGGGAAAAGTGAAAGCGGGTGGCTTCCACTATGCAAAACCTCTCTAATAAAAGGGATGATAATGTAATAGTCATCAAGAAAGCAGATTAGCATTTTTTTTCCAGTTGAGAAGAAAATTTTGAACATATTGTTTTATCGCTCAATAGTGAAAATTAATAAAAATATTTATTATTCCAATATTGATTTAAAGTAGTTTCAGATTGCAAGCTTCTAATATTTCAGCAATTGTTTGTCTTCAGACTGATATTGTCTTAAATTAATGAGGCATGTATATATAGTTTTTCATACATTTTGCGCGAAACATTAATTTGAAGGTCATTGCATATTAATATTATTAGTTCGTTTTATGATAAATTTATTTTAATTTTAATTTTTTTAATTTTATAGATATTAAAATATTATGATCATAACTTAAATCTTTCATAATCATTTTAGAGATCAAATTTTTTTCTCGAGTAATATTTTAAGAAACTTTGTAAGTAGTCTTAAAGGCAGAGAAAATTGAATAATTGGATAATTTGAATTATTTTCTCACTGAATTAATGCACCATAATCTAACAAATTTATGTAAAAAATTATATATATATATATATTAGTTTCCACTAGTTCAGTTTGCATATTCATAATCACGTTTCAGTTGTTGTTTATCGAAGAAAATAACTTTATTTTATTTTTTACAGCTCCAAGATTTTTAAAAATATACAGTCACAAACTTTAAAATAATTTAAAATAAACGTATTCCAATTCAATATTTTTTAATTATTTTATAAATTATTAATTTTATTTAAATAATTCTACATTCAACTGTACGAAATCATTTAAATTTAATTTGAATCAATTCCTCACATTAATTTTAACTTAAAAAAAAATAACATTTACTCATCTCTTGCACAACTATAAAATATCTCAATACATGTATTTTAACTCTTAGGCATAATGAGAAAACTGGGTCGTTTAAACAAAAATCTTTTTACATATTTAAGGCATATTTATTCAAATATCATACTTTCAGAAAATGACGCTTTCTATCAGACTGCAAATATACTAAGTTGCTTTAAAAAGAGGTCCTTTATTTCAAAATAAATTTTAATATGAATTCAGAATCAATTTCAAAGAAGCACAATTCAAATCCTTCGAGCTTGATAAAAGAAGAAATATCTGAATCAATACAATTTCTTTCATTAATTTATGACCTTTACCGAATCAAAAGTATTGATCCTTTCTTATACCATTCAAATTCATTTTGGATCCAGAAATTCTAATTATAATTCGTTATATTTCATTTCATTCAATTAATCTGGAACGAATCTCGGCGTTTTCTTTCTTTGGGTGTCAAGAAAAATTTGCTTAATAATTCATCTCACGCAAATGTCCATGAAACAAATAAAAGAAGAAACTGCACCAAAAAGGCCGTTTCATCACTGCTAATGTCCTTCATTTACATGGAGCCAAAATGAATTTCCACGGAAATCTTATTCTTTTAATATCCCAGCCACTGAATCAAAGGAGGAAAAATTTTCACATTAGCAGCTGGAACAAAATAATCGAGAGCAAAAACTTAATGTCGGTTAATAATTTAACCCTGCACCCAATAACAAACGCAATGAGTGTTCCATCTCCAATAATCGATGATCTCTGAGAGTCATTATAGACAAAGGGTAAAAGATATATATTCTGATCGATAGCAGTAGTTCCACCAATCCGCTTTTTACACACTACTTCCTTTTTTGAGAAGAGTAGGGTTTGTTGTGTATCATTTTGTGGTTAATGATGGTATCGTTTTAGCAATTTGTTTTGTTGCAAAACAACTAAAATTAAATCCCTATTGAGTACTCTATCAAGCGTTTCCAGCTAATGAGGGAAGGAAGTATATGAAAACAATCAGTTTATTATTTACAGGGGAACAAAGGGAATAATTTTTGTTGTTGTTTTGTTCAAAGAGATAATAACATAATAGTCATCAAGAAAGTAGATTAGCATTTTTTTCCAGTTGAGAAGAAAATTATGAACATATTGTTTAATTTCTCAAAAGTAAAGATTAATAAAAATGTTTTGTAATTCCAATATTGATTTAAAGTAGTTTCAGATTGCAAGTTCCTAATATTTCAGTAATTGTTTGTCATCAGACAGATATTCCTTTCAAATAAAATTTATTTGGCAAACATGTTCTTTTTTTTAAATTGTGCATGACTACAATTAACTGATTTGTTTTAATAGTATATTAATATTATTATTTTGTTTTATATTGAACTTTATGAAAGCATTTCTATAAGCAATGGTAATCAGATTTTAGATTAAATTTAAAACACATATATCTTTTTTTAAATGTTAAGTTAAATTTCTAAACAGTTAAAAAGATAATGTCTGATTTATAGAGTGTTCTCATAGGAATGATTTTAATTTTTGCAAATATTTTATGAAAATATAATTACTAAAATTTTACCAATCCACATTTTGCTCATTTCTTCACTTTAAGAAGAAAAAGAATTTGCTATGTGCATGTGTTTTTGATTAATGCTGATATCGTTTTAGCACTTTGTTTTGTAGCAAAACAACTAAAATTAAATACCTATTGAGTGCTCTATCAAGCATTTCTAGTTAATGAGGGAAGGAAATATATGAAAAAAATCATTATATTATTTGAAAGGGAACAAAGGAGGATAATTTTTGGTGGTGTTTTGTTCAAGTAGATAATAATCTAACAGTCATCAAGAAAGCAGGTTAGCTTTTTTTTTCTGTTGAGAATAAACTAATGAACATGTTGTTTTAGTTCTCAATAGTAAAAAATAATGAACATGTTGTTTTAGTTCTCAATAGTAAAAATATTTTATTCCAATATGAATGGAAACTAGTTTCACATTGCCAGCTCCTAATATTTCAGCATTTGTTTGTCATCAAACCGATATTCGCTTAAAATAAAATTTATGAGGCATGCATATATTGTTTTTCTTACATTTTGCACAAAACAATTAATTTGAAGGTAATAGTATATTAATATTATTAGTTTGTTTTATGATAATTTGTATGAAAGCATTTCTATAATAATAATAAGATTTTTATATTAAATTTAAAACACAAATATATTCTTTTTAAATATGTATTTAAATTTTTGAACAATTAAATATATAATGTTGTCTGATTTATAGACAGAGATTTTTTCAGAGGGATGATTTTAATTTATGCAAACATTTTATAAAAATATAATTATTAAAATTTTTCCTATTCACTTTTTAATAACTTATTTCTTTTCAGAAGAAAAGGCTGCTAACGTTTGATAATCCTGGTATCGTTTTAGCAATTTGTTTTGTAGCAAAACAACTAAAACTAAATCCCTATTTTTTTTTCTAACATTTTGCATAAACAAATAATTTGAACGTAATATTATTATTTTGTTTTATGATAAATTTTATAAAAGTATTTCTATAAAGTAAGGATAATCAGCCTTTTAAATTAAATTTTAAAAAAAATATATGCATTCATTTTAATTGTATAGTTCAATTTCTTAGCTCTTTAAAGGATAATGTTTTTTGATTTATTATAAAATCATAAAATTTATCATTAAAGAGTTTTATGATATTTTGTTGTTGTTTTATTGAAGTAGATGATAAAAGAAATGATAATCTAATAGTCATCCAGACAGCATATTAGCATTTTTTTTCCAGTTGAGAAGAAAATTATGAACATATAGTCTTAGTTTCCAATAGTAAAAATAATAACAAAAGCATATATTATTTCAATATTGATGGAAACTCGTTTCTAATTACAACGTTCTTGAAATTTCTGTGTTTTCATCAGATTAGTATTTTTATAAATAATAAATTTTAAGATATACATGTAATTTTTCTTGCATTTTTTAATAATTAAAAGATAATTTTAAGATAAAGTTAGGCAACTCTGATTATGAATAATAAAAATAAGAATAGTTTAAAGTCTGACTGTATAAATCCTAAAAGTTAGTTTATTAATTAATAGAATAATGTGGTATCACATGAATGTTTTAAAACCCTTACAATTTCTTTTCGTTATATATATCAAAGGAAAATGAAAAAAAAAAAGTTTAAAAAAAAGTTCGTCCCGCCAAATAGAAAATTCGTTTACCCAAATTGAGAAATGGAGCTAAGCCATATTTATTTATTTATTTTTCAAATAGAGTCATAGGAAATTCAATATAGTTATAACTATACATAAAAGTCAAGTTTTGCGCATAGTTAAGGGTAGATTAACTTTAAATATTTCAAATAAAAATCTAGACGAGACGTCAAAAACTACTTTTAAAGGAGCAAATATTTCTTTCTAAAATAAGCCAACATCAGCGATACTTTATTTTTTGAAAAAAGTTCTTCCTACAGAAATGAAGCAAGGAAGTAAAAAAAAATTGCATTACACGCCTGTCTGTCGTTAACAAAGTTGTTATAAAAAATTACAACTCGAGCAATAAGTTATTACAAAAATCGTCATACATTAGATATATTTAATTAATATAAATATTCATTTGCTGCCATTGTTTTATTAAGGAGTAAGTATTAATTAGTTTATTTTTTATTGAGTACAATATATAGTGTTCTTTTAAGCATAACAAATAGAAGGAGACAACTTTGATTATAACCTTCGAAAAGAGCAATAGCTTAAAGTCTGAGTACATAAATTGTAAAAGTTGGCTTATTAATTAATAGAACAATGTGGTTTTATATGAATGTTAGAAATCATCACAATTTTTTTTATATCATATATATAAAAAGAAAGTTACAAAAAAAGAATTCGTTCCACCAAATAGAACTTGCGTTTATCCAAGTTGAGAAATGGAGCAAAGTCATATTTATTTCGTTATTTATGTTACTTTTTCAAATCGAGTTGTAGGAAATTCAATATAGTTATTCCTATACATATGAGTCAAGTTTTGCGCATAGTTAAGGGTAGATTAACTTTAAATATTTCAAATAAAAATCTTTAAAAAATGGTTCCAAGACGTCAAAAACTACTTTTAAAGGAGCAAATATTTCTTTCCAAAATAAACAAACATCCGCAAATACTTTATTTTTTCGGAAAAAGTTATTCCTACAGAAAGGAAGTAAAAAAAAAAAAAAAATTGCATTACACGCCTGTCTGTCATCAACAAAGCGGATATAAAAATTACAACTCGTGCGAAGTTGTAGGATCGCGCTCTTATTGGCTTGTAAAAGAGAGAAAAAGCAACCAGCATTCGTTCAATTTTTGATAAATTATGGTGGCGATACAGTTCAAAAGAATGTAGCGAGTTACGCTGCGTTATTCCTTGAACCCCGATCAATTTGTCAAAGGACTACACTTCCCATTTACGTAAGTTAGAACTCAATTTTTCATGAACTTATAAAGGGGTTGGTAGCGAAAAGAACGTGAACCACCAATGATACCGGACCGAAACTGCTTTTCTATTGATTCTGGGAGACTCATCAATTTTCGAACAAACTCTTCTTCTAAAAGGGGTATTCATCGATATTTTAATCGAGTATACTGTATCGATTTTGGACTGAACTTTCATCGTTTTCCTCTAACTTTTCAAAAGGAAAATTCTGCTGGGCTATCAGAAGATTACTTTTTAGGTATATCATAATATAAAATTACCATTAAGTTCGCTATTTATTTGCATTTATAAACAACAATTTATTTTTAAAATGAATTCCTTTTTTGCCTCAGAAAATATCAATTGATCGATTGTTAAACTTCTAAAATTGTAGGTTGTTAGTTTTTCTTAAAGACAAAAGACAGTTAGGCTTAAATTGCGAATATATGCTTAATGTGAAAATGAATAGACAATAAGAAACAGAAGGAGATTAGCAATTTAAAAAAAAAAAAAAAAAAAAACTATAGCCCAATTCTTTTGAAATTGACTGCGGTGCTAATGTTTCACAAGTAAAATTAATCCCTCTTTCAAAAATATATAATATAGATATGAGTTCATATATGTTATATATCGAAGTCAGAACTTCGTAAGTAAAGGGATAGACTAATAAAAAAAACAATGCACATTAAACAAATATATTAGAAAATACAAAAATACAAATATATTAGAAAAATACAAAAGTACAAATATATTATTATTATAAAATATACAAATATGTTATTATTATGAAATATACATCTAAAATTATTACAAAATATACAAATTAATTATTTTGACTGAACTTTCATCGTTTTCTCCTAACTTTTCAAAAGGAAATTTTGCTGGGCTATTAGAAGATTACTTTTTAGGTACATACATCATAATATATAATTACCATTAAGTTAGCTATTTATTCATAAACAACAATTTATTTTCAAAATGAATTCCTTTTTTGCTGTACAAAATATCAAATGATCATTTGGTGAACTTCTAAAATTGTAGGCTGTTAGTTTTTCTTAAAGACAAAACACAGTTAGGCTTAATTTGCAAACATATGTTTAATGTAAACAAATAATATAAAAAAAAAAAAAAAAAAACTAAGTCAACTCTTATTTTTAAATTGAAATTTTCCCCTTACATCTGGCGCCATCTATTGTTAGATACATGCAGCCTAAATCTAAAAAAAAACTATAATTAATTAATTAAATTTGATGAATGAATTAATGTTTGAAAACATGTATTAACACAAGCGTCATCCACTATAAGTTCAAAAAAATGTATTAGAACTTGAGTGGATGAATAAAAAGTATTTTATTAACTATTATAACATATATAAATATATATATATATATATATATATATATATATATATATATATATATATATATATATATATATATATATATATATATATATATGTAATTAATTTTATATATATATAAAACACAGAATATTTTTCCGTTCATTCAAATGTAGAGAGACAGAAGCATGTTTCCATTGCAGTCACCTACTGTTGCATATATAATACAATTTGTTTATGCCTAACTGTCCTGATATTTATATCGTCGAGTTTTCAATAAGTTCGAAACCCAGCGAGTTAGAACGAACCAACGACATTCATATTAATCAGCAGAAATATCGGTATATTGTAGGAAATTCTTCAATCATCGTATTTAAAATTCTCAAGATATTTTACTTGGGGAATTTGGATTATAAACTGTGATGCAATACTATTATGCTCTGTAGTAGACCTTTAGTAGTTCACTCTTGGTCACACTGAATCTGCTACACATCTGGCCATCAACGTGACATGATCTAATATGAAAGGGCCTGGCATTTGAAGAGAAAGGGAGCGGTGTATTAATCATATAATAAGTAATGTTGTAATGGTGCAGTAATATAAATTCAAGGTGAGTAAAATAATTTCCTAATTTATAAAAAAATACTAATTAAAATTGCATGTTAAAAACATAATTTTTTAGTTTTTACTCACTATTAGAGAGATCTGCCGAATAATATTTCCGGCTTTACTGATGAGTATTAGTTTAAATTCTAAGGAGCAAAGTTGCAGCAATAATTCCTGAATCGTTACAGGATACTCTATAAAATTATCCAACCAATAAGTGTTTTTGATATAATGGATAGAGTAGATGCAAATTATGTCATTAAGTTACAATTGTATAATATGTAATCACTGTATGAATCCTTTCCTCAGTAAATCATTTTGTGTACCAATTTCCACAGCCTTAATCTTAATAAATTTAGGTCAATTTGCTCAGTATTTCTAAATAACAAACTTTTAAAAATATTTTACAAAGTAAACAATTATAGATACGATAATTTCAAAATAAAACTAGATAACATTATTAATGATATGACATTTGACGGTTAATTATGATCAAAAGAATAATTTTACTTAAGAAATACTTTAGCTGAGAGACAGATTTAGGCTTAAATAATATTTTTCTAAGTTACAAATATTTTTATATATAATTTCACTGTAGAATTCTTTGCTAATTTAAATCAATTTCAATTTCCCTTTAGTAAAAACTTATATAAGAAAAAATCTGCAAAAAACATATATTTTACAAAACAAAAACAAAAATAATTTTATATTCAATGCGTTTTTTAGACTATTTTTAAAACGTCGTATAAAGCGTTTATTTATTTATTTATTTTAAAACGTTTTATAAATGCTGAAAATTGAAACATTCTCAGAAAACAAATATCTTAATTATCTTTATTACACAAAAATAAAAGCAAACAATGATTACTTTTATGCATCTATTTTGTTTATGAATTCATATTTGACTTTAATTATATTTAATACTTTGTTTGCTAAAGTTAATCTAATATGAATGCTCAGATCAAATTTACATAAACTACTTTAATTATGTTTTGGTTCTTAGGTTTTTAACTTTAGTTACAATGTCACTGAAACTATAAAGAAAATTGATGATAGCATAAAACATTATGAAAACATCTATATGTTCTAATATTGGAAGTAAAATGAAATAGATAAAAAGGACATAAAAAAAGGACTGTTATCTCAAGTTGGCAAATTACTACAACAAGCTGATTTCAATAAACACTCATATAATTTTATTTCAATTTATCGAATATTGAAAATCAATTCAATTCAATATCTTCCAAAAGAGCATAGCATTTACAGCAGAGTTGTTGTATGAAAACATTTTAAGCTACAAATACTCACAAAACAGGGAGAATTCAATGTTGTCTTAAACATAAAATATCAAGTGTGATTTGGGAATTATATTGCATTGTACAACCATTTATGTTTTCAATAAGAGTAATTATCATCTAAATAAAGAAGGATGTATAACCATAGGGTGACTAATATGTGACTATCGTTAATTGATGATACTGATCATGTTGTTCGATATACCATGCCAATAAAAATAAAAGCTGAATCAATAAACTTAAGAAGGCATATATCTGTCATTCAAGAAGACACTCACTGTTAACCGTATGGTTTTGCTGGAGCGTACAGCTATGTCACGCATTATAAATGGCAATTTCAATTATTTGACTGGCGAAAAGTGTCAGTATAGACAAAATTTTAGGAAAATGCATCATATTATCATAATTTTGTCTTATTTACGCACATACACACACATCAATATATACATATATATATGTATATACATTGCTGTCACTTACTTTTTTAGTCCAAATGTTACTATTTATTTCTAATCTTACAAGCTTATCCGATTATTGTTTTAAAGGGTTTAACTCTCTAATTGCTAGATAGATAATAGGAATTCTTATCTGAACAACAATAACACCGTTTTTATCATGGGATCTTTATAACGATGTATCTAAATGAACAATAGCAATAACATTTTGTGAACAAATAATAAAATAAACTTTTCATTCCGAAATTGTGCTGTCAAATGTGACGACGATTGTAAAAGGATGAAAAATCGCTTTTGCTTTTCTCTCATCCTTTTCATCAAATGAGCAAATAGCAGTAATCATTTTTTGATAGTTTTCAGTGATAAGAGAAAATTATAGTTTGAGTTTTGTTTAAAATACCCTTTTAGTCATCCCTAAACTTTCTTACGATATAAATTTAGATAAATTTAAACTCTAAAATTTAGATTTTTTAAAAAATATTTATTCGATTTTTTTTTAAATTCATAGATACATTAATCAATCTAAAAATTAGCAAAATATATTTAAAAAAAAATATATTAAACAAAGTATAACTTTTAGATTCCTTCTTAAAGATGTGTTATCTAATGTTGCAATTATATAATGATGTTTATTATTTTTAGATTGTATGTTGTTTTGTTCTAATGCAACTGGAAATACAGAGAGACAATCTTTATCCCATAAGCAAGGGATGCACCTTTGTTACTTATTTAGCATTACCCAGGGGGCGCATGTAGCTTGAAGAAATGCTATTGACGCGAGTAACACTACCCCTATTTAGATTGTATAAAATATATATATTTTTAAGATAAATGTATACTTTGATTAACAAATTGCAATTAAATTATTGATAAAAATTATTATAGTGAAAGGACAACCTCAAGGTAATGTCATAGCTTTATATCACACATATTTGTAAATACAGTTAGAAAAATAATTTCATTTTACATTAGTTCAGCACATATATATAATGAAACAACATATAATCCCAGTAACAAAGCCATGTCGCCCTCTCCAAAAACTCTTTAAAATTTCAACCAGTATATATTTTTTTTATTTGTAAATAATAAAATGATAAATAGTCTATGCAATTTGATGCACGACATTATATTAACTTAATAACATGCTTCAATGTTTAGTTCTATTTTTTGTAGTCACCATGCGCAAAAGTAATGAGTGTCTAAAACGAGGCATTCACTAACACAAATCGATTCGAACATCGTTGCTCTTTTAATGCATTATTTAGCAATAACTAATCTGCTTTGCTTAAAGCAATTTTAAAATGGAGCAGGTTTTTCGTAATGTATATGGTAGGGATAAAATTACGTAGATGGGTATACTACATCCATAATGGCATGTTATTTACAAAAATCTGAACATCTAATCTGCAATAAAGCAGAATATTTTAATAAAATATTTTTTGTAGTATTTGAATGTTCACTGTAATTATGGATCTAAAGCTGAATCATATTCTCTATTTTCCTCCAAATTTGAAAATCTTTCAGGCATATAACAAATTATATTCTGAAGTAAAATGGACACATAAAGATGCCAACCATGACTATGGTATTCATGAACTAACCAGAGTGACATTTTAAACAGTCGAATAAAAGATACTTATATCATAAACGTTGTTTCGTATGGTAAGATTTTAAAAAACGTCTAAACTACTCTAGTAAAAACTAAATACCAATTTTAAAATGTGAATAGTAGCTTTATTTTAATGGCTTTTTATGGTTTTATTTTCATGTTGTCTCATGGTTCTAGTTACACGTCGTTTCTGTGTTCAAATTTGCAGATTTCCAATTAGTTTCAGATTTCAAGCTCCTGACATTTCATTAATACTTCAAAATAATAACATTAATAAACTATTATCTTGAAATTATTTATTTATTCATTCAAAATTTAAGAAAGACAATATCCTTGCCTCATAAATTTTATTTTAAAGAAATATCAGTCAGATGATAAACAATTACAGATTGAAATCTGAAACTAGTTTAAATCAATATTGGAATAATAAATATTTTTATTAATTTTTACTATTGAGAACTAAAACAATATGTTCATGATTTTCTTCTCAAAAAATGCTAATCTGCTTTCTTGATGACTATTAGATTATCATATCTTTTATTATCTCTTTTTGAACAAAACAACAACAAAATTATTCCCATTGTTCCCCTGCCAACAATACACTGATTGTTTTCATATACTTCCTTCCCTCATTAGCTGGAAACGCTTGATAGAGTACTCAATGGGGATTTAATTTTAGTTGTTTTGCTACAAAACAAATTGCTAAAACGATACCAGTATTAACCACAAAATGATACACAACAAACCCTGTTCTTTTCAAAAAAGGAAGTAGTGTGTAAAAAGCGGATTGGTGGAACTACTGCTATCGATCAGAATATATATCTTTTACCCTTTGTCTATAACGACTCTCAGAGACCATCGATTATTGGAGATGGAACACTCATTGCGTTTGTTATTGGGTGCAGGGTTAAATTATTAACCGACATTAAGTTTTTGCTCTCGATTATTTTGTTCCTCCTGCTAATGGGAAAAATTTCCCCCCTTTGATTCAGTAGCAGGGATATTAAAAGAATAAGATTTCCGTGGAAATTCATTTTGGCTCCATGTAAATGAAGGACATTAGCAGTGATGAAACGGCGTTTTGGTGCAGTTTCTTCTTCTTTTATTTGTTTCATGGGCACTTGCGTGAGAAGAATTATTAAGCAAATTTTTCTTGACACCCAAAGAAAGAAAACGCCGAGATTCGCACCAGATTAATTGAATGAAATGAAATATAACGAATGTTAATTAGAATTTCTGGATCCAAAATGAATTTGAATGGTATAAGAACGGAGCAATACTTTTGATTCTGGGAAGGTCATAAATTAATGAAAGAAATAGTATCGATTCAGATATTTCTTCTTTTATCAAGCTCGAAGGATTTGAATTGTGCTTCTTTGAAATTGCTCTGAATTCATATTAAAATTTATGACATAAAGGACCTCTTTTTTTTTCATCTTAGTATAATTGCAGTCTGACAGAAAGCTTCATTTTCTCAAAGTATGATATTTGAATAAATATGCATTAAATATATAAAAAGATATTTTTTTTAAATGAACCAGTTTTCAAATTATGCCTAAGAGTAAAAATTCAGGTATTGATGTTATTTTATAATTGTGAAAAAGTTGGAGTAAGTTTTAATTTTTTAAAGTTAATGTGAGGAATATATTCAAATCATATTTTATTGAGTTTGTTACAAAAAAAATGTAGAATATTTGAAATAAAATTAATAATTTATATAAAAATTTAAAAATATTGAATAATAATCTATTTATTTTTTTATTATTTAAAATTTTTTTTTATTTTTCCAATATTGATGGAAATTGTTTTCAGATCGCAAACTCATGATATTTCAATAATATTTCAAAATAATAATATCAATATACTATTACCTTCAAATTAATTATTTTTAAATTCAAAATGTGAGAACGACAATATATTTGCTTCTTAAATTTTACGGAAATATTTGTTTGATGAAAAACAATGGCTAAATTATTTATGAAATATCAGGAGTTTGCAATCTCAAAACATTTTGAATCAGAAACTAGTTTCCATTAATAATGGAATAATAAATATATTTTTTAATTTTACTATTGAGAACTAAAACGATATGCTCATAATTTTCTTCTCAACTGGAAAAATATGCTAATCTGCTTCCTTGATGACTATTATCTCCTTGAACAAAACAACACGAACAATTATTCCCTTTGTTCCCCTGCAAATAATTATACTGATTGTTTTCATATACTTCCTTCCCTCATTAACTGGAAATAATTGATAAGGGATTTAATTTTAGTTGTTTTGCTACAAAACAAATTGCTAAAACGATATCAGCATTATCAAAAGTTAGCAACCTTTTCTTCCCAAGTAATTAAAAATTGGATTGGAAAAATTTGAATAATTAATTGTTTTATAAAATATTTCCATAAATTAAAATCATTCCTCTGAGAACACTCTACCTATAAATCAGACAACATTATATATTTTATTGTTTAGAAATTTAACTTCATATTTAAAAAGAATATATTTGTGTTTTAAATTTATTTTAAAAATCTTATTATTGTTATTATTATAGAAATGCTTTCATAAAATTTATCATAAAACAAACTAAAAATATTAATATACTGCAACCTTCAAATTAATGTTTTATGCAAAATGTGCGAAAAACAGTCTATGAATGAGTCATAACTTTTAATTTTAGAGGAAATCGGTCTGATGGCAGACAATATCTTAAATATTAGGCCCTTGCAATCTGAAACTAGTTTAAATAAATATTGAGTAGTAAATATATTTAATAATTTTTACTATTCAGAACTAAAACAATATGTTCATAATTATCTTCTCAACTGGAAAAAATATTAATCTGCTTTCTTGATGATTACTAGATTATCGTATCTTCCATTATCCCTTTGAACAAAACGACAACAACAACAATTATTCCTTTTGTTCCCCTGCAAATAATATGCTGATTGTTTTCATATACTTCCTTCCCTCATTAGCTGGAAACGCTTGATAGAGTACTCAATAGGGATTTAATTTTAGTAGTTTTGCTACAAAACAAATTGCTAAAACGATACCAGCATTAACCACAAAATGATACACAACAAACCCTATTCTTCTCAAAAAAGGAAGTAGTGTGTAAAAAGCGGATTGGGGGAACTACTGCTATCGATCAGAATATATATCTTTTACCCTTTGTCTATAACGACTCTCAGAGACCATCGATTATTGGAGATGGAACACTCATTGCGTTTGTTATTGGGTGCAGGGTTAAATTATTAACCGACATTAAGTTTTTGCTCTCGATTATTTTGTTCCTCCTGCTAATGTGAAAAATCTTTCCCCCTTTGATTCAGTAGCTGGGATATTAAAAGAATAAGATTTCCGTGGAAATTCATTTTGGCTCCATGTAAATGAAGGACATTAGCAGTGATGAAACGGCGTTTTGGTGAGGTTTCTTCTTCTTTTATTTGTTTCATGGCCATTTGCGTGAGAAGAATTATTAAGCAAATTTTTCTTGACACCCAGAGAAAGAAAACGCCGAGATTCGCTCCAGATTAATTGAATGGACTGAAATATAACGAATGTTAATTAGAATTTTTGGATCCAAAATTAATTTGAATGGTATAAGAAAGGAGCAATACTTTAGATTCTGGGAAGGTCGTAAATTAATGAAAGAAATAGTATTGATTCAGATATTTCTTCTTTTATCAAACTCGAAGGATTTGAATTGTGCTTCTTTGAAATCGTCCTGAATTCATATTAAAATTCATCTTGATATAAAGAGCTGTTTTATTGAAAGTATAATTGTAGAGCGCTAAAAAGTTTTCTTTTTCTCAAAATAAGATATTTGAATACTTATTCATTAAATATTTAAAAATGATTTTCCTTAAACGACTTAGTTTTCAAATTACGCTTAAAAAATTAAATTACAG
Organism: Caerostris darwini; assembly: GCA_021605075.1. Taxonomy (NCBI): domain Eukaryota; kingdom Metazoa; phylum Arthropoda; class Arachnida; order Araneae; family Araneidae; genus Caerostris; species Caerostris darwini. The sequence goes on from BPLQ01004782.1 coordinate 461,978, forward strand.
TTATTGAGGGATTTTATAATAGTGTAAATGACGAGTAAGTGTTGATGTGGGAAGCTAGAAATTGATGTGAGGAATTGAATCAAATTAAGTTTAAATGAGTTTATTAAGAAGAATGTAGAATTATTTAAATAAAATTAATAATTTTAAAAATATTGAATTTTAATCTGTTGATCTTTAATAATCTGAAAGTTTGTGGTTATACATTTTTAAGAATACCTGAATCATAAAAAAAATAATTAAGTTATTTTCTCTGATTTGGTTTGGTATGTCGCTCTAAGATTATTTTTTGCACATTTTAGGCTAATTAGACTTGAACCTACCGTGTAATATTTCCTTTGAAAGAACAACAGTTGAGTAAGATTATGAATATTATAAGAGAATTATGTAATATATGTACATTAATTTTAACATAATTCTGTTAGAATACTGTGCATTAATTCATTAAAAAAGTTATTCAATTAATGAATTTTTTCTGCCTTTAAGGTTACTTACAGAGTGGCTTGAAATAATTCTCGAAAATAAAAATTTGATATATAAAATGGTTATGATGAATAATTTTCTAATATATATATTATTTATAGATTTAAAGTTCTAAAAAGGTTTTGATATTTCATGAATGATTAATTTTTGATTTCAAGATAGTTGGAAGTGAAAAATTATTTTCTTACTTACAGAAACTAAAACCCTTTATTTGTTATTGACATATTGAATGCATGCAATTGAGCATTGAAAATTATGCTAAAAAATCATTAAATTTATATAAAAAAAAATAAAGAAATTAATTTTATAAAACTTAAAACAAATTATTCCATTTTCCTTGCAACGAAAAAAAATAAAAATAAATAATCACTACAATCTATACTATATGACTTATGCGATATTCGCCATAAGGTTGGATTGAGCATGCGTTCATCGCTGGTCTTCAAATGAACTTTTTGCATTTCTTTTTGCTTTTTTTAGATATGCTAATGGAAGATATATTGACATTTGCTATATTTTAGTTTGTCGAATATAACGAACCTTAATTCTATTAATCAAAACACCAAGCTTGAAAAGGAAGGTTATTGTAGATATGGCAAATATAGAAAATTGGATTTTAATCTTATTTGTCAGAGAAATTTATTATCTTTCATTAATATGTAATGATAAAAGTATAAATAAAAAGGACACTGTAAGATGAGTCTCTCGTAAGCGTGTTCTTCATTTCTGGATAATATTTAATCTTGATATGGCAATCAAATATTTTTGAAAAAATCCTTTAATATTCGGATAAATTAAGAAGAATATTAATATTTTTAAGGTGCAGCTGATTCGAACCCGAGCCTTCCTATACGCTAGTTGTGTACGTGCTCATTGCTGCGAGTTGGGCTGGTGGCATGTTTATTGCCAAAATGATGAAACTCATTGACTAATGTGACATTTCATGTGGACTTAGCATTGAGAATCAGGTTTTCTGGTGACAGTTAACCATGATTTCACATGTGATATGTGGTGAATTATCAGATGGGAAGTATTATCTTTGCAGATATCACTTTCTGAATTTCTCGTTGATGAATCCTTTACAGCTCAGAATATGGCACATACATGTAAAGCAAATCTTATGTATTTGCTGTACATTGTAAATCCATATATAGCAATCTTAAGCACCGTAATAGAATATAAGGTGTCTGATGTACAAAAAAAAATTATATTCATTTGAAAGTGTTTATTAATAATAATTTTAACTTCTAAATATATATTTAGGTATTTTGAAAGCTGATAAACATTGTTTATATTATTTTTTATTTAAATGGGAAAAATTGATTCGCTAACAGGACATTTCATATGAGCGTTGTAGTGACAGTCAGATTTTCTGGTGGAAGTTAACCAGGATTTCACATGTGATATGTATTGAATCATCAAAAGTAAAGAATTATCTTTAGCGGTATCAATTTTTCTCTCTCTCGTTGATGGGGTTTTCCCAGCTTAGAATATGTCACATGCATGTACAGCAATCTTATGTGATTGCTCTGCATTGAAAATGCATATAGAGCAATCTTCGCAACATAATGGAACATAGTCTTTGATGAATAAGAACTTTTGATAGGCATTTCAAAAGGTTTATTAATAGTTATTTTAACTTCTAAACATATATTTAAGAGTAATAAAACTACTCTATGCCTCTATAGTAGTGTATTTACTCTCAAATATGTATTTAAGAGTAGAGACAGAATTTGTCTTATTTTAACTCAAAAAATATTCATCTGATAACGTGTTTCTTAGATTAAAACATGATAACATGAAGCATTGGGAAACATCGTGTGTCAATTCATTGAATCCACATATTTGAACTTGAGACCATAAAGAGAGATCTTGACATCCATTTCCGAATTTCAATCGCGTTCTAGGACGGTTGTACTGGTCATTTAAAGGCCACGAAACTGGTCCTCTCGGAACCCCCTCGCACCCCCCCACGTACGCCGCAGAAGTTCGATAAGAGCTGTTCCGCAATCATAAACTCTCCGCTTCAAAAGCTCGTTCTGTGACAAATTTTATGTCATGGAGTCATTGGACAGAGAAGAAGTCGGGAAAGTCGCGGGGAAATTGAGAGGCGGCTGAAAGTGATCCTTAAAACTTTGGTTACAAGTTATGAAAGGCGGCGGTTACAGGCAGAAAAGTTGTTGGGAAACAAAATTAAATAAACGATCCTCTATCTATCTACCCATTCAACTGTTTTGAATCAATTTTCTTCTGTTTTTTAAAGACCACACTGAATTCTCTGTTTGTTTGTACATTTGTGGCACAAAATATCATCATACAGAAATCCTGCTCTAAATGCTTTATTTATTTGGAAAATATTGGATATTCTTATATTTTGAAATATTGAATTTTCCATCTAATGAAATTGTATATTGAATTGATTATATTGAATTTATTGAAATATTGAATTGATTATATTGAATTTATTGAAATATTGAATTTTTAATACTGAAATTTATTTATATGTATATATATATAAATATATATTTATATTGAAAATCTTTAACAATAGACCACGTAAAGAGGCGGTTCCCAACTCTCGATTAAGAACTGGTCACGATTGTCTTGTGGAACACCTTAACAGATTAGATCTCCTCGCCTCGAACATTTTCCCCAATATGTAGAGAACATCCCAATGAATACAGAACATCTTTTGAAATGTCCATGACTGAACAGGGAGGCTCAGCTCCAAGAAGAAGTCTTGCAGTTATATTGAGAGACCAAGGGGCCTCATGGACTGAAATAAAATGTCTACCACCATTATTTACTCTCCCTTTAACTTTTTGTGATGTGTGAGACTGACTTATTTTCAATTACTGTCTTGCTGTATATTTGCTATGTTCTATTTGTTCCTTCTTTGCGTGTGATCCTTATTGTAATGGATTGATTTCCAATAAAGTCATATGTTAGCCACGTTGAGTTTTTCTGAATTGAATATTGAATTTTAAATAATGAATATTTAATTTTCCATATTGAATAAATTGAAATTAAATTCCATGAATGCTTATCGAAATTAGCAATCGATTTTGCTGTACACGTTTTCTACCTTGAGATAAAAGTTATTTTTTATATCTTTCCTTTTTTATTAAGGCATTTCATTTTCATTCCATAATTAAAATATGTACATGTTTTCATAATGTGTTACGTTATTATGGATTTATATAATACAATTTGGTAATTTCAGTCGCATTGAAACTAAGGTTAAAACCTAAGGAACGAAAATAAAATCTTTAAAATAATTTTAGCGGCCTGATGGCCAATTGGCTAACGTTCTGGTCATTGGTACCACGGGCTTCAGGTTCGAATGCTGGAGGTGGCAAATATATATAGTTACAAATATTTTTAATGCATTATTTTATTGCAGAATTTTTTGATGAATTAAATCAATTTTAGTTTTCCTTTAGTAAAAACTTATATCAGAAAAAAAAAATATATTATTTTCATTGCCTTTTTTTCCCTTGTTTTTAAAATGTATTTTTATGTTTCATATAATGCTGAAAATTGAAATTTTAACCAAAACAATTTCTTAATTCTCTTTATTATACATAAATAAAAATAATGATCACCTTTATGCATCTGTTTTGCTTATGCTTTCAAATTTGACTTAAATTATATGTAATGCTCTGTTTGCTAAAGTTAATCTAATATGAATGCTCAGTTCCAATTTACAAAACTATTTTGATTCTATTTTGGTTCTTAGGTTTTTACCCTTAGTTACAATGTCACTGAAACTATAAAGTTGTATTATGAAATTTGATGATAGCATAAAACTTGACGAAAAATATCTGCTTGTGCTAATTATTGAACGAAAATGAAATATAAATAAAAGGAATATAAAAGGAAGGATATAAAAAATAATTCCTAAACTGAAGATGGAAAATTACTGCAGTAAAATCGAGAATTGATAATTTCAATAAGTACTCACAGAATTTAATTCCAATTTATCGAATATGGAAAATCAATTCAATTTAATATTTTTCAAAAGAACAAAGCGTTTACAGCAGAGTTGTTACATGAAGATGTTTTGTTCTACAAATGGTCTCAGAACAGAGAATTTAGTGTTCTCTTAAATATGAAAGGTCAATTGTGGTATGGCAAATATTGATGCATTGTATATCCTTTTATATTTTCAATAATCATTTAAATATAGATTATCATTTAAATATGGAAGGATATATAACCATAGGGTGATAAGAGCAGGTTTTTGATCTATTACGAATGTGAATATCGTAAAATGAAAGCTGAATAAATGATCTTAAGAAGACATACCCTTATCATTCAAGAATAGACACTAACTATCTGTAAGGTTTCGCTGGATCGTGCAGCCATGTCACGCATTATAAGTGAAAATTCCAATTGTTTGCTGAATGGCAAGTGTCAGCATGGACAGAGAGAGGAAATATGCACCATACTACCATCGTTTCGAGTTCACTTGACAGATATGCTTATTTTCTAAGTAAAACCTAAGGCATTCTAAGCAAAATAATTTATACATTGTAAGATTGTTTGGTGGACAATAAATATGACATTTCAATTATTGCGGCTTTTCTTGATGCTGCATTTGAGGCAGACACGCTTACTGTTGTACTCTCAATGACGAACTTAGAAACAAGAGAGTCATTATGTGGTTCTTTCAGAAGAATCATAATTTTGTATATATATGGATATATATTTTATGTATATATGTATTTATTTGTATGTATTTGTCTATGATGCTCAAGAAGACAAACTTATTATCCGAATTGATTTGCTGGTCGTGCAGCTATGTTACGCATTCTAATTAAAAACTTAGATTATTTGCTGGAGGACAAATGCTAGGTAAGACATGGACATCTGCAGTCCATTTCCATTATTTTGATTATATTGATGATTTATTCAACATATATGCTCACAGTCGGGTTTCGAAAGGTGAACATGGAAACAAGAGAATCATTATGTGGTCCTTTAAGACGAATTGTGTTGTGTTTTCTAATAGTTTTATGTATTATTCTTTCACTAATGCCCAAGAAGACTGGCATATTATCCGAATTAATTTGTTCGATCGTATAGTCATGCCATCATTTTTCATAAAAATTTAGATTAGTTGCCGGACAAGTGTCAGCAAAGACATCTGTAACAAATTACTATTGTTGCGGTTTACCTTAATGCTGCCTTCCACTAATAGTTTTACTCTGGTGAGCGCAAATTAAACATGAAAACAGGAGAGTCATTATGTGGTTCTTTCAGACGAATCCTAACTTTGTGGACAGGATCATTACGTCATTCATGTGTGGAAGTAATGATAACAACCAATGGTAACCTACAATTTATATCTTCATATGGGCATCATATCTTAAGTGTTGGTGTAAAATGCCATCAAATATACATTCGAGCGAAGTCTTGATCGCATAGGAGTAATTTGAACTGTTTCTGTTGTATTTCTGAAATATTATAGTCTGTATAGTGGCTACACTATGCATTGGATAATTTTATGCTATCTTTCGATAGGAAATTTGGGCGATCACATGTGACTCACGTAGTAGTTTTCTTCTTCAATAAAGAAAGTGTTCTCCAAACATGTCACCATTTGAAAACATGCGATCATTAAGATCTGACATTTAGTACGTTTGATGAATTATGGTCAAGTAATTGATCTACATGGAAAATTGTTCTTTTATTTGTCATCTAAACTCTGTTCGACTCAATGCAGACAACAATCAACAGACTGCTATTGCAGTCCTCTCACAGTTATGAATTGTGCTCGTTGATTTGGCAGTTGTTGTCTGTGAGTTTGCTTAAGTCGTCACTCCTTCATATTGTATGTAACTAATGCATATGATTCTGTTATTTGATTTCTTTTACTGTGTAGCATATTTAATGTACAGCAGGGGAATTTACTCCATATTTAGTTGATTAAAAATATTTAAGTTACAAATTTACATTTGAAAATAGTTTCGTTACATTATATTTGCTTATAATTTAAAATATAACCTTAATTAATGTAGTTGTATTTTTTTATTTAAATTCTATTAATTTTAGAAATCAAAAGAAAGAAGTACAAAATTATTAAAATTTTAAAATAATACTACATCATTGGCTGATGTTTCTGCCACTTACTTTATTTAGTCTAAATTGTACCATTCGTTTATAATCTTCCCAATATATCAGTTCCGGACGATTAATTATTGTTTTAAGGCTTTAACTGTCTGATTGCTAGATAGATCAGAGGAATTCTTATCTGAATAACAATAAAACAAATTTTATCATGAGATCTTTATAACGATGTATCTAAATGAACAATAGCAATAACGTTTTATGACAAATGCTGAAATAAAAAACTTGGCATTCCAAAATTGCGCTGTAAAATGTGACGACGTTTGTAAAAGGGTGAAAAATAGCTTTTGCGTTTCTCTCAACTTTTCATCAAATGCGCAAATAGCACTAATCGTTTTTTGATAGGTTTCAGTGATAAGGAAAAAGGAAAGTTTGATTTTTCTTTAAAATATCCCTTCTAGTTGTCCCTATACTTTCTAACTATATATAATAAAGTAAACTTCCAATAAAATGAATGAATTTATAGAAAAATTGTTTTGATTGATATAAATGGAAAAATAAATTCTACAAATTGAATTGTTTTTGTTAGTTTAAGCTTTATTTTTTATTTTTTAAGAAAATTTCACTCAAATATTTGAATATTTTTTCAAATTTTTCATTTTTTTAAAGTCATAGTTGCACTAATTAATTTAAAAATTAGCAAAATTTAAAAAGAATTATTAAACATAGTTGAATTTTTAGATCTCCTTTTAAAGATATTTATTATATAATGTTGCAATTATATGAATAAATTTATTATATTTAGATTATACAATTAAATATATTTTTAAGATGAAGGTATGCTTTGATCAACAAATTATAATCAAATTATTGATAAAAAACTATTACAATGAAGTAATAATCCTAAGGTAATGCCATAGTTTTCTATCAAACATATTTGCTAATACATTTAGAAAAATTTTTCCTTTTACGTAAGCCCATATATGCAATCGGGCCACATATAATAGTGGACATGTTGGCCGAGTGGGCAGGGGCTCTGGCGCTGGGTATCACAGATTTTTGGGTTAGAATCCTGGCGGTGCCATGTACGTTTGTAGTAGTTCGGAATCCACTTTAAACCGTTGATCCCAGTCTAATAGGATCGTAGAGCGTTGTGGGGGTAGTGTGACTCGCGTCTGTAGCCTATCTTCAAACTACACGTGCCTCTGGGGAAGTAACAGCTGTGCAACCTCTGCTAAGAGGTTAGGGCCTAAAATAAAGTGTATATCCCCTTTATTTATTTTCTTCATCTTCGACTTTTTGTGGTGTGTGAGACCGACTTTTTGTCAATTGTTGTCTTGCTGTATGTTTGCTTTAATCTGCTTGTTCCTTTTTATGTGAACCTTATTGTAACGGATTGATTTCCAAAAAAACTGTATGTTACAACAACAACGTAATTACAGTAACATATTATGACTCCCTCCCCGCTCCAAAAACCCACGAAAATTTAACTAGTTTATGTTTTATTTATTTTTAAATAATAAATAATATATTCAATTTGATGCATGATATTATAATAAATGCTTCAATGTTTGGTTCTATATTTGTAGTCACCAGGCGCAACAGTAGTGAGTGTCTAAAAACAGGCATCCGCAAACACAAATCGATTCAAACAGGCTTGCTCTTTTGAATGCATTATTTAGCAATAACTACATATGTTTTGCTTAAAGCAATTTTAAAATGGAGGTTGTTTCTGGTAATATATATGGTAGAGATAAAATTACGTAGATGGGTATACTACATCCATAATAGCATGTTATTTACCAAAAACTGAGCATCTAATCTGTAATAAAACAGAATATTTTAATAAAATATTTTTTGTAATATTTGAATGTTCACTTTAATTATGAATCTAAAGCTGAATCATATTCTCTATTTTATCCAATTTTAAAAATCTTGTATGCAAATAACAAATTATATTCTGAAGTAAAATGGACATACATATCGTATAAAAAATAGTTCTAGTAAAAAAGTTGTTTCGTATGGTTAGGGCTTTAAAAACATTTAGTTAAATTACTCCAGTAAAAGCTAAATACGATTTTTAAAATTGAATTTTATCCTCATTTTAATGACTTTTCATGGATCTATTTACATGTTATTTTCGTATCCAAATTTGTGGACTTGGGAAGTCCAAATTGGAGGAGACGTGATGTCGAAATTCGAGAAGTCCTTGTTGCAGGAACTATTGTATATTCTGAAGTTAAATGGACTTATCGAATAAAATATAGTGATATATATAAGTTGTTTCGTATGGCAAGGTTTAAAACGCATCTACGTAAACTACTCAAGTAAAAGCTGAATATGTATTTTAAAATGTGAACAGTATCCTTAGCTTAATGACCTTTCATGGTTGTATTTACATATGGTTTTCATGTCCAAATTTGTGGCGAAGGTTTGGTTTGTCTCTCAACGGTCAATTTTTTGCACAATTTAGGATAATTGGACCAGGACCTACAGTTTAACATGGATTCCGAACCACTAATAAAAATTCATGTCACTGCAAGGATTCGGACTTGAAACCTGTGGTACCAAAGGCAGAGCGCCAGCCAATTGGCCTTTAGTCAGCCCCAATTTGTGGAGACGTGGAGTTAAAATTCTAGGAATCGGGGAATCGAAATTCGTGGAATCGTGGAGTCCAAATTTATAGAGTTGTGGATTCCAGATTCTTAGAGCCGTGGAGTCCAAATTTGTAGAACGTTGAAGTTCAAATTTGACAAACTCGAGAAGTCCTTGTTGCAGGAATTATTGCGTCTGATAAATTTTTAAAATGACCCTCAATGGAAGTAATTGATTAATTTAATTGAAAATTTGTAAAAGAATTTTTGTGGCTTAGAAGTGCAGAAATACCATACATTAATTTTTTTTTAAATAGTTGCGGAAAATACTTATGACACTACATAATATTTTAAAACATTATTCTTAAAAATTTTCGTTTACAAATTGAACTATTTTTGTTAGATCATTAATTCTTTTGCACAAAAAAAATGATTGGATGTTAATATATATTAACATATATATGAATTAATATAAAACTTTAAGAAAAAAAATCTACGAAGTCTAAATATACGTTAAAAAGTTTACTTATGCAATAAAAATACCAAAAATTATTAAAATACATAAATTAATTTTATTTCTTGCTTGATAAAGATGATTGAAGTTATTGTACATAGTTTGGAGACAATAAATTTTCTTGTGAAGAAAAAGCTAATAAATTACATATTTTTAAAATGATGTGTTTGATTGAATTACAATTGCACAAATTCTTGTAATTTAAAACAATAACAACAAAACAAATAACAACAAACTGCAATGTGAAAATAGAAGAGGCAATGCAAACAATTAAACCCTAGTTTCTTAATTAAATTTGACATATTTACCAGAAGTTAATGTCATAATTAATATTGTTAACGTCTGCCCAACGTCAGTTTCTTGACAAAGTGATTAAAATGTCCGACGCTGCTGTCATGCAGCGAATACTGAAACACCTGAATTTATCTTGAATGGCAAAACTGAAAAATATTTAAATAATAATGTGAACATGTTTAAAGCCCCAAAATTAATTATTCATTGGCTTTAATAAGATATGCGACATCTTGATTGAAATTAATGTTCAAAAACAACATATTTCTTAAACCTGAAAGTGTTTCGGAAACTTTATTGTTAACATATCGTTGTATCTTAATTTTTCCTTCTTCTTTGACACACACACACACACATCTATCTATATATAATATATATACAATGAATGACTTCAAATCAAAACCCTGGTATTCAAACATCAACGTCAACAAGCTAAATTCATTAGAATCACATGCATAACTCACATGAATTCTGTCATATTTAACATTCACAAAAGGAAATGATTTGTTTTGTTAATAACTTAAACAATATTATTTAAATTAACTTTAATTTTTTAACTAAAACTTTTAATTCCAAGCCGCATATTTTTGATCAAATATATATAGAGAGAGATACATATAGATAGATAGACACCTATATATTATGCATATATAGTTAGAATGATAGATATATGATCTTTCGTTTTAAGGTGTATACAAATCCCAAGATCTTTTAAATTTCTGTAAAATATGCGTCTTGTAGTTAAAAATATTTCTTAAAAATTAAAATTAATTTAAATAATATTGTTTAAACTTTTAACAAAATAAATCATTTTCATTTTGTGAGAGTTAAATGTAACAGAATTCGTTTGAATAATTCATGTGAATTTTAATGAATTCAGCTTGTTTATGTTGATGTTTGAATACTAGCGATTTGACTTGAGGTCATTCGCTGTAAGAACATCATATATGAAGTAAATGCAGCATCTACCAGGATGCAACATGCAGAGGTCGGCTACATTTCAGTCATATTTTATCACAGTATTTTTGAAAGAACGCCCCCACGGATAGTAACTAAGGGTTTAAAGCTTTCTTCTCAGTTCTTGGTGGTCATTGAAATGGATAGTTTTTTTATTCTGGGCTGTCTTGGAGTATGACATAGAATTTTTGCGGTAGGCTTCGCCTGTTTTGTCGTATCCTAAAGTATAAAGATCTAATATGCAATCCCCAATCTACAGTTGCCCATGAATTTAAATTTCATTTCCATCGTTTTTTTAGGAAGGATTATTAAATCGTTCTTTACTGATATAGCAAAGTTGTAGCATGTCTAACTTCATTCAGTTTTGATCATAAATGAACGTGCTGCAGAACAACCGTAGCATTAAGATTTATACCTTAATTTATTAACTAAATAATTCGTACTGAGATACAGAATTTCAGATATCCTACATTTAATGTATGCACTTAAAATAATCTTTCTCACAAATAACGTCTAAAATTTACCATCAATTCTGAAATAGAATAACAATAATAACACTTTAAAACTTTTTCTCTAAAACCTTTTTCAAAACTGAAGTAGGTTTCCTAACAAAATCAGTTTTAAGAAACACCACCAGAAAAAATATACTGTTAAATTTATTTATTCTCCACTAAATTAAAATCAGTCTTCCCTAATTTTATTCTGTAAACACTATTTTTCTTCGAATTAACTTTTAATATTTTAAAAAGAATTTTGTATTTGCCTTTATAATTAGAATTCAAATACAAAGAATGACATTTTAAATTTTACCTAATAAAAAAAAATTCACAATACATGTTTCAGCGAGAAAATAGAGAGAAAATTTAACAATCATTCGTGATTATTATCATAAAATAATTTTGCGTAATAAGTAATTTTTTAAATATTTATATTTTTTATTCAAATGTGGGAACTACAGGAATGAATTTTTTTTCTTTCATAATATCATAGAAAATATACAAGCTAACAGTCTATACTAAACTAAGTCTATACTAACTATAAGTCTATACTACCTGCTAACATTCTATCTCTAACTATCTATACTAAGCTGTCAGTTACTTGACAGTGTAAAAACTATTTTGAAATTATGAATACATTTACTAAACGTTCTTTTGAAATGAATATTTTTTCATTTAAAAACCAATACAATAATTTTTTAATTATATTTAAAATTTTTAAATAATGATAATTTTATTATCATTATTTATTATATTATCTTTACTTAAAATTTTTTAAATCTTTTCCGTTAACTTAAAAATCGCAATTTTAATTTGCAAGACCTAATTTATTTTTTCAGAAAATTAAAAAAATATTTTCAAAAATTATGCATCTCTATTTAATATTATAACACAAATAAATAAATATCATACATATTTATATATATCTTTATATCATATGGATGATATAAAAATATATATCATCCATATTTTACAATAAAAAATTGTTTCGATATGTGTCTCAGCAATATTTATTGTAGCATTTTTTTCTCTCACGAGAAAAGTTTTCGCATTTCATTCCCAGGAAAGAGGAACGTATGTTATTTGACAAATATAAAATAATAACCCATCATTCAAATTTGTCAGCAGGTAAGCCGTGTTGTAAGCAATTATATTACATTCAATTAGAGTTTTGTACTAATGAGAACAACCTGTCACTCAAATCGGATAGCAGATATTCAGTAATCATGTAGAATGAGACTAAGGAATTTAGCGAATTGTGCGACCTTCACAGGTTGAAACAACTACAGATTGAATGTGAACTGAGAGTGAATACTATGTGTTGTTCCATGGTGATTCTGGATAGACCATGAGTTGAGAAATGCCTACTCTAATAAAAAGTGAGAGAAGCTGACCCTCCTTGACGGTTTTTCTTAAAAAGAGGTTTTTGGAGAAGAAAGGAGAACGTCGACTTCTGTTACCAGTCGACCAGAAGTGATGTTTTTCTTTTTTTCTCTGAAGTGATTGAATAGGCCACAGTTTCCCCCTGTTTACAAAGTGAGCCCCTAGTGGTTTCGTGTATCACGCCTTGTGATAATTAAAGTCTGCCACAGACAAGTGCATTAGATTCATTGTAGAATCGGGAACTATGAAATTATCCGTCCTTGGAGTGAACTGCATTTCTGAAGCAAATTATCATTAATTTTTCTTTTTCGGGTTCTTTATATATGTATATAATGCTTATAAATAAAAATTAAACTGCTCCCATGAACCTGAAAGTGGTCCTCTTCTTGAAGCTGTTAAAAATCTAGTACAGGTCAAAACGTTATATTATGATCATTATGAAGTAATATTTAACTATTTGATGACTATTATAATAAATTAAATTTTTTAATATACTAGCATTTTTATTTATTTTTTTAGTCAAATGCTGAAACTATAGATATGAAATTGGTTTCCTTTTTTAACGTCAAAACAAAAACAACCTGTCAATTACTTGGTAGTTTGTAATGATTGATTTTTTTTATTTATTTGCTAAAGCATTTTTCCATTTTTAAATATGTTTCCAAATAAAAATCAATCACAACCACTACTACGATAAAAAACTCAAGTTGTTTTAAAACCATTTATTTCAGCTTTATTTAAAATTCGCAATTCTCCTAATTTTATTTTTGTAAACGCTAATTTTTTTCCGATTAGCTTCTGCTTTTCCCCACGAGCTAATTTTACGAAACTACTTGAATGAAAGCACTTCTCCGAAACTAATGGTTATTCGATTCATTCAAAAACCTCCGTAATAAAACATATATTACGAATGGAAGCAGTATTCTTTCCTAGAAAAAATTAACGAATGCTTCCCTATAAAGAGAAATTACTTTTGAAACACCTGCTACAATACAAATGATTCCAGAGAAAATTTTTCAATGCAAAGCTCCAATTTTTTCCTCCCGCTAACTCTCACGCAATTTTCTTGCATTGCCGAAGAAATTAGCTGCAAGAGACGATTGATGATTAATTAAAGCTAACAATGAACCGAGTTATCCAAATCACATTAAACTCAACTCCTAATGACTTTTTCCCGCAGTCATTTTACAACAACAATAATTTTTGCGGAAATTAAGTAGAAGCTCCTTTTCCGTGGACTTAAAAGAAACCCCGACTAGTTGCACTGCCATGGTATTTCCTTTTAATTGTTTTAGAAAACGATTTCAGCGAGTCTTCCCTCTTCACTTCACTTTTTTTTAAAAATAAGAGTAACCGTGGGAGTTTTTAAATGGTGCACGCACGCCAGCTTAATCGAGTTGGATAGCGGTGGTGGCAATTGGAAGTAATACGTTAGCGGAGGAGGGTTAAGTTGAATGAGAAGAATTGTTCTTCTTTAGAACTATTTTGATAAATATTTTAATGTTGAAAGATAGCGCTAATTCAACGTGAACACGTGATATACAGGAAATATTGAAGAAATTTGGATGCATCTGTTTGGTTGCAACTTTAAATAACAACATTTTATTTATAATTTAAATAAGTTTTTTAAGTGTTCTAATTATTGATTTGTAATAAAAACAGTCATTTCTTAAATTGTCATTCACTTTTTCAATTCCTACTATTAGTTCGCACTTGCCCTATATATTTATATATCTTGTTAAAATTTTCAATTGTTAATAGAATACTTTTAATTCATCTACTCACGTTCAAATACATTTTTTAAACTTGTACTGGAGGACAGTTGATGTTAATACAGTCTTTTCAAATATTAATTCAATATTATATACAGTCTTATATCAATATATATACAGTCTTTTCAAATATTAATAAATTTAATTAATAAAGTTGACTTTTATAGGCGAGAAAAAAATCTCTTATATAAGCTATTTAGCAGGATTTAAAGTTAGAAATAAATATCGCAAGTGGCGAAGCGTGTAGATCGCTGGAAAAAAATATTTCTCTTTCGAATTATTTTTGCATTCTGGGTTCTACTCTGAGTCAAGGGGGGAACAAAATGGCAAATGAAACATGTGAATAAATTAGTGAGACAGAAAAAAAGTGTGTGTGAGAAAGAGTTTTTCTTAACTTAAAAAAAAAGAAAATTATTTACAAAGGACTTTCTGCAATATAGGGGAAAAAAAGTAGGAATTTACACTAATTTTTTTTTATAATAATATTGTTTTATAACACGGTCGCTTTTAAAATCCGTACATAAACTAAATATTTCGATTTGGCTGAAATTTTATTTCTGACGGATATTTGTATAGTTATCATAACTAATTTGGGCCTGATGGACGAGTGGCTAGCGCTCTGTGCCACATGTTTTTGTTTCGAGTGCCATGGATGTTTGTAGTGATTCGGAATCCACCTTAAACAGTAAGTCCCGGTGTAATAGGATCGTTTAACGTTGTGGAGACAGTGTTACTCGCGTCAATATCATATCTTCTAGCTACACGTACCTCTCTGGGTAGTGCTAAATTAATAAAAGCGTTACAGACCTTGCTTTTGACATAAATATTAACTCTTTCGCTATCACCGGCTGCATTATAACAACACCATGTTTATAATGTCATAAGAAAAACAAGCTGCCAATTACATGACAGTTTGAAAATAATCTTGTAATGATGAATTCATTTACCAAAACATTTTATTTTTCCCATTTTTAAACATGTTTCCAAATAAAAATCAATCACAACCACAGCTATAAAAAAATAATTATAGCTGTTTTAAAGTCATTTATTCCCGTTTTACTTAAAATTCGCATTTCTTCTAATTTTATTTTGGTAAACTAAGATTTTTTTCCGATTAGCTTCTACTTTTTCCACACGAGCTACTTCTACGAAACTACTTGAATGAAAACACTTCTCCGAAACTAATGGTTATTCAATTCATTCAAAAACCTCCGTAATAAAACATAAATTACGATGGAACCAGTATTCTTTCAGGAAAAAAATTAGCAAATGCTTCCCTATAAAGAGAAATTACTTTCGAAACACCTGCTACAATACAAATGATTCCAGAGAAAATTTTTCAATGCAAAGCTCTAGTTTTTTTCTCCCGCTAACTCTCACGCAATGTTCTTGCATTGCCGAAGAAATTAGCTGCAAGAGAAGATTGATGATTAATTAAAGTTAACAATGAACCGAGTTATCCAAGTCACATTAAACTCAACTCTTAATGACTTTTCCCCGCAGTCATTTTACAACAACAATAATTTTTGCGGAAATTACGCAGAAGATTCTTTTCCGAGGATTTAAAATAAACCCCGACTAGTTGCAATGTCATGGTATTTCCTTTTAATTGTTTTAGAAAACGATTTCAGCAAGTCTTCCCTCTTCACTTCACTTTTTTATTTAGTGTAAGAGTAACCGTGGGAATTTTTAAATGGGGCACGCACGCGAACTTAAACGAGTTGGATAGCGGTGGTGGCAATGGGGAGTAATACGTTAGAGGAGGAGGGTGAGTTGAGTAAGAAGAAGTTTTCTTCTTTAGAACTATTTTGATAAATATTTTAATGTTGAAACATAAGCGCTAATTCAACTTGAGCACGTTATATTCTAAAAATATTTTCCTACATTGGCAATATTGTATAACTTGAATGCATCTAATTGCTTACAGCTTTAACATGTAGAAAATAATATCATTTAATTAATAGTTTAAATATGTTTTTAAATAATTTACATGTTCTAATTATTGATTTGTAATAAAATTAGTCACAATAATTATATATTTGTAATAAAGTTTTTAATAATCAATCACTTTTTGTTTTATAACACTGTCACTTTTAAAATTCTTGCATAAACGAAATATTTAGATTTGACAGAAATATTTTTCAAATATTGATGATTTATCAATATTTGATAAAAATCAATGCATAAAAATTTTATGCTGATGATTAAGAATACATAATTTTAAACTGATGATTATCAATACATAATTTTTATGCTGATGATTATCAATACATAATTTTTATGCTGATGATTATCAATACATAAAATTTTTTATACTGATGGTTTATCAATAGTATAGTGTATTGATAATTTAATATATGATTGACAGTTGATCAATTTGTATTTTATTAATATATGATTATCTTTGTAATGATAATTTATCCAAATATGTTAATCTTGATAATGATGGTTTATCGATATTTGATAATATCAATACATAAAATGTTTTATATAGAAGATTTATTAATACATAACAATTTTTATACTGATGATTTATTAATACATAACAATTTTTATATTGATGATTAATCAATACATAATTTTTTCACTGATTTATCAATACATACAATTTTTTATACTGATGATTTATCAATACATAACAATATTTACACTGACGATTTATCAATATATAACAATTTTCATACTGATTATTTATCAATACATAACATTTATTATACTGGTGGTTTATCAACACATAATCATTTTTACAGTGATGATTTACCAATACATATTTTTTCATACTGATGTTTTATCAATACATAACTATTTTATATAGATGGTTTATCAATGCATAATCATTTTTATACTGTTGATTTATCAATACACATTTTTTATACTGATGGTTTATCAATACATAATTTTTATACAAACAGTTTATCTGTATATGATCTAATAAAGATGATTTATCAGCATTATGATTAGGGTAGCTATTTCTCAATTTTGTATTTAATCTTGACAAATAAAAAATATATTCTGGATAACCATCATATCAAAATGCCGTATTTTTTGGAGGAAAAATAAATGTTAAAAAAAATTAATTTTTCCATTCAAAATAAATCTTTAAGATTTAATGATGCACCATTTTTGCACTGAAAGATTTATTTGCATTACATTAATTTCCTCCAGTACCTATGAAATATATTTTTTTTTCCTAACTTAAAATGAGAAAAAGGGGGGAAAAAAACTTTCATTATTATATTTTTAAAAGTTTTTTTTTTTTTTTTTTTTTTTAATCTTTGCTTTCTTAGTTCTCTACTTTAAAAGTGACATTTTCTCTCTCTTAAATTTAAGAACAAAAGTCAAGTCTGAGAGCGTTCGAAAAGAACAAGCATTTGTTCAATTCGAAAAGTTAACCGTTTCAAAAAAAAAAAGTGGAAAGAGAAATTCAATTAAAACTATTGTATTGAATTCGGTGCAAGTAGTGCTTTGTGATTCCTTCATTCTTTTAAAACGCTATTTCTTTTCTTTTCTTTTCTTTTTCTTTCTTTTTCTTCTGTTTATTATACTTTTCAATTTTTACTTCGTTTTCTTATTCTCATAATTCATTCTTTTGATGTTTTCGTGCTTAAGATTTAAGGCAGTTACTGTAAAATACAGAATTCGTGGTTTTTAAAGATTAAAAATGAAGTCGATTGCAATGACGATACATTTTAATTTCTTTTTTTCTACCTTTTCTCTTTCAGATTTGTTATTTTGTGTTTCAATTTCTTTTGGATATAAAAAAAAAAAAAAGATTTGTTATTTATTTTCATATAAGGCAGTCATGAAAATTTTTTTTAATTCCTACATGCTTCTTATATTTATAGATGTTTTTCAATAATTTATTGAACAAAATATTTTATGTATGCTGTACGTGAAAAGAATTTCATATATGTGTTTTAAAATAAAGAAAACCATGAATTTAGGTTACATTTACGGGTTTTGAAAATTTATTATTATACATATCGAATAAATTTGTTCTATAATATTAATTTTTGATCATTTTTTTTTCTGATTTTAATGAAAAAAAAAATAAATAGCAATATTTAAATATTAAAAAAATAAAATATCAGATTCAAAATTTTTGCTTCTAACCTTGCCTTTATACATCTTTTTAATTAGAGGAAGTATAAAGACGGATTTTGATTAAAAAAATAACCGATTTAATTTGTATTACTTATAAATGAACAAAAATTATATTTTAACTTTTATTAATGATCAATAGCAAACTAAAAAAAAGATAATAGGTTAATGATTATTGCACGATAATAGGTTATTTCGTTTATTAAATATTTTTTTAACCTACATCATACCTAGGCATGACTGCCAATAATCCATGACAGACAGCCCAATACAGTTCCGAAACGCACTTAAAATAATTAATAGCTTTTGCTGTATTTACAGTTACTACGTCAATGAGTATAGGGCAGTAGTTCTAATGGTTACCACTCATGTCAGAATGAGTCAAGCAAGTCGTCATTTTGATCGTCAGTCGGAGTTTCTTCTAGTCCAAATCTGTGAAGGTGTTTCCCGAGATAATCATGTCCAGTTATTGTTCTGAAATTTGCTACACCTATGTGCGTGGCAAATCACATGGAATTGGTTATCCATTAAGAAATTCCAAGTGTTTCTTCTGACTGAGTTGGAAATAATTTCAGGATATTAGGCCTTAAACCTGTCTGTAATATTTATCTTAATACTATGGTAGTTAATAAGGGGATCTGGTTGAGAAAGATCGGTTTCGGCATTAGCAAGGGTATCTGCACACTATTTACCCGCAATACGACAGAGACTTAGCAATGAGAATTGATTGATTGCTTTAATTTAAAATAAAGCAATCAATCAATGGATGGTTGCATCCGTCTTTTTCAGTATTTTGGTTGAATAGATTTCATCACTTGAACATGATGATAAGAATGAATAAACCAATATATGCCAAGAATGAAGCAGTTCTTCTAGATAAAATAGAGGACTGAACTATCGTTAGAGTGTCTCTCTTTGCACCTGATACAACGTTATAAACGATCGTTCATGATCATACCACCATGCACTGTAAATCCCAACTTTGTGCACGCAGACAAATACTGTTTCAGTAATACCATTTACGCTTGACCTAGCACCTTACAGGCGGGAGTAGAGTTGGTTTCAATCATAAATACTGCTTCTAATATGGGCCTGAATGGTGAAGGTGCCCCAGGTTTCAAGTACGAGTTTTGGCGGTACCATGGATGCTTGTAGTAGTTTAGAATCATAGGTCCCTGTCTAATAGGACCATAGAGCGTTGTATTGAGGCTTGGTCAGAATTCAGTACTCGTGGTTCCTCGCTAAAAGTGAAGCTTCATATTACCCTTAGCCAGAGACCAGCCACCTGCGACAGGATCTCTTGGACTTGGATAACGTTGAATCAGGTGCAAAGAGAGGCACTCTAATGATAGTTCATTCCTCTATTTTATCTAGATGAACCGCTTTATTCTTGACATATAGGTCCCAATGGTGTATGTTTATCTGCACCATTGGGATTGGTAACAACAACAACACTAATTTACACTAATGGCTTACAAAGATTTATGTGGAGAAGTTCATGATACATACATATATGTTACATGATGGTAACATACCTACCCAATTGCAAAGTCAGTGAACAGCAAGTTACCATTGCATTTAAGCAAGTTACCATATAAGAATCATTTGATTGCCATCAATTTCAGCGTAACAGCTTGGTATTACGTTGATAATACTCTAGGTAGCTTTGCGTTGTCCTTTATATCACGCCCCATGATTTATATTTCACAAAGTTAATGTTAAGTTTAACAAATTAAACATTTCTAATGATTCGATTAGTATTTATCAATCTTCTTTCTAATCAGTTAGATAGCCATAATTTACTCCAATAGCACACGTCTAATGATTTTAAAATCTAATTCCAAGAATAAACAGAATTTGGCAAGATATTTATCAGGATGCCATTAGCTAATTCAGTGAGTCAATGGCAAATCAGATAACACTTTGCAAAGCTATCAAATGTTGTTCAAACCTTTATTGTCGCTTTCAATATATATATAATTATATCTGATGAATAAAAAGTTAAATTCCTCTATAATTTATTTTTAACGAAATCAAAATATAAATGTGCAATGTCTCCCGCCAAAAGATTTTACAATTTAACTCGAAGAATAAATAGATTTGGCAAGATATTTACAAGGATGCCATTAGCTAAGTGAATGCCAAATCAACATTTTACTGAAGGTCAAATGTTGTCCAACTTTTTTCATAATGTTCAATACATATAATTCAATAATGTTCAGTACATATGAAGAATAAAAAGTTAAACTCCTCTTTAATTTAATCATTTCTTTTTAACGAAATGAAAATAGAATTGTGGAATAAAAAAATATATCTTTTCATACAATATTGAGTGAATGAATCTCTAAAAGTATAAATCTATGTAAAATATCATTTTTAGATATAAATTCTCTTATAAAGATTGTACTGAGTTATACTTACATTGAGTAAAGAGTGGGATTAAATTTTATCCAGAATAATTTTACGATAATTACTAAAGCTTTCTATTTAGGGTACCAATTTGAAAAAAAAAATGCTGCCACCCGATCAAAGAGATATCTCTATTCTAATCCTAATACAAAATCTCTGTTGATATACTATGAGGATAGTAAGTTTATGATCATTAAAAGAAAATATGAAAAGGCTTTCCGACTACCAAGAAAATATCTTGGGTCGTTTCAAGGATCATTACAGCTCGTGCTAGCTGCTTCCACCAATCAACTTCACGTCGGTGGCCCCGTGGAAGATATTAAACCCTTTCTATCGATTGTGCTGAAACTTAAGAATAAATGGAACTAATAACTAACTCGAAGAATAAATAGAATTTGGCAAGATATTTATCAGAATGACATTAGCCAATCCAACAAATCAATGCAAAGTCAGATGACATTTTGCAAAAGGATCAAATGTTGTCCAAATCATTTATCATCGTGTTTGATGCATATAATAACATATGATGAATAAAAAGTTAAACTCCTGTAAAAGTTTAACCATTTCTTTTTATTGGAATCAAAGTAGATTTACTGAGTAAAAATCACATCTTTTCAAATAAGATTGAATGAATTTCTGAAAGCATAATTCTACTTAAAATTTTATTTTTTGGGATTAATTCTCTTATAAATATTTTGTAAAAAATACTACAGTAGGATCTTATATTGAGTAAATATGGAGGATTAAATTTTATCCAAGGTAATTTTACGATAATTACTAAAGCTTTCTATTTAGGGTACCAAGAAGAAAAAGAAAAAAAATGGCTGCCACCCGATCAACGAGATATTTCTATTCTGGGCCTAATATAGAATCTCTGTTGAAATACTACAAGGATGGTAAGTATATGATCATTAAAAGAAAATATGAAAAGCTTCTCGAGGGCCAAGAAAATGACTTGGGTCGTTTCAAGGATCATTACAGCTTGTGCTCGCTACTTCCACCAATCAACTTCACGTTGGTGGCACCGTGTAAGATATTAAACCCTTTCTATCGATTATGTTAAAACTTTGCTTTCCACTATTGGCTCTTGAAAATCGTACAGAATTCATGGCACGCTGCGATGAATGAGATTAATTTATTATGAATGAGCATGTTTCACAGAGATCGAAGTTCTTTTGTGCTCCAGGAGATATTCTAGGCATCCCTCGCAACAAAGGCCCGCCCCCTTTTCCCTTTCTTTTAATGCCGGAAAATAATTTTGTAGTAAAGGGTTCTTGAACATAGAGCGAAATTCTTCCGGGTTTTATTAATGTTCAAAGAACATGAAATATAAGAAAGGACTTCCTCTCTAGCACACGGAGCGCTTTCATTCATTATGGATAAATGGAAGCTTTAAATATGGAATGCTTGTTTTAAATATTAAATGAAATACGGGTGTTTAATATATAGATTTTCATCAAAATATCAGATCGGAATTTACTTTCTAGTAATGAATCTTGTATTGCAATTTTACCACTTTTCGATTCAATAAATATTTTAAGCCTTAGACTAATGATTTTATTCAGAACATTTTAAGCATATGATAACTAAGAAATGCTTATTACAACGGATTAAAATAAGTTTGATCAATGATTAATCACTAGCATGTGTGATCAATTTATCATGTTTGTCTGACATGTTTGATGAATGATTAATCTCTAGCTTATTTTTTCTCTAAATGTTTTAATTTTTGAAATGTGAATTTATGCTGGAAATTTCATCGTTTTATAGATTTGAAATCCTCATACAAAATAAGTAATGCAGAATATCGTTTTCTTGTGATGTACATCAGGGGACCTATGCATATACCAAAGACGAGCCCAAAGACGAGCGATAAGTGGAGTTCATTTATGACACCTCTACATTTGTGTGGCGTTTGTGAGACAGACAGTAAATCCACTGTTAAGGATGTCTGACTGTCGATGCTAGACTCTTTGCACACTTTTTCATGATCTCCACAAAATCTCCTTTTTTAATGGGATGACTGTTGCTGACGAAAGTTGTTAATGGACTTGAAACTGAACCCCCTCCCTGCATGCTAGTTAATCATGTTACTATTGGTCAAGGAAATCATGCAATACAGTGTAGTACAGTAGACCGGTAAAATTTTATTTTGAATTTTACTTTATTTCATTATTATCCTAAAGTGTCTTTGTGAAAGATCAGATATCATAACTTATGTCTTCTTTTCCTTTATTGGCGCAACAGCTTTATGGTGGGCCAAGGCCGTCTGCTTTGACAGATTCGGAGTGATTAGATATTTTCTTTTTACGGTGTAGGATTGCCTGCCCTTCGCCTAAATCTCTACAGTCCCATTAAAACGGAACCTTCCGTTTAAAGTGAATTTCGAACATGACACCTCTGGTACTCGCATTCGAAACTTGTGGCACCAAGCGCCAGAGCGCTAGTCACTCGACCATCAGGACTCTCATAACTTATTTATTAAAAAAAAACAAGAAAACAAGGGCCTGATGGCCATGTGGTTAACGCTTTGACGCTCGGTACCACAGGTTTCGGGAGCGAAACTCAGCACTGCCATGGATGATTGTAGTGCTTCGGAATCCAATTTAAACGGTAGGATCATAAAGTGTTCGGGAAGGACAGTGTTACTTGCATCCGTGCCATATCTTCAAGCTGCATGTGTGCCCTGTTTGATGCTAAATGAGTAACAGCGGTGCAGCACTTTCTTATGGCATGGATATTAACAGATTCTATATTGCCAGCTGTATTAGAACAACCACAACAAGAAAATAAATGTGATGGTTCAGTAATTATTTTAAATTGATATTTCTATGCAATATTATAAAATAAAAACTGATCAATTAAATTATCAAAAATTAAAAAAAAATATATTGATAATATTGTTTGCTATTTCTTCACTTTTCTTTTTCTTTTGTAAGAAAAATTTAAAAAGATGGACAGATTTAATTATTTATAGCAGACTTTATTGTTCTATTTTATACAGCATTACTGCTGAAAGAAGGAACGACGTAAGAAACAAAATAGTAGGACTACTCAGAAGATCTCTGATTGCCCCAGCTGTTTCAAACCGAGTCATTAAATTCCAAATAAATGTTATCGCTTAGAGATACTCTGACGATAAAATGTGCTTTCTCTGAATTTGTGAAGTGATATTTCACTAGAATAGAAAACTCACTGAATTTTATTCGTTACTGGACATCATACTTAGGCATTTTAATCTCCAAGTGGTGATACATAAACTGCATTTAATAAAATAAAAAATATTGATAGCAAAATATTGATCCACTTTTTAAATATTTTTACTATATATATAAAGTATATCGTGAGCATATTGTGCTTTATTATTTAATTTTATATAAAATATATTATAATGCAATTATAATGTATATATATTATAATTATAATGTATTAATATATTACAATGTACAAAAGAATTATATCTATATAAAGAAACTACAGCTTGCGTTTTTTACCAATATGAGAAATAATTTACTGTTAGCCTTTAAAGTTATATTGGTTACCATAAATGTAATCCCTGAAAACAATTTATTTGTTACCAACTTCATGATATTATTGTATCAATAAAGCTTTAATAAATTATTTCTGTAACAACATTTCACTATAACTGGCTTACATTTTTGTTATACAGAAAAATAATTGGCAATTATAGTCTATAACAATGAATTTTTTATGAAGTGTTAACTAATAGAATGGAATAGATAGAATATAGAATGGAAAAATATTTTCTTTATTATTTTTAAACGTACTTATTTCAGATTGAAAATTGGTGTTTGATGTTTCCTAATTAATATTAATATAAAAGTTTATCTAAAATACACCCATGTCCATAAATTAAGGATAATTCAGAATCACACAGAAATTGAACTCTAAACTAAAAATTTCCCCTGTAGAATTATCACACACATCTTGAGGAAGAATATGCAAATTACAGGAAACCACCAGATGGCGCGGATAGTACGTCACAAAGGACGAGAGTGTAAGAGAGGGGTATATAAGGAATGGTGTCAAAGAAGTAAAATTGTTCACAAGCGCTTTAAAAGATTTTTAGTGCAATAAACGCATAGCTATGGCACAAAGGAAGCATTTGGATGATATTTTACGTGGCAGAATTATCGGACAACTGGAATGTGGATGTACCCAGCTGGAGGAAGTATCCGAGGAACTTGGAATCGCCCAGAGTGTCATCTCCAGACTTTGGCAACGATTCCAAGATGATGGTAATGTGAATAAATGTTACAGCTCAGGTCGCCCCCGAGTTACAACGCCGAATGAGGACCGGTACTTAGCAGTTACTGCCAAAAGAAACAGACGGAGCACAGCATCAGACCTGTCCCGCCGGCTCTCTTCAGCTACCGGTACGACAGTTTCAAGGCAGACCGTGTGCAGACGCTTAGGGCACATTGGTCTATATGCTCGTAGGCCTGTCAGATGTGTTCCACTTACCACAAATCACTGTCGCCTGCGATTAACCTGGGGTAGAGAGCATGCATTATGGACACCGCAACAGTGGTGTTGTGTGATGTTTTCCGACGAGTCCAGGTTTAGTTTGTAGTCTGATTCTCGCCGGACTTTCATATGGAGAGCGCCAGGTACCCGTTACCACCAAGAGAAAACCATTGAACGACACTGTTACGGTGGTGCAGGATGGCTCGTTTGGGGAGGAATTATTCTGGGTTCCAGAACTGACCTGCATGTTCAGAGTGTAACGATGACAGGCCACATCTATCGGGATATCATTCTGGAACAACAAGTACGTTTGTTTCGGGGCGCCATTTGTGCTGAATTTCTGTTTATGGATGACAGTGCCCGTCCTCACCGTGCAAACATTGTAGACGAATGCCTTCAATTGGATGATATCACCCGTATGGATTGGCCAGCATACTCACCGGATTTGAATCCAATAGAGCATTTGTGGGATATGCTTGGCCGATGAATTGCAGCCCGTCAACCCCCTCCCACCTGTCAACTGGAACTTCGGAGGGCATTTCTTGATGAGTGGTGTAATATTCCCCAAGATCAGATTGATAATTTGATACTCAGCATGCCTAGGCCTTGTAAGGCCTGTATTGCATCGTCCGGGAGACATATTCCATATTAACCATCATACTAACCATGTTATACTGTTTTTTGTAAAGAGGTTCTTTTTTTAAATTTGCTCCATTGAGTAAAAATCGCAGTTTTTATTAATTATGTCAAACATATAGCATCTTTTTTGCTCTTTACCTTTTGTTTAATAAATAGACTTTACAAATAAGTCAAATTTGTTTTGCTTCTGTCTCTGTCTTTGCCTGAACTTCATGATCGTTAATTGATGGACGTGAGTGTAGCTACAATTGAAATCACGCAGAGCTCTAAGTAATCAATTTCTAGTTGGGCAATTTTTAACCAGTTCAACTGATTGAATAGTTAATAGAACTCAGTTTTTAATACAGAAGCCTCATTACTCTTGAAGTATAGTTAGGTAAATTAGAAAACATGAAATTTGTGAAGGATTGTTAATTAAAGTATGACAAGAAAAAAGGAATAATGGATGAAACGAGAGTTAATGAAAAAACAGTAAATTGATTTCAATTTGATTTGATTGGAGGATTAAAAACTGTTAAGCTAAAATTCCTTTTTTTCTCTTAAATTTAATATCCTCTGAATATATTAAATTACGGTGCTGTGCTTAGAAGAAGATTATTAAAGTATTTACACAAAAGGTTTTTTTTTTTTTTTTTTTTTTTTCAATGTTTCAAAGAGGAATGATGATGATGATAGAGGTTTAATGGCACAATTAACCAATTATTTTATAGAATAAATATTTTGTTACTAAAAATATTGTAGAAGTTTGGCATAAAATTAGTGATGTTGATTTTGCATAGCATGATTTTTTTTTACTAAGAATTTAACAATATTATAGAATTATTGCATACAATTACATTTGATTAAAATTACATTGACGTTGATTTTGTAAGTTAAATTTGACTAACTTTTTTGTGGAATCTATAAAACTAGAGAATTTAATGGCATTAGGAATCTCTTTGCTATTGGAATCATGAATTTTACAAAGGCGTTTGAAGAGCAATATTAATTTCAAATTTAAACTGTAATTAAATTGAAGGACTTTCACAAACGGTTACAGTGGCTCTGGCACCGCATATGATTTTTTTAATAGCATGCTTCGCGCATGCGCAGAGAGGGAAATATTTAAAAAGTAGATTTAACACGTATGAAATATTATAGAAATTTTTTTACAGTAAATATTTTGATTTCAATAAATAAATAGTTAAAATAATGCTTATTTTGCTGATAATTTTGGAGGCTATCTATCACTTAGAGTTTTGATAGCTAAGAGGGTATCCAAATCACCAATCAGAAAACGAATACATATGGCTCATTTGTAGCGTTACGGGGTTAGTAAATTAACCAAATTCCAACGTCTTCTAAACTTTCAAGTATAGTGTTACAAACTTTGCTAAATGCCACTAAATGAAATCTTCAGCAAAATTAATATATTCCTGGGGAACGAAAGACCCCGAATAAATCCCCGACCGAGGGCCTATTTAGGGCATCAACTCCCGTGGCCAATCAAACAGCGCCACCTCCAAAGTACCAGCCGAAATATTAGAGGCCGGTTGTATTTCATCATAAAATAGTCTCAGGGTGCCTTCCGTTTGCTGAAATAGGGTATTAGGCAAATGATGTGTATACAGGCAAGGTGCCTTTGTAATGGATTTTCACAGGCTAATTGGCCTATTTCATGACCGGAAGGTTTCGTCAAGTCTTTTATGGAAATTGTAACTGGATTAGTAAAGTTTGGCATTAGGTTTCCTATTTATATACCTTTGGGGGTGACTGAGACAGTGGTATGAAATTTAAGGAGGTGGAAAATCAAAAGAATTTGTGCAATATCTCGTGCTCTGTGTCATAAGAATTTCAGAATTTTTTTTATCTCGGCTAACTACTAACAAGGGAGTTCTAAAGTTCAGAGCGCGAAAAAAGTTCTTAAACCGAAGTACGGTTGGTTACAGTTAAGAGAGGAAAAGTGTTCACGTGACAAACAAATCAAAAGTTCTAGTTCGAAATCATTTTCGACAAATTAGAAGTTCAGTCTGTATAAATGATTTAAAAGATAAAAGAATATTTTTGGTGACATTTCGCCTAAAAGCAAAATTTGCTTGCATGAACAAAATACTAATGAGATTCATGTTTTATTGGGGGCAGATGTCGCAGGAAAGTTATTTACAGGAAAAGTGGAGCACCTGCTTGTGAATACTAGTTCTACTTGTGAATACTAGCTTGTGAATACTAGTTCTACTTGTGAATACGCGATAAATTTGCCTATTGAAGAAAGGAAAAATATTTTGATGAAAAAGGGAGCTTGTTTTAAATGTCTTGAAACTAATAAACATATTTCTCGATTTTGTAAGAGTAATGTAATTTGTTCCCACTGTTCAGGAAAACATTCTGCGATCATGTGTTTTTCAAAATATAAACAGAAACAAATTAATAAAAATGAATCTTCAGAAACTACTGTTCTTACCAATCAGTCATCTTTCAATGAAGTTTATTTGCAAACATTAGTAGTTCGAATCCAGAATAAAAACTTAGAACATTATATTCGGGTAATTATTGATCTGGATCACAAAGAAGTTATATATTAAAATTTGCTGCTGAAAATATGGGTTTTGATATAAAAGGAGAAGAATCGATTACTCATGGGCTATTTGGAGGAACAGAAATCACTGAACGCCATAACCGTTATTCGATACAATTAAGTAGTTTGGATAAAATGAATAATATTAAAATAGAAGCAATGGATCAAAACAAAATTTGTGCATCAATTCCCAAAATTAGAAGTTCAGACTGTATAAATGATTTAAAAGATAAAAGAATATTTTTGAGTGACATTTCGCCTAAAAGCAAAATTTGCTTGCATGAACAAAATACTAATGAAATTCATGTTTTATTGGGGGTAGATGTCACAGGAAAGTTATTTACAGGAAAAGTGGAGCATCTTCCATGTGGATTAGTAGCTGTTCAGACAATTCTGGGATGGACAGTAATGGGAAAAATTTCTGATGCTAAGTTAGATAGTTCTCTTCTTGTTCTGTCATTACACATAAATGATGCTAAAATTACAGACTTATGGAACTTAGATTCGTTAGGTATTTTAGATCCTAGCGAAAAGCAATCGAAAGAAGAAATGCAGAAATTAGTTGCGAATCAACAGTTAGCAGAGAAAATGACGGAAGATATATAGTATCTCTTTCTTGGATAGATATATGTCCTTCAATTCCTGATAATAAATATTTGGCCCAGAAAAGTTTAAAAAATACTGTTAAAAATTTGAATGTAAACAACTATTTAGTAGAGAATGAACAAGTGTTTAAAGAATGGGAAGAAGAAGGTGTTATCGAAGAAATAGTACCTGATCCAAATTGTTATGAAGTCTCAAGTGCTATTATCCTATTTGCTGCATCGAGCTGTCATAAAAGAAAATTCTACTACCAAAATAAGACCAGTTTTTGATGGTTCAGCTCGTGTTAATAACTCTGTTTCCTTGAATGATTGTATTGAAAAAGGACCCAATCTCATTTGAACTGATTCCAGCTGACCTTCCCTTACGAGGTTGCAATGCCGAAGAATTAATGAAATCTCGATGGTGGGAGGGACCTAGTTGGCTCTATCAATCTTTTGAAAAATGGCCTACTTCTGAAGTGTTTCCTGATTTAGAAGTTGTTAATTCGGAAAAAAGAAAAGTTGTTATATCTGCATCTAATATTGAAACTGAAACTTTTGAATATTTTTGAAGAATTTCGTCTTACAAAAAGATCGTAAGAATTATGGGGTGGATACTTCGTTTCATCAACAACAGTAAGAAAAGGGTAAATGAAAGAACTTTTTACTTAAGTTTTGAAGAATGTGATAAAGCGGAGAAAATAATTTTAAGAAAAGTTCAAAGAGAATGTTTTGAGAAAAACAGAAATCTTTCAATGCAGACCTATTTAGATCCAGATGATCTCCTTAGAGTAAAGACAAGAATTATACAAAGAAAAGATCAAAAAAGTTTTCGATTTCCAATTTTGCTAACATCAAAGCATCATATAGTAGACAAATTAATATTTGACAAGCATGTTGAACTTTACCATGCAGGTATACAAGTCTTGTTGTCTACGTTACGAGAAGAATATCGGATTATAAAAAGCAGAAAGACTATTCGTCAAGTCATTAGAAACTGTCTCCGATGCAAAAGATTTTCCATACATGTTCTGCAATCTATTAGTGCTCCACTCCCCTAAGATAGAATATGAGAAGCTCAAGTATTCGAAGTCATTGGTGTAGATCTGTGTGGACCATTGTTTTTGAAAGACAACAAAACATGTTGGATTGTCTTATTTACTTGTGCTATTTTTCGTACTGTTCATTTAGAACTTGTACGTTTTCTGTCTACAGATAGCTTCATATTAGCTTTAAGAAGATTTATCTCCCGTAGAGGAAGATCTTGTACAATATATTCTGATAATGGTACAAATTTAGTTAGTACATCTAATGAACTGAAATCTGTTAATTCGGAAAAAATAGAAGAATTTGCTGCCAGTAAGAAGATTAGTTGGAAATTAAATCCGCCATCAGTCCCATGGTGGGGTGGATTTTGGGAAAGACTTATTGGTATTTTAAAAGAAATAATGAGAAAAATCTTGGGTAAAGCTAGTCTGCATTATGAAGAAATGCATACTGTTATATGTGAAGCAGAAAGCATAATTAATTCAAGACCATTAACATATCTGTCTGAAGACATAGAAGATCTTATTGCACTTACACCAGCAATGTTCATGCAAGAAATAAAAGAAGTTGGAATGTCGGATTTAGATCAGATGGATTCTAAAAGAATGAATAAACGATTTATGTATAGACAAAGACTTCGTGAAGATCTCAGAAGGCGATTTTGAAATGAATACCTTGGTCAACTAAAAGAATTTTCCAAACTCCAGGAAGAAGCAAAAATTATGGAAGGTGATATCGTCTTGATTTGTGATAGCAACAGGAAAAGACTAAATTGGCCTTTAGCAAAAGTAGTGAAACATTTTCCTGGTAAAGACAATAAAGTTCGAGTTGTTGAATTGAAAACCAAGAATGGGTGTTTCATAAGACCTATACAGCGCTTATATTCATTAGAAATTAGACAAGATGAAAGGTGTGCCTTGCAGAGTAGGACTCCACTATCTGACTCCTTCCGCAACAAGTGCCCCGACACTGATGATTCCACATCAGATCCAGTGACTGTCATCGAATCCAGTGATTGTCTTCAATCTATTGACGGTCAACCATATGGCAGGTGTGATAATAGTGATACTTATCAGACATCCCGTTGTGGAAGAATCCTCAGATCTCCGAAGCGATTGGACTTGTGATTTTGAGTTTCATTATTCTCTTGAAACTCAAAGGTGGGAGAATGTCGAAAATGATGTCGAACTAGAATTTTTAGCTTAAAAATAATTACAAAAAGATCATGTATTTAAAATTAAAGTTAAAACAATAAAGTAAAACTTTATTTATTTTTCTGAATGTATAATTCATGTTAAAATACATTATAATAAAAAAATTTTTGGAGTATTATTTAATTTAAAAAAATAAAACCTCTATTTACATTAGATTATATGCCATTGAAAAATTAAAATATTCAAAACCAATTTCTAAAACAATCAAAACAAACTTTTTTCATTTGAAAAACCAAAATTAAAACCATAATGGCTGATAAATAAACAATATCGAAGTCTATTACAACTTTAAAAAACTAATTATAATTATTTTTAAGAATACTAATTTTATTATTGATTAAATTAAAAATGCAATGTTCTTTAAACGTCTTGGCTATTTTTTATTATCTATACTAATCTTATTATTGATTAAATAAAAAAGTACATAAATCTGTATTGTCCTTTAAAAGTATTTTCTATTATTTATCATTTTTCTAATTTTGTTATAGATTAAATAAAAAAAGTACAAGAAATAATATTGTTCTTTAAGTATCTTTCCTAATATTATCGACAGTTGTTTTCTTTAAAATTTGAAAATATAACACTATTGCACTATATGCACTACTTACACTGAAGTGACAAAAGTCATGGGATAGCAATATGCAAATTTTCAGATGGCTGTACCATCGCGTAGAACAGGTATAAATGCGCAGTGCTTTCGCAGAGCTTTCATTTCTGTTCAAGTTATTCATGTGAAGAGGTTTTGACGTGATGATGACCGCACGACGGGAATTAACAGACTTTGAACGCGGAATGTTAGTTGGAGCTAGACGCATGGGTCATGCCATTTTGGAAATCGTTAGGGAATTCAACATTCCCAGATCCACTGTGTCAAGAGTGTGCCGACAGCATGAAATTTCAGGCATAACATCCCACCATGGACAGCGCAGTGGTCGACCGCCTGCACTTAACGACCGCGACCGGCGACGTCTGCAAAGAGTCGCAAATTCTAACAGACAAGCAACACTGCGTGAAATAACCGCAGAAACCAATGTGGGACGTACAAGGTACTTGTCTGTTAGAACTGTGTGGAGAAATTTGGCTTTCTTGGGCTATTCCAGCAGAAGACCGACTCGAGTGTCTTTACTGACAGAACGACATCGCTTGCAGCGACTCTCGTGTGCACGTGAGCATATCGGTTGGTCCCTAGATGAATGGAAAACCGTGGCCTGGTCCGATGAGTCACGATTTCAGTTGGTAAGAGCTGATGGTAGGGTTCGAGTGTGGCTCAGACCCCATGAAGCCATGGACCCAAACTGTCAGCAAGGCACTGTTCAACCTGGTGGTGGCTCCGTAATGGTGTGGGCTGTTTTTTCATGGCATGGACTTGGTCCTCTGGTGCGACTGGACCGAACATTGACTGGAAATGCTTATGTTCAGCTACTTGGAGATCACTTGCAACCATTCATGGACTTCATATACCCAAACAACGATAGGATTTTTATGGATGACAATGCGCCATGTCACCGGGCCACAACTGTTCGCGATTGGTTTGAAGAACATTCTGGACAATTCCAACGAATGATCTGGCCACCTAGATCGCCCGACATGAATCCCATCGAGCATTTATGGGACATCATCGTGAGGTCTGTTCGTGCCCAAAATCCGACACCATCAACGCTTTCACAATTATGGACGTCTATCGAGACAGCATGGCTCAATATTCCTGCAGAAGACTTCCAACGACTTGTTGAGTCCATGCCACGTCGAGTTGCTGCACTTCGCCGGGCGAAAGGAGGGCCGACACGATATTAAGAGGTATCCCATGACTTTTGTCACTTCAGTGTATATATATTAAAAGAAAAATTTCTTAATTTTTATTCAATTCTCCATTTTTTATTTTGCGTAAACCGTATACTGAAGTAAATTATAGTTTTATTCTTAAAATCAGACCTATTAACCATTTTTTAAGAAATAAATTCATTCTCAAAAGAAAAAAAAGAGAATAAAATAACAAATATGATTATTGAATAGTTCTATGAATATTTCTGTGATCACTTTCTTGACATTGAGCAGATGGAAATGCAATGTTAAAGAAAGTGAAAAGAAAACAAAAATCATATGAGCAAAAATCCGAAGATTTCGGAGAATGAAATCCTGGAGGTGAGAAAACAAAACAAAACAAAAGAAGGAAAAAGAAAAAAAAAAAAGGAGAAAATATTTTCTCTCCTCTTCCGGATTTCACGGTAGGTTGAAAAAGAATGTTGCTGCACACAGTTGGAAAATGTTATGAAGTCACACAGTTTTACGGCCTAAATCTTTCCATATGTCACGTGCCCAGGAAAACCGCCCGATCCTTCAATTCCGGTTTTTTTTTTCCGTTTCCCTTTTTTGTTTTATAGCTTCCAGAAACCCGAGCGGACAAAGAATTTTGTTATTTTCTTCAAGCTTCCGATTTATTCCATGTATTTTCACCATATAATCTTTCTATCTTGAATTCTGTATAAGAAAAAATGGCTTTCTTCTCAGTTTATAATAAAGAATTGTGCAGTAATTTTTATAGATTAGATATTATGGTTTCTTATACATGTTTTGCTAAATTATAAGCCAAATTGATAGCTAAACTATGCTCAAAAATATAATTTTGAGACCAATTGTTTGCTTGTTGTCGAAACCTCTTGAATTACGCCATGCCAAGGAAGAAATTCAAGCTTTAGTGTGAGTAATTGTTAAAATATGGTGATAGACAAACTTTGAAAGTAAGATAACATAGCAGTCTTTCAAAACCCACGGTACTGTCTGTCAAGTGTATCAATAATGCCTATTAGAAGGGGCGACCTGTGCTGTAACATCGTTGCCAAAGCCTGGAGATGACACTCTGGGCGATTCCAAGTTCCTCGGATACTTCCAGCTGGGTACGTCCACATTCCAGTCGTCCGATAATTCTACCACGTAAAAAAACATCCAAATGCTTCCTTTGTGCCATAACTATGCGGTTATTGCACTGAAAGACTTTTAAAGCGCTTGTGAACAATTTTACTTCTTTGCCACAATTCCTTATATAACCCTTTCTTACACTCTCGTCATTGTGATGTACCATCCACGCCATCTGGTGGTATCCTGTAATTTGCATATTCTTCTTCAAGATGTGTGTGATAATTCTACAGGTGAAATTTTTATTTTAGAGTTCAATTTCTGTGTGATTCTGAATTATCCTTAATTTATGGACATGAGTGTAAATAGTAAATGAATAATATTTGTATAATTTAAATTTAGAGCGTCAAATTCTATAGAATTTCATTTTATTGAGTTTTTAGTTTCAGTTTATGAACGACGTAGTGCTATCTGGTATAGAATCATTTCAGCAGTTTCGGAACTGGTACCACTGACTCCATATAAATAATTTTCTAAAATAAATTTTAATAAAATAAAAATATTTACATTTAACATAAGTAACTTTTTAATTTTGTAAAAATTATTTTACTATTTTCATTTAGATATGATAGTTTATTGCTATTATATTAAAATGGTTAAAATGTCCATTAAATATTTTGTGATATTAACTATATCTCTTACATATATATGATTTACAAAAGTCTATGTAATATAGTACAATCTGCAAAATATTCTTTTCCACATAATTTTGATTTCATATATACATGCATATTATGTATTAAAATTTAATGAGAAAATAAATAATGCAATGAAAAAGTTTTTACGTTATTCAATTTTAAATATTTTATGAATAAGTTGTAAATTGAAAATAAATTAAGTATCTAAATATATATTCTTAATTAAAACCAATCTGATGTTAGTAGAAAATCCAATGTTTTCGAATTCAAATTTAATACTATGTTGTCCAATTTGTGACCTACTGTTATTGAGACTTTTTTTAAGTGTACAACATTAAAGGTGTTTCATCTTTGAATCTGCTGGTAATGTCTATTGCTTCTATTGCTATTATCTATGTATGATGTCTACTGCATCTATTGAAATTCTAAATATAAAGCTTTACTATCATTGCGATACGCTTTAAGTAAATATCACCCAGTCTCATATTTTTTTTTAAGTTTTGACTGCAATGAATACCACCAGATTTTTCAAATCTGAGCTCTACAGAAACAGCTCTAACTTCTACAGAAACAGCACACTTTACTATTCACTATTACTGTGTTAAACAAGTTCTCAATTTAATTTTTCCTTTTTTACCATAACACACACACAACTGTATTGTGTGTGCTTAATAAGGTAATGCTGGTAAAATCTTGTTAAGATAAGATAATGTAAGAATTTTCCCTGCGGAGGGGAAATTCTTCAGTGTCAGAATTGCGACATGGGCTAATTAGTTTCTGAACAGCTCGGAAATCTAGTACGTCTTATTCAAGCATCTGAATGACATGGCATATGAACTGCTGTTTTGTTTTCAAATACCAAGCATTGTGTCCTGAGATAATTCTTCATTATAGTGACACAAATGAAGAAGATTACTCTGGGGACCTGCAGGGCCTATTGTTACCCCTGTAAGTCCTTCTTTCATGACCGTCTGTGGCCTGTTTAGTGTTCGAAATATATAATTAGTGTGTTCGCGATATATAATTATGAAAACTAAAATGGAACAAATTTCAGTCTAGATTGTCTAAAAGATTGTAAGCTCATTGAAATCATGACATTGAGTGCTGAACAAATTGTTTTAAGGATTTCTTTCTATGTTACAAATATATTAATACATTTTTCTGTATAAAAAGTATATTTAATGTTCAAAATGAATAAATGAGCTCGATTCATTAGTCCTGCCAAATCACAAAGATTGATGTTTGGTTCGTCAAATAATTTTTAGACAGATAGTTTATCAATACATAATCATTTTCACACTGACGGTTTATCAATACATAACAATTTTTATACTGATGATTTATCAATACGTATTTTATACTGATGGTTTATTAATACACAATTTTTATGCAAGTGGTTTATCAGTATATTATAACCTTGATAAAAATGATCAACATTTTAATAAATATGGCGTATTCTTAATATTTTTTTGTTTAATTGTGTTTAATCTTGATAAATAAAGAATATTTTTTGCATTAAAAAAATGCTATATTTTTGGAGAAATAAATAAATCTTTAGTAAAAAAATTAAAAATTTTGTATAGAAAACAAATCTTTAAAATTAATGATATACCATTCTTGCACTGAAAGATTTATTTGCATTACATTAATTTCCTCCAGTACCTATGAAATAATATTTTTTTTTCCTGACTTAAAATGAGAAAAAGGGGGAAAAAACTTTCCTTATTATATTTTTAAAAGTTTTTTTTTTTTTTTTTTAATCTTTGCTTTCTTAGTTCTCTACTTTAAAAGTGACATTTTCTCTCTCTTAGATTTAAGAACAAAAGTCAAGTCTGAGAGTGTTCGAAAAGAACAAGCATTTGTTCTATCCGAAAAGTTAACCGGTTCAAAAAAAAAAAAAAATGGCGGAAAGAGAAATTCAATTAAAACTATTGTATTGAATTCGGTACAAGTAGTGCTTTGTGATTCCTTCATTCTTTTAAAACGCTATTTCTTTTCTTTCCGTTTTCTTTTTTCTTTACTTTATCTTTTTTATTATTCTTTTCAATTTTTGACTTCGTTTTCTTATTCTCATAATTCATTCTTTTGATGTTTTCGTGCTTAAGATTTAAGGCAGTTACTGTAAAATACAGAATTCGTGGTTTTTGAAGATTAAAAATGAAGTCGAATTGCAATGGCGATACATTTTAATTTATTTTTCTTTTATTTTCTTTTTGTCTTTCAAATTTGGTATTTTGTGCTTAAACTTCTTATGAATATAAAAATAGATTTGCTATTTATATTTTTCATATAGCAGACATGACAAAAAAAGTTTTAATTCCTATATGCTTCTAATATATATAGATGCAATTTTTGAACTAAGTATTTTATGTATGTTGTACCTGATAAGAATTTCATATAAGCGTTTTGAAATAAAGAAACAACATGAATTAAGGTTACATTGATGGGTTTTGATTATTTATTATTATACATATCGAATAAATTTGTTCTATAATATGAATTTTTTGTTCAAATAATTTTTTCTGATTTTAATGGTAAAAAACTACAAATTAATAATACAAAATAAAAAATTTAAAATATTAGATTTAAATTTTTGCTTCTAATATTGTCTTTATACTGACTTTTTATATTCAGGAAATATAAAGGCGAGTTTTGTTAAAAAAATACCGATTTGATTTATATTACTTATAAATGTGCAAATATTCTATTTTAAATTTTATTGATGGCAAATAATAAATTAACAAATAGGAAAATAGTTTGTTGAGCATTCTGATTTCGCTTCTTAAAATTTTTAATATACGCTAGACCTGGCAATGGCTGCCAACAGATTATGACGGGCAACCCAATACATTTCAGAAACACACATAAAATAATTAGTATTTTGTAGTAAATACAGTTACCACATAAATTAGTACAGGACAGTAGTTCAACAGGTTACTAAGAATTAACCAAACAAAGTGGGCAAGATGGTAACGTTCAGTTTCATAGCTTAAGAATTTCTATCGATGAGATCAGTATTTATTAAACTTGTATCTGCTTAGCTAGATAGCAATAATTTACACCAATATCTCAGGCCTGATGATTTTACAATCAACTCGAGGAATAAATAGAATTTGGCAAGATATTTATCAAGATGCTATTATCCAATTCAACAAGTCAGATAACAATTTGCAAAAGGATCAAATGCTGTCCAACCTTTTATAGTCGCGTTCAATACATATAATTACATAGGATGATAAATATATGTTAAACTCCTCTAAAAA
The DNA here is from genome assembly GCA_021605075.1 of Caerostris darwini. NCBI lineage: Eukaryota > Metazoa > Arthropoda > Arachnida > Araneae > Araneidae > Caerostris > Caerostris darwini. Next base: position 500,388 of record BPLQ01004782.1, read on the forward strand.
TGTATTCAATTTTTTTAACGGAATCGAAATCACGTCTTTTCATACAAGATCGAATGAATTTCTAAAAGAAGAAGTATATTTCAAATATTATTTTTAGATGTAAATTCTCTTATAAAGATTGTACTGAGTACTGAGTACTGAGTTACACTTACATTGAGTAAAGATGGGGGTTTAAATTTTATCCAGGATAATTTTATGATCATTACTAAAGCTTTCTATTTAGGGGTTAAAAAAACTGCCTGCTACCCAATCAACGAGATAATTGAAATCTATATTATTTGAATATTTTGATATCCGAATCATTTATTGTTCTCGTTACAGCACGACAGTACGTTGACAATATTCGTGACTTTTCATTGGTCTTTATTTTACATCACACGACTTATTTTTCCAAGAAATAATGTTCAGTTTTATAGCTTAAGAATTTATATTGCTGCGATTAGTATTTGTCAAACCTTTCTCTGCTCAGATAGATAGATATAACTTGCACCAATAGCGCACGCCTAAATATTTTGCAATCTAACTCAAAGAATAAATAGAATTTGACAAGACATTTATCAGGATGTCATTAACCAATCGAACAAGTCAATGCTATTTTGCAAAATGATCAAATGTTGTCCAACCTTTTATCGTCGCGTTCAATACATATAATGATATATGATGAATAACAAGTTAAACTACTCTGAAATTTTAATCATTTCTTTTTAACGGAATCGAAATAGAATTGAAAAATCAAAAATTACATCTTTTTATATAAGATCGAATGGATTTCTAAAAGTATAATTTTATTTTTAGATATATATATTTTTTTAAAGATTTTTAAAAAATCTAGTAGAATATTACATTGAGTAACGATGAGGATTAAATTTTATCCAGGATAATTTTACTAAAGTTTTACTAAAAGAAAATTTTAGTAAAGATTATTACTAAAGTTTTACTAAAAGAAAATTTTAGTAAAGATTATTTAGGGTACCAAGATGAAAAAATATCCCTGCCACCCGATCAACGAGATATTTCTATTCTGAGCCTAATATAGAATCTCTGTTGAAATACTACAAGGATGATAAGTTTATGATCATTAAAAGAAAATATGAAAAGGCCTTTCGAGGGACCAAGAAAATGTCTGGGGTCGTTTCAAGGATCATTACAGCTCGTGCTAGCTGCTTCCACCAATCAACTTCACGTCGGTGGCCCCGTGGAAGATATTAAACCCTTTCCATCGATTGTGTTGAAACTTAGCTTTCCACTATTGGCTCTTGAAAATCGTTCCCAGGGATTGTGATGACACGGGGGAGGGGGGGGAGAACGTAGCACAGAATCCATGGCACGCTGCGATGAATGAGGTTAATTTATTATGAATGAGCATGTTTCACAGAGATCGAAGTTCTTTTGTGCTCCAGGAGATATTCCAGGCATCACTCGCAACACAGGCCCCCCCCTTCTTTTAATGCCGTTTTTTTGTAAATTTGTGTTTTTTTTGTGTAACAACTGGAAAACAATTTTGTGTAAAAGGGTTCTCAAACATCGAGCGAAATTCTTCCGGGCTTATTAATGTTCAAAGAAAATGGAATATAAGAAAGGACTCCCTCCAGCACACGGAGTGCTCTCATTCATTATGAATAAATGGAAGCTTTAAATATGGAATGCTTGTTTTAAATATTAAATGAAATAGTGGTGTTTAATATATAGATTTTCTTCAAAATATTGGAGTAGAATGTACCTTCTTGTAATGAATCTTATATTGAAATTTTCCTCCTTCGGATTAAACAAATATTGTAAGAATTATATTATTGTTTTCATTCACAAGATTTTATAAAATGTGAAATTTGGGAAATGATTAATTATTACAACGGATTAAAATAAGTTTGATCATAGAATAACATCTAGCATTATTTTCAAAATTAAATGTTTTGAATTTGGAGATGTAAATTTTGGTTAGAGATTTCATCGTTTAATAAAATTGAAATCATCATGCAAACTAAGAAATACCGAACATCATTTATTATTTCTTTTTTGCAAATAAGTGAACCTATGTATATTTATATCGAACAGTCCAAAGACAGGTGATGAGTGGAGTTCATTGATGATGCTATAACATTTGTGTGGCGTTTTTAAAAAAGACAGAAATTCCCCTGTTTAGGCTGTCAGCCTTTTAATGCGAGACTCTTCATGCACTTCAAGTTCACCTTAAAATCTTCATTTTTTTAATGTATTGATTTCAAAAGCATTTTTAATGGACTGAACTTTATTTAACGTCACAAGACTTATAATTCAAAAAGATAATGTTCAATTTCACAAATTAAAAATTTCTAGAGATGCGATTAATAATTGTTAAACTTCTCTCAACTCAGCTAGTTAGTCTTAATTGACTCCAACGGTGTACGTCTAACAATTTTACAATCCAACTCGAAGAAGAAATATAATTTGGTAAGATATTTACCAGGATGTCATTAGCCAATCCAAGAAGTCAATGTCAAATCAGATACTATTTTACTGAAGGATCAAATGTTGTCTAACCCTTTATCGTCTTGCTCAATACATATAATTCCATATGATGAATAAAAATTAAACTCCTCTAAAATTTTAGTCATTTCTTTTAACGGAATCAAAATAGAATTGGGAATTAAAAAAAAATCACATCTTTTCATATAAGATCGAATGAATTTCTGAAAGTCTAATTCTATTTAAAAATTTTATTTTTAGATATAAATTCTCTGACTCGCCCCCTTCCCTTTCTTTTAATGCTGGAAAATAATTTTGTGGTAAAGGGTTCTTGAACATAAAGCGAAATTCTTCCGGGTTTTATTAATGTTCAAAGAAAATGAAATATAAGAAAGGCCCACGGAATGCACTCATTCATTATGAATAAATGGAAGCTTTAAATATGGAATGCTTGTTTTAAATATTGAATGAAACACAGGGTGTTTAATACATAGATTTTCTGCAAAATATTGGATCAGGATTTACCTTCTTGTAATGAATATTTTGCAATTTTATCCCTTTTCGATTGAATAAATATTGTAAGCCTTATAGCATTGATTTCATTCACAACATTTTAAGCATGTGAAATAAATGTGAAATTATTAAGTTAAAATAAGTTTGATCGATGATTAATATCTAGCACGGTTTTCTAGCGTGTTTGATCAATGATTAATCTCTATCATGTTTGATCAATGATTAATATCTATCATGTTTGATCAATGATTAATGTCTAGCATGTTTGATCAATGATTAATCTTTAGCATGTTTGATCAAGGAATAATCTCTAGCATGTTTATCTAGCATATTGAAAATTAAAAACGTAGAATCAAAGGTGAAAAAAGTAGAATTTGTAACATTGTTTGCTATTTCTTCACTTTTTTTTTCTTTTGTAAGAAATATTTAAAAAGATGGACGGATTTAATTACTTATAGTAAACGTTATTGCTCTACTTTATACAGGATTACTGCTGAAAGTCTGAATGATATAAAAACAAAATAATAGGACTACTCAGAAGATCACTGATTGGCCCAGCTGTTCCAAACCGAACCATTAAATTCCATGTAATGTTATTGCCTAGAGATACTCTGACAATAAAATGCCTTTCCCTAAATTTGCGAAGTGATATTTCACTAGAATAGAAAACTCACTGAATTTTATTCGTTACTGGACATCATACTTAGGCAATTTAATCTCCACGGGATGCTACATAAACTTCAATTAATAAAATAAAAAAATGATTGAAAGCGAAAAATCCATATTTTTATAAACTTTCATTTTTTTAGTAATTTGTATTATATATGTTGAGCTTTATTTCTTAATTTTATATAAAGTATATCATAATGCAATTTTTTTCGTCAGTGTATATTTATAGCAGAGACCGGTATACACTGTCCTACCAAAAAAAGGCTTTGTAGAAAATTTCATATCGTGAATATATTCTCCATGTTCCAATATATGTGAATATTATACTGGTGTGCAAAACTTAAGCAACAGGGGGGTTTTTGCCCTAGCTCCACGAGAAATCATCTAAGAGACATGACATTCAGGAATGAGGGAGAGTATTATGTACGTAAAGGATGACGAAAGCATCGGCGTTGAAAAAGGAATACAATGCATACGGTATGAAATCAAACAAAAACAAGCTTTATTGAATGCATAGTATCGTGATTTATGATTGTCTATCCAAGAGGAAGAACAACAAGCAGATATTCCTTAATATGGGATATGTCCTCCCCTCCCTGTAATGGTTGCTTCGCACCGTCTCCGCATGCTCAGAACCAGCTGGTGCAGCGTTTCTTGCGGGTAGGAGTGCCTATTCCTCAATCAGCATCTGTTTGAGTTGTTTGGTGTTCTCCGGAGGATGTAGCCGTGCTGCAATGCGTCTCCCCAAAACATCCCACACATGTTCGATGGGATTTAAATCTGGGGAGTACGCTGGCCAATCCATTCGATTGATTTCTTCACTTTCCAGTAGCTCCTCAACAGCAAGAGTCCGATGTGGTTGTGCATTGTCATCCATAAAAATGAAGTCTGGGCTAATGGCACCTCGGAACAGACGCACATGGGGAAGGAGTACCTCCTCACAATAGCGATCCCCGTTTACAGACCCTCTGTCAAAAACGTGGAACTCAGTTCGTCCGTTCAGCAAAATGCTTCCCCAGACAAGAACTCCATAACCACCATAACCACCATAACCGTGTCTTTGCTTGAGGTTACTGGGATAAAACCGGGTCCCGACCTCTCTCCAAATCAAAACGCGTCGAGAATCGTTTCTGGTACAGAACCGACTCTCATCCGTAAAGAGGACACGACTCCATTGATCAGTTCTCCAGTTTTTGTGTTCTCTGCACCACTGTAAACGGTGGCGTCGCTGGCCAACTTTCAACGAGAGGCAGCGTTCAGAACGGCGGGCGAATAGGCCCACTTTGTGAAGGCGTCCGACCATAGTAATCCGCGACACTTGCAGCCCCGTTGCTGTACAGAATTGCTGAGTAATGGCGCTTGTTGACTGCTGTCGGCCTCTTTTCACCTGCAGGACGATATATCGGTCATCCCCTGCAGTTGTCTTCCTCGGGTGGCCACCATCAACTTTTGTAGCAGCTGTACCTATGGTTTGGAACGCTGTCTCAGGGAAACGACACTTTTGTTGATTCCGAACTCTGCAGCTACACTGGTGACAGTACGCTCCTCCTCCAGCTTTCCGATCATTCTTCCACGCGTGAAGTCGTCCAGGTGATTTCTTCTAGCTATATTTCACGAACTGACTCACTGGTACTTGCAGCGAATATATTGAATTGCGTCTCTGTCCTTCCTTTTATTCTATTGTTCCGACATCACGCGTTTTGCTTACGCTCAGGTCTCCTCCGACGTTTCGTTCCTGATATTTGCATACGCATGACATTGTTGCTTAAGTTTTGCACACCAGTGTAATTTTCATGGATATCGTTTGAACGGTATATAAGATGAAATGGCGCAGCTCCCTCTGGCGATATATAACAATAAAGTGGGTAGCGGATAGTCAAATGCATAGTATTACTAATTTTCATAGCGATTGGTTGAAGGGTATAAAAGTTGACATATTGTAGCACCACATGGTGGCAACTTACAACAGAGAGCATAGCATAAAATCAATATCCTTGTCTATAACACACAAAAAACTTCATCAAAATCGTTCAAACCGTTTAGGAGGTGTTCAGTGACAACACACGCACAAAAGCATCCAATTGCAACACCACCTACCAGGTTTAAATGTGAATCTAAACCATTTAGGGAACCACTGAAACCCATACAAAAAATCTCATCAAAATCGGCCCAGCTGTTTACGAAGAGTTCAGTGACAAACACTTGTACAGAAGAATTATGTATATATATATATATATATATAAATATATGCCAATTACAGCGCCACCTACTGGGCCCAATTGTAAATCTGAACCACCCAGGGACCTATTCAAACACACACAAGAAATTTCATCAAAATCAATCAAGCCATTTAGGAAGAGTTCAGTGACAAACACAAGTTGAGAAAAATTATATATATAAAGATACTACAGCTGGTTTTTTTTACCTATATGAAAAATAATTTACTGTTAGCTTTTGAAATTATATTGATTACCATAAATATAATGTCTGAAAATGATTTATTTGTATCAACTTCCTATGATTATTACACCAATAAAGCCTTAATAAATTATATATATATAGCAATATTTAACTATAACTGGCTTCTATTCCTATTAGACGTAAAGCTAATTGGCAATTATAGTCTGCAACAACGTATTTTTTATAAAGTGTTAACTGACAAAAGGATATGTATAGAATGGAAAAATATTTTCGTTATTATTTATAAATATACTTATTTCAGATTGAAAATTGATATTTCAAGTTTCCTAATTAATATTAATATAAAAACTTCTCTAAAGCATCTATAATTGAAGTCATGCAGAACACTAACTAATCAATTTCTAGTTCAGCAATTTTTAACCAGTTCAACTGGCTGAATATCTAATGAAATTCAGTCTCAGTGTATACAGAATACAGGAGTCCAATATTTGAGAAGTACATTTTGGTAAATTGGAAAACATGAACTTTTCAAAGGGTAGTTAATTAAAGTATAACAAGAAAAAAGGATATTGTATAAAACTAGAGTGAATGAAAAAATAGTAAAATTGATTTCAATTTGATTTGATTTATGGAAAATTAAAAACTGTTAAGCTGAAATTTTTCTTCATCTCTTAAGTTCAGTTTCTTGTGTATATATTGAATTACTGTGCTTGCATCAAGAGAAAACCTATTAAAGTATTTACAGGAAAGTTTTTTTAATTATGTTTCAAAGAGGAATGATGATGATGATAATTAATGACAACATGAAACTATTTTTTTGTTATTGCATAAAAATTACAGTGAAATCGATTTTGCAGTTAAATTTAAAAAAACTGTTTCATGGAATCTTTATGACTATGGAATTTAATGGCGTTATGAATCTCTTTGTTAATGGAATTATGAATTTTGAAAATACGTTTGAATGGAAATATTAAATTCAAACTTAAAACTGTAATGAAATTAGATAATTTTTGCATACGGTTACAGTGGTCTGATATCGCCTGTGATTTTTTTTTTTAGATTGGCATACTCCGTTCCTGAGTAGAGTACGATAAGATTTAAAAAGTATTGTTAACACGTATGAAAGAGCATACAAATCTTTTTACTAAAAATGTATTAATATTATTGAATTTTTGCATAAAATTACAGTGACGTCGATTTTGCATGTTAAATTCGAATTTCGTGAAAATTTCGTGCAATCTTAATGGCATATAACTAAGGAATTTAATGACAATATGAAACTCTTTTTTTTTCACAGGAAAAAAATATTTTTACTAAAAATGTAGCAATATTACAGAATTTTTGCATGATTACAGTGACTTTGATTTTGCATGTTAAATTAGGATAAATATTTGGTGGAATTTTAATGGCATGGGATTAGTAAATTTAATGTAATCATGAATCTCTTAATTAATGCAATTAAGAATTTTTCAAAGGTGTTTGAATAACAATATCAACTTTAAACTTAAAACTGTGATGAAATTAGATAATTTTTGCATACTGATCCATTGGCTCTGATACCGTATGTGATTTTTTTAATGGCATGCTCAACGCATAGCAAGACAGGGATAAGATTAAAAAAACAGTGTTCGCAGGTATGAAATAGCATATATATTTTCACTAAAATTGCAACGATATTAGAGAATTTTAGCATAAAATTACAATAATGTTTATTTTGCATATTAAATTTGAATAAATATTTCGTGGAATCGTAGAAACTAGGGAATTTAATGGCATCTTGAATCTCTTTGTTAATGGAATCATGCATTTTTCAAAGGTGTTTTAATATCAATATCAATTTCAAACTAAAAATTGTAATAAATAAGATAATTTTTGCATATTTTTACCGGAGCTCTGATACAGCATGCGATTTATTTATTTTTTTTTTTTTTGGTATATCACACTCCGCACATGCGCAGACATGGATAAGATTTTAAAAATAGTGGTAGTACGAATGAAATAACACAGAAAATTTTCTATAATAAATATTATAATCTCCATAAATTCATAATTAAATTAAAGCTCATAATTTTGGAGGATAACTATCATTTAGAGTTTTGATAGCTAAGAGGGGTATCAAAATCAAAAATCAGAAAATGAATATATATGGCTCATTTGTAGCGTTACGGGGAAGTGAATTAACCAAATTCCAACCTCTTCTAAACTTCCAAGTATAGTGTTACAAACTTTGATAAATGCCACTAAATGGAATCTTGAGCAAAATTAATATATTCCTGGGGACGAAACAGCCCGAATAAATCCCCAACCCAGCGCCTATTTAGGGCATCAACTCCCGTGGCCAATCAAGCAGCGCCACCTCTAAGTACTAGCCGAAATATTAGAGGCCGGTTGTATTTCATCATAAAATAGTCCCAGGGTGGCTTTCCGTTTGCTGAAATAGGGTATTAGGCAAATGATGTGTACACAGGCAAGGTGCCTTTGCAAAGGATTTTCGCGGGCTAATTGGCCTATTTCATGACCGGAAGGTTTCGTCAAGTCTTTTATGCAAATTGTAACTGGATCAGTAAAGTGCGGCATTAAGTTTCCTATTTATATACCTCTGGGGGTGACTGAGACAGTGGTATGAAATTTAAGGTTGGTGAAATTCAAAAGAATGGAGCAATATCTCATGCTGTTTGTCATAAGAAATTTTTTATCTTAATTGTGGAATCTGTTTCCATAAATTATGAGAACACTTTCAATTCTATTGAAAATACCTAACTGGAAGCCTGACTTTAGATGATATTTGATTTCTAATAAAATTATTAATAATTCATGTAAATGTAAACTTTTATTTTAGTTAAAAGCATTAAATCAAATTAATTAATTTTATACATATTTTTTTAATTCTAATTGCATTTACTGTATTGGAAAGCTTTAAAAATTAAATTTTATTTCCATCAATTTTTTTTTTAACAAGGGCCGGAATGGCAGAGTCGCTAGTGCTCTGGCGCTCGGTACCACAGGTTTCGGGTTCAAATCCCGGTGGTGCCATGGATGTTTTTAGTGGATCGGAATCCACTTTCGACAGTGGGTCCCGGTCTGACATGGTCGAGAGCGTTGCAGTAGCTTATCTTCAAGATACATGCACCTCCTTTATAGTGCAAAGTGAGTAACGTTGATGCAGCACTTGCATTAAGGCATCCAACACAACTGTTTAAGTGTTTGCCTGCTGCATTTGAACAAAAAAAAAATTTAAACTGTAATGAAACTAGAAAATTTTTGCAAACGGTTACATTGACTCTAATACAGCATTTGATTTTTTTTTAGTTTAAAAAAAGGATAGAATTTAAAAAAAATGTTGTATTATGAAATAATATAGAAATTTTTCTGCAGTAAATATTATAATTTCATTAAATTAATAACTAAGATATTGCTTATTTTTTGGAGAATAAATATCATTTAGAGTTTTGATAGTTAAGAGGGCGTATCGAAATCACCAATCAGAAAATGAATATATATGGCTCATTTGTAGCGTTACGGGGAAGTAAATTAACCAAATTCCGACCTGTTCTAAACTTTCCAAGTATAGTGTTACAAATTTTGATAAATGTCACTAAATGAAATCTTGAGCAAAATTAATATATTCCTGGAGAACGGAAGACCCCGAATAAATCCCCAACCGAGGGCCTATTTAGGGCATCAACTCCCGTGGCCAATCAAGCAGCGCCTCCTCTAAGTACTAGCCGAAATATTAGAGGCCGGTTGTATTTCATCATAAAATAGTCCCAGGGTGCCTTCCGTTTGCTGAAATAGGGTATTAGGCAAATGATGTGTACACAGGCAAGGTGCCTCTGTAAAGGATTTTCTCGGGCTAATTGGCCTATTTCATAACCGGAAGGTTTCCTCAAGTCTTTTATGCAAATTGGAACTGGATCAGTAAAGTGTGGCATTAAGTTTCCTATTTATATACCTCTGGGTGGGACTGAGACAGTGGTATAAAATTTAAGGAGGTGGAAAATCAAAAGGATGTGGCAATATCTCGTGATGTTTGCCATAAGAAACTTTTTATCTTAATTGTGGAATCTGTTTCCATGTATTATAGGAAAATTTTTTTTTTTCATTTCTGAAGTAAACATTTAATTCGAAGCCTGGCTGTTGATGAAAATTGCTTTATAATATAATTATTAATAATTAATGTAAATTTAATCTTTTATTTTAATTAAAATTGTTATTAATTTAATAGATATCTCTTAATTCTGATTGTATTAAATGAGTTGGAAAGCTTTTGAAATTACATTTTGTTTTCATCAAACTAACTTTTAAACACAGTTCAATTCCCTGTTTGCTAAAAATTTATTAGAATTGTGGGGAACTTATTTATATGCTTGTTTATAACTAATTAAAAAATATTTATTTAAAATTAACGTTAAAACAATAAAGTAAAACCTTATTTTTTCCCTGGATGTTTCAAATCACTGTTTGTTAAGAATTTATTTGAATTGTAGAGAACTTATTTATATATTGGATAAAAAATAATAATAAAAAAAAAAAGATAATGCATATAAAATTATCGTTAAAACAATAAAGTAAAATCATATTTTTTTCCTGGATGTATAATTCATGTTTAAACAATTATAATAACAAATTTTTATTATTAATATTATTTAACTTTAAAAAATAAACTTCTGTTCAGAGTTAATTATGTGTCATTGAAAAATTAAAATAATCAAAACCAATATCTAGAATAATCAAACTAATTATTTTTCAAATGAAAAACCAAAATTAGAACCAAAATGGCTGATAAATAAACAGTATTGTAATCTATTACAATTTTTAAAAAGTAATTAAATTATTTCTTAGAATACTAATTTGATTATTGATTAAATAAAACAGTACATGTACCTGTATTGCCCTTTAAGAGTATTTTCTAGTATTTATCCTCTATACTAATTTTATTATTCATTAAATATGAAAGTGTATGCATCTATATTGTCCTTTAAGAGTCTTTACTATTATTTGTCATCTGTATTAATTTGATTATTGAGTAAATAAAAACGTACATATATCTGTATTGCCCTTTAAGGGTCTTTCCTATTAATTATCAACAGTGGTGTTCTTTAAAATTTCAAAATATTACACTATTGCACTATGATATACTGAATTGAATTTTAATTTTCTTTTTAAATATCAGACATATTAAACCCATTTTAAAGAGCTAAATTCATTCTAAAAGAAGAAGGGAATTACTGAAACATCTGATACAAATCTCATTACTGAACATCTCTATAAATATTTCTGTGACCACTTTCTTCACACTGAGCAGATGGTAATGCTATGTTTTAAAAAATAATTATAATTTTTTTTAAGAATATTAATTTAATTATTGATTAAGCAAAAAAGTACATGTATCTGTATTGTCCTTTAAGAGTCGTTCCTATTATTTATCATCAATGGTTTTCTATAAAATTGTAAAATATTGTACTATTCCATTATATGCACTACTTTATATAGACATATATATATATATTTATACAAGAAAAAATTAGTTTTAAGATTAGTTTCCTTTTTAAATAGCAGACATATTAGCCCATTTAAAGAGATAAATTCATTCTAAAATAAAAAAGTAAATACAAAAAGCAAATCTGATTATTGAACATTTCTATGAATATTTCTGTGATCACTTTCTTCAGACTGAACAGATGGAAACATAATGTTAAGGAAAGTGAGAAGAAAAAAAAAATCAAATGATCAAAAATCCGAAGATTTCGGAGAAGGAAATCCTGGAGGTGAGAAAACAAAACAAAACAATAAACAAAAGAAGGAAAAAGAACAGGAAAAAAAAAGGAGAAAATATTTTCTCTCCTCTTCCGGATTTCAAGGTAGGTTGAAAAAGAATGTTGCTGCATACGGTTGGAAAATGTTATGAAGTCACAGTTTTACGGCCTAAATCTTTCCATATGTCACGTGCTCAGGAAAACCTCCCGATCCTTCAATTCCGGTTTTTTTCCCGTATCCCTTTTTTGTTTTATAGCTTCCAGAATCCCGAGCGGACAAGGAATTTTGTTATGTTCTTCAAGCTTCCGATTTATTCCATGTATTTTCACCACATAATCTTTCTATCTTGAATTCTGTAAAGGAAAAAAAATGCACTCATGGAAAAAATTGTCTCCGTTTATAATAATGCATTATATACTAATTTTTATAGATTATAATTTATGGTTTTTTTTCTATATGTTTTGCTAAATTAGAAACCAAATTGTTAGTTAAACTATGTTCAAAAATATAATTTTAAGGTTATTTGTTTGCCAATTGGCAAAAAATCGATAGAAGGACAGGCTGTAGCTTGAAGAATTGCTGAACTATCTTATTGAAATAAGGCGGGTCAGCAAGTCTTCAAATTAAGCTAAGACAACAGGCTACTATACTCATAGTGCTGTTTGTCAGGGCCTATTAGGAGGGGGTAGGGAATGCAATCAAAATAAAATACAACACCGAATAATAATGGCATTTAAAGGACAATGTATGGCTATGCATATTGCAAGAGTGAAGTAACCTTTAGCCATTTCTGTGCCAGTGGCGGATACATTCAGCGTCTTGCTGTGGGAACTGCACGAAAAAAGATATTTCCAGTACTTTCAATATGCCTTTTTTTCTCCCTGCATAAAACTTTGGAGGGTGGCTTGACAAGCTCCTATGATGTACATTAGATCTGACATGCCAATCATTTGCATATGCTATCAAGGTGAAAGGTATGCTAGCTAGGAATTCATATATCGAGAAAATATATTTTATAATCACCATGCATATTGCAGAAGGTAGGAAAGAGATCATAACCAGTAATTTTATGTCAGAAAGTAAAAAGTGGAGGAATGAAAGGTGTGGTTATTAAGATAAAATGTGGGAATCAAGATAAATAGGTATTAAAAAATTTAATTAATCTTGCTAATTGGAAATCAAAATTTTTAAGAACCAAAACGAAAAATACGACATTTATGAATGGCCTCTAATTTTAATTGAATAATATTTCTTAAGATGAAAAATAGCTAAATTAATTTAAAGACATGTGCTAAATAAAATAATTTTTTAACTGCTATAATCTTTTGTATTTTTTTTTTGTGTTTTAACGTATTTTGAAAAAAAAAAGTAATTGAAAAAACAATTTCAAATCTTTCACTCTTTAGTATATAATCTTTTAATCACATAATGTATAAACTAAATCCATAGAAAAATTTAAAAATTATTATTAAGTATGAGGCGATCCTGTATTTTTATTTTTTTAAATACATATTCTGAAAAATATCCTCGGGGCGCAAATAAATGACAAAATTGACTCGAGTTATGCATTTTGTTAAAAATTGATTAATTTTCAGCAAAGACGAAAATACTTAACAACCAATTTTCTTCTTGAATCAAACATTAATTAAAAGAGAGTCGAATTTGTCCTCCAGGTTTAGGAGGGAATATCAATGGATATTTATTTTCCTTTCCCCTCATTTTTAAATTGACTGCATTTTCATTTTAAAGTCGAGAGAAAATAATTTATGGTGGAATTTTGGAATGAATAATAATCGAGTTCAAATGGTCTTGTATCAAACAAAATAATCTATTTGAATCATGTAATCCATGTAGAATTAATGATTTTTATTGTCTCAAACGGGAGTATCTTCATAAAAGCTATTTACTAAGGTGTTTTAATGAATAATATTTGTATAATTAATATTTTGAGGTTTCATATTGTATAGAATTTCATTTTATTGAGTATAAAGTTTAAGTTTATCTGATACGTAGCTCCCTCTGGTGTGGAATCATTTCATCTGTTGCTACAGACTCCACAAAAATAATTTTTTTAAAGAAATTTCATTAAACTAAACATGTATATTATACATTCAATGTAAATAGCTTTTAAATTTTCTAAAAATTACTTCACTATTTTCATTTAAATATGATAATATCTTGCTATTATATTCAAAATATTCTTTAAATATGGTATGAACAAACTGTATCTATCAAAATCACACACACACACACACATATATATATATATATATATATATATATATATATATATATATATATATATATATATGTATATATATGATCTGCAAATGTCTATAGTACAATACAGTCTGCAAAATATTCCTTTTCACAAAATTTTGGTTTCGTATATATATATATATGAGATTACAATTTACTGCATTAGAACAGCAACACTTTTATAACGTCATAACAAAAACAAGCTGCCAATTACTTGACAGTATGAAGATAATCTTGTAATGATGAATTCCTTTACTAAAACATTTTTTTTTCCATTTTTAAATATGTTTCCAAATAAAAATCAATTTCAGCCACTAATATGATAAAAAAAATCAAGTTGCTTTTAAAGTCATTTATTTCCGTTTTACTTAAAATTCGCAATTGTCCTAATTTTATTTTGGTAAACGCTAATTTTTTTCCAATTAGCTTCTACTTTTTCCACACGAGCTACTTCTACGAAACTACTTGAATGAAAACACTTCTCCGAAACTAATGGTTATTCAATTCATTCAAAAACCTCCGTAATAAAACATAAATTACGATGGAACCAGTATTCTTTCAGGAAAAAAATTAGCAAATGCTTCCCTATAAAGAGAAATTACTTTCGAAACACCTGCTACAATACAAATGATTCCAGAGAGCACATTTTTCAATGCAAAGCGCTAATTTTTTTTTCCTCCGCTAACTCTCACGCAATTTTCTTGCACGGTCGAAGAAATTAGCTGCAAGAGACGATTGATGATTAATTAAAGCTAACAATGAACCGAGTTATCCAAGTCACATTAAACTCAACTCCTAATGACTTTTTCCCGCAGTCATTTTACAACGACACTAAGTTTTGCGGAAATTAAGCAAAAGCTTATTTTCCGTACAGTTAAAAGAAACCCCGACTGTCATGGTATTTCCTTTTAATTGTTTTAGAAAACGATTTCAGGGAGTCGTCTCTCTTCACTTCACTTTTTTG
Organism: Caerostris darwini; assembly: GCA_021605075.1. NCBI lineage: Eukaryota > Metazoa > Arthropoda > Arachnida > Araneae > Araneidae > Caerostris > Caerostris darwini. The sequence continues at coordinate 515,413 of BPLQ01004782.1, forward strand.
TTAAATAAGAGTAACCGTGGGAGTTTTTAAATGGTGCACGCACGCAAACTTAAACGAGTTGGATAGCGGTGGTGGCAATTGGGAGTAATACGTTAGCGGAGGAGGGGTAAGTTGAGTGAGAGGAATTTTTCTTCTTTAGAACTACTTTGATAAATATTTTAATGTTGAAACATAAACGCTAATTCCACTTGAACACGTTATGTGATGGAAATATATTAAAAGCATTGGCAATATTGAAGAAATTTGGATGCATCTATTTGCTTGGAATTTTAACATAGTATAGAAGAAAAAAAAATATTGTTTTATAATCTAAATATGTCTTATTTTATATGATTTATTTCTACAATGCTACTGCTTTACTGATACTACGACAGTCCGGGCCGGATTTAGATGAAAAGACGTCCTAGGCTATTCCAGTTATGAGGCCCCTTTCACCTCCCATTTTTAAATTTGTAAATTGCATGAGAGATAAAAAAAATACATCATTACTGTGATATATATATATATATATATATATGTTAGCATATGGGCCGTCAATATTTGCCATATTAATCAGTGAAGGTATGAACTATACTTCGGTGCAATCTAGTATATAAAAACGAACAGACCCAATGAGCCGAACGCGGTGATCTTAATCAATACATTTTTATATGTTTGTTTATTAGTCATATGCGTAGAATTTCTCCTTATTTTCGATTCAGTGATTTAGTGTTGACTGTTTGTGGAATAGTGCAATTCTAATTTTGCTAACAATTTGTATGTATTGTTCTTGAACTTGAGGTCCTAGGCTGAAGACTAGTTAGTCTATAGGAAAATCCGATGCTGACAACAATGCTGTTATAAGTATTGATTCGTATTAATGATTGTCCTTTTTTTTAAATAATCAATAATCACATTTTCGTTTTTATCAATGCTGCTTTTAAAATTTTACTTTAAACTTAATATTTCTATTTCGCAGAAATTTTATTTTTTAACTGATATTTGTATAGTTATCATAACTAATCTGATGATTAAAATAAAATGTGTTTACATTTAATTTATGTAGGCTTAAAATGTAGAAAATTAATAATTTTAAGAGATTGATTAGATTGATGTGGTAAATCGTAGGTCCCAGTATAATATGATCGTAGAGCGTTGCGGGGGTTTTGTTACTCGTGTCCCTAGCATATCTTCAAGATGCATGTGTCCCATGAGTAGTGCTAAATGAATAATGTCTGTGCAGCCCTTGCTAATGGCATAAATATAAATGTCTAAGTATTTTTCAGCTGCATTAGGAAAAAAATATTTCTATTCTTAGAGCTACTACTCTTTTACTATTGACAATCCTTTTTTGGTTTAAAATTTGTCGCCATTGTTTTTTTTGCTAAATTACTGACATTTTAACAACGCTTCATACTTAAAATGTTATAATGCAGTAATTAATTGGCATATTTTGCGTGTACTTCTAATAAATATATAACAAATAAATATATTCACAACGAACAACATTTTATAAACTATTTAAATTATGATAATTATTCTAATTAGTAAATACTCAATAATTCAAAAATCAATATTTTTTTTTTACTTATTTAGAAAAGATTTATAACAATACTGTGAATTTTATTTTAATTCTAAAAGAATAAATTCTCCATAAATTATTTAGGTTTTAAATGGGCATTAAGGCATAGGTTTAATGGGCATAGGTTTAATGGGTATTAAGATCCAAAGTCTTAATAATGACGGATTTTCTTCATGATATGTATTATATCTTAATAATGATAGTTTATAATTATATGATTGTTTTTATAATGATGATTTGTTCAAATGTGCCAATATTGATCAGGATGATTTATCAATGTTTGTTAATCGTGCTAATGACGGTTTATCAAAATTTGTTAATGGCGATACATAAAAATTTTTATATGGATGATTTCTCAATACATAAATATTTCTATACTGATGATTTATCAATACATAACAATTTTATACTGACGATCTATCAATGCATAAAAGTTTTTATACTGAGCTTTTATCAATACTTAATTTTTATACGGATGGTTTATCAATACATAACCATTTATACACTGATTGTTAATCAATACATAATCATTTATGCACTGACGGTTTATCAATACATAATTTTTATACAGAGGGTTTATAAGTATATTATAACCCTAATAAAGATGATTTATCAATATTATGATAAGGGTGACTAACTCTCAGTTTTGTTTATTTGCATTTAATCTACATAAATAAATATTATATTCTTGTAAACACCAAATAAAATTGCTATATTTTTTGGAAAAATAAATAAATCTTTAAAAAAAACTTTTTGCATTCAAAATAAATCTTTAAGATTAATCATATACCATTCTTGCACTGAAAGATTTATTTGCATTACATTAATTTCCTCCTGTACCAACGAAATATATTTTTTTTCCTAACTTAAAATGAGAAAAAGGGGGAAAAAACTTTCATTATTATATTTTTAAAAGTTTTTCTTCTTTTTCTTTTTTTTTTTTT